>JAPMUY010007967.1:0-62589 GCA_026901105.3 Galaxias olidus | reverse complement strand
GCTGGACGTCCACGGCAACATCCAGCAACGCCGAGGCCGGCCCTCTCAGAACCGGAAGTTCTCTGAAAAACAGCGAGCCGTCCTGCTGAACGTCCACATCAACATCCAGCAACGTGATGGCTGGCTCTCTCTAAACTGGAAGTCCTCGAAAAACAGCGAGCCGTATATACAGCATCGTTGTGGACCGTACAGCCACGGCCACTTCGTTCGCTCGTGGTTTATGATTCTATTTGAGCAGAGTTCTCAGTTTGTCAGTGCCAAATTCAAGAATATTTTTGAAAGAGTGGTTGGGTATTAGCATAGTTAGATTCTGATTGCTAGTTGTTGTTAGTTATTCAGTGCGTATTTCTGGAATAAGGTTTAGCCTACGTGGTTCGTGATTCTATGGTGGGCTTTGAGCATTTTTAGATAGTGCGATAATCTGGAATATTAAAGATAGTGTTTGGATATTATCATAATTCGTTTCTGATTGCTTATGTGTAGTTAGTTATTCAGTGTGTAATTCTGGAATATGTTTGTAACGATCTATAGTAGGCGGTATGCAGCAACAATAGTTAATAATTGTAAATTATGAGTTAATTAGTTAATAAAGTGTATTAATTCATTTCTGTGCAGATGATGTGCTTGAAATGCGCTGTAGGCTGGTACAGAAATCCCTGTCTGGCCAGCTCGATAACAATGCTCAACAGCGTTGCGCACACTTGTAGACATCCCTGCCTTTCCAGCTGTACAGCAGCGTCCTGCACTTTTGAAGACATGTTTGCCGGACGTCCACAGCAACATCCAGCAACGCCGAGGCCGTCCATCTCTCAGCCGGAAGTCCTTGAAAAGTAGCGAGCCGTCCTCCTATCTGCCTGGGCCGTCTTTCTATTAAGCAGGCTGTCCACGGAAATATACAGCAACGTTGTGGACCGTACAGCCACGGCCAGTGGTGATACTGGGGTGGGATTTGAGCAGAGTTCTTACTTACTCAGTGCGAAATTCTGGAATATTGTTTAAAGATAGTGGTACGTGGGTATTAGCATAATTCTTATACATTGTAATTTTGCAATATGTTAGTTACCCAGTGAGCATTTTTTGGATGAAAAGAGGTTCAAAGACATAAAAGCGACAGCTATACCAACGTTCAATGGACGTTCAAAAATGGGCTAGAAGTCTTTTTTTCTTTTACCAGCTATTTGGAGAGGTTATTTCAACGTTCACGTTCAGCCGAAGTTTCACCTGGCGAAATTAGGTCTCCATTTGAAAGTTGAAAAAACTTTCACTTTTGAACTTGTTTTGACCATTGACAATTAACCATTTAATAAATGCCTTTTCAACTGGACAATACAGTAAAGGTAGTTGCTGCTACACCATGAGAACTATACAACCAAAGACAGTCATGCAAATTGCAAACAAATTCAGTTTCCACTTAAACTTTAAGAACAAAGAAAACCATGTGACACCAGTTTCAATAAAACATTTTTTAATAAGAATCAATTCATGTAACATTAACACTTTCCCAAATAAAATTATAGCCATACATGTTTAAGGCAAACTAACAATTGAAAGTGGAAACACTTTACAAATGTTCCTTCACATATTGTTTTCTTTCAAAGTAACCCACCCCGACCACACCTCACCGGAGCCTGTTTTAAATGGTCTGACAGTAGCTCTGGAGTTGGACCTCATGATAGCCCCTGGAATAAAAGGGGTATACCAAAATCGATTATATTAGACCATAAAATGACGCTCTGACTGTATAACCCCTTATTGAATATACAGTATGTCTGGCAGCATGTACTACTACTAGCATGCTAACGCAGCACAACAAGCTAGAAGAATGCTAACACAGCTAACGTGTAGCTAAGCCAAACCAGCCTGCATAGTTAGCAACGTTAAATAAAACAAATGGTGCCAATTCCTGTTTTGCTTTATGGAAATACATCAGTATAAGTTCTTACAAAGTATGAGGTTGCAAAGCAGCATTCCATGAAACCCTTACACAGCTCTCACACGTGAAGCAAGTTCCTGTTGTTTTGATGTAATGTCAAGCAGTACTGCGGCGCATGCGCGTGTCATCAGTCAGCAAGTAGACTACTTTCCTCCAATAGCTTGTTTTACATTCAAAACTGCTCCCAATCCCATAACGTTGTCCTAGATGCGTCTCGCGCCTTTAGCTGTAGATTTCTTTCATGTAAAATGTAACATTAAATGCGTTCAAATTATAGCCTGTCTTCGTGTAGACCACATTTCGCCTTCCTGAACTCATGGAAAAAGTATTTTCTTTCAAGCTAAATTACAATAACCCAGTGGGCATTTTTTGGTTGAAAAGAGGTTGAAACTCCATATTTCTGACATTTTACATGAAACATAAACGTGTTCAAATTACGTCTTCGTGTAGACCACATTTCGTCTGCCACTGCTACCAGTGCACTATGAATTCTGAGAAAACCCTTTCAAATATTCAACATAGTCTTTCTTTCAACCTACATATAAACATAATGATGAACAAATTTCTGTTTTATAGAACACGTTCATGTTGTAGCCGGTAGAAAACAGGGCTAAAGAAGGTCTTGAACGTCCAAACCCGATATCAGTATTCAACCAGAAATCAACGTTCTTGTGCTCACAGAGTACGATCTATAGCAGGTTCTCAACCGGGGGTCCGTTTTTTTTATGTTTTAAAATGTTAACATGGAACATTCAGTAAGAATACAAATCTTGATTGTTAACCAAGATTGTTTAGCTAAGCTTAATTTACTTTTTTACAAAATGTTCAATGATGAAAAAATGCACAAATGACACGGAGTGGCTGTGGCTGTATGGTCCACAACCTTGCAGCATATTTCCATGGACAGCCTGCTTAATAGAAAGACGGCCCTTCTATTTTTCGCGGAACAGAGGGACGGCTCCGGCAGACTTGCGGACTTGTCAGACAGGTGGATGGCTTGCTGTTTTTCGAGGACTTCCGGTTGAGGGAGGGACGGCCTCGGCGTAGCTGGATGTTGCATTGGACGTCCAGTGGGACGGCCCGTTTCAGAGGACTTCCGGTTGAGAGAGGGACGGCCTCGGCGTTGCTGGATGTTGCTGTGGACGTCCGGCAGACATGTCTGTAAGAGTGCTGTACAGCTGGCCATGCAGGGATGTCTACAAGAGTGCGCAATGCTGTTGAGCTGTATTAGAGCTGGCCAGACAGGGCACATCATCTGCACAGAAATGAATTAATACAATTATACAATATTCCAGATTATCGCACTGACTAAAAACACTTAAATCCCACTATCACGAACAAAGCATATTCCAGAAATAAGGACTGAACAACTAAGCAATCAGAATCGAACTATGCTAATACCCAACCACTATCTTTAAAACATGTTCTTGAATTTGGCACTGACAAACTAAGAAATCTGCTCAAATCTCAGAATCACAAATCACCAGCGAACGAAGTGGCCGTGGCTGTACGGTCCACAATGTGGCTGTATACGGCTCGCTGTTTTCGAAGACTTCCAGTTTAGAGAGAGCCAGGCTTCAGGTTGCTGGATGTTGATGTGGACGTTCAGTAGGACGGCTCGCTGTTTTTCAGAGGACTTCCGGTTCAGAGAGGGCCGGCCTCGGCGTGCTGGATGTTGCCGTGGACGTCCAGCGGACACTTCTGGGCTCATACCCTTACTGCATTGGTTCAGACTGTGATAGTGTTAATTTGTAAATCCATAACTTTTAAGCATGCAATTCCCCCAACATACACACACAAAACTGCCAATATCTCAGGTATCAGTGCATCTGTAACAAACACACCCCCTTTCAACTGCACTGCTGTTGTCTCCAGGCAAAGCATGACCCCATCGCTTGGATCTCATCCAGTCTTTTACTGCCACACTATAATTGTGAACTAGATGTTCCACCTTCAGACCCCGATACCTGGGGCTTCCCCAAGAAGTAGTATGGATAGTGAGTGATCCGTTGAAAGTCCACGTTTTATGATGTGGATACTGGAAGGTGCACACCGTGCAGAGGTATTCCAATAATCCATATAGCCCTGAAGCATGCCCTCAGCTTCGGCAAAGACTGATGAATTTCCAATCTGATTTTAAAGAGACTAACCATCACGGTTGGAAGCGCTATCAGAAAACTTTCAGTAGGCTTATATGCACATTTAACTTGATGTATATTACTCATTAATTTTAAATGGTTTATAGCTTACAGCAACAAAAACGTTCCGGTTATATTGCTTTATAAGCAGTAGTTCAGGCAAGGAATTCAAATTGAACAAGTCATAGCCTGTGGCGTATGGACCAGTACAGTTTTACTGGGCGCTTTAGAACTGTGAGATTCCAGTCTACATCAGTAGACCTTAAACACATCCTCCAGTCTGAGAAAAAAAAGGTTTTCTGTCGTCTGGATCGAATGAAAAAGCACTGCGTTAAACGGTTTCATTTCCTTCAATTCTATACTGTTGACAGCCATTTCACCACAATACATGTGCCCGAAGTGCCAGCACACAAAGACCATCCTGTGACAACTGGACTGTGTCTTGATGTACAATATGTGTGCAGTATTAGATCACTGAGAGTGTCCCAGAGTCAATGTAGCCACGGAGCACAAGCTGTCACGGCCCGGTCTTGTAGAGTCAGACCCAGAACTTCCTCTCTCTCATGACCACCAGACGTGTTAATTGCTGCTATTATGAGCATGCTGATAGGTTTGTGCCACTAAACAGAAAAGCCAGTCTGTTTGGCACTGCTGGGAGCGTGAGACCATGTGATATGTAGAAAAAAATACAAGGAAAGCGTTGAGGTGCAGTATACGCTTTCCTTAAATTCCAGCTCCTCAACAAATATCTGGAATGATGCATAGATTAAACATATGTCTTTTTCTTATTGGCTCATTCTTTTTCATATTTTGACAAATAAATGATGCACTTACATTTGGAGTGAAACAACAACTATGATTCTATCTAATGTCCATATTTGTGTAAGCGTCTTGCCCGAAGACGTAAATATGTCAAATGTTGCGCGTCCTTTCATCTGCTTATAGATTTGTCAAACACGACCACTTCTGGTACTCTATGGGCAGTCTAGAGGAACAAAGGGTTAGTTGTGGCGGTATCACAACCTCTAGTATGAGATGGAAAGATCCTCTGGGGATGTTGACTAAATCACATGCACAAGCTATAACAGGCCCAGCAACCCCAAAACCAACCCGCCAACTGCTCAGTATATCTCAGTGAAAATTTACGAGAAAGTTGCTGTCATACTTTTTCAACCCTGCTGAATATGATCTACAGGCGCATCTCTGTGTATTTCTTATTATTTATTGATTGATTCATCGATTGATTGCAGATTAAAACATAGCAAAACATTTATATACAGAATAAATATCTTGCATGTCACCGTTGCATTCTGCTCATCAAGAATCATTACAATCATGGGCATTAAAGTCGCTGTATGGGAAACATGCACGTGGTACTCTTCACTTATCTTTAGACACAACATTAAACCACTGAGAGGTAAAGTGAATAACATTGATCATCTTGTTACAATGGCACCTGCCAAGGGGTGGGATATATTTGGCAGCAAATGAACAGTCTGTTCTTGAAGTTGACGTGTTGGAAGTAGGCACAATGGGCAAGCGTAAGGATCTGAGCAACTTTGACAAGGGCCAAATTGTGACGACTAGATGACTGGGTCAGAACATTTCCAAAACAGCAGGTCTTCAAGGTGTTCCCAGTATGCAGTGTTTAGTACCTCCCAAAGGTGGTCCAAGGAAGGACAACCAATCCCACAGAAGAGCTACAGCAGAAATAGCTGAAAACGTAAATGCTGGCTATGATAGAAAGGTGGCAGAACACACAGTGAATCACAGACCAGTCAGAGCGCACATGCTGACCACTGTCCATCACCGAAAGTGCACACGATGAGCATGTGAGTGTCAGCACTTGACCATGGAGCTATGGAAGAAGGTGGCCTGGTCTGATGAATCCTGTTTGCACTATGGGAAGAAGGCAAGCCGGTGGAGACAGTGTGATGCTCTGGCAATGTTCTGCTGGGAAACCTCTGGGTTCTGGCATTCATGTCGATACTTTGACACGTACCACCTACACACACATTGATGCAGCCCAAATAGAATTTTCATAACAATGGTATTCCCTGATGGTAGTGTCCTCTTTAAGCAGGACAATGCACCCTGCCACACTGCACACATTGTTTAGGAATGGTTTGAGGAACATGACATACAGTTCAAGGTGTTGACTCAGCCTCAAAATTCCCCAGATCTAAATCCGATCGAGCATCTGCCGGTGGTTTTAATGTTGTCGTTGATCTGTGTATATGCACATTTGAGTGGATATAGCTACTTTTGGTATGTTGCAATATTGAGTTGTTGAAATGTAGGCCTACTACAGCAACATTTTAATAATACATGTTTTTGTCCAAGTCCAGCTCCACAATTTATATTTGTAATTGTTCATATTTTTTTCATAGGAATTTAAACAGCAATGAACATGAAGAGCTTATGATCTCTGGAAGCATACAAGTTATAGTGGCTGGGTGCAGAACCTAGGTCAAGCAAGTTTTTATGAAATATATTAAATATTAAATCAACTTGTATATGTTTGATACTTACATCATAAAACACATTAATTAGAAGTGAACTTGTCAGCTATTTTCCTTTTAAGTAGGCTGTTTTTAAATATGAAGTCATATTCATGTAATCAACTTACGATTTTGTCCAAATTGATTAGTGCTTTGATCTAAAGTAATTAAGTCTAGTTTACAATAAGATCGTGAGCATTAACAATGTGGTGCATTTACAATGATAGTTTCCAGATACAAATGATGTCTATGACAATGCAACTATCTGACCAGAACAATGTATCAAGTCTTTGAGAAAACAGGTGACCAAGGCAACCCCTGAGTAGCTATATGCAAAAACATAATGTCATTCCATAGCCCTGCCTTTGTATTAGATTCTTGATAACCTTGTGTATGAACGTATAGGCCTATATTCATTTTTGTTAGTTCAGAAACTATTTTGAAATGACTCCAGCCGCTCATCGTCATGATTAGACTACTGGCTAAATGCACAGCATCACTGCGCACACATGCAAGTGCGTACAATAGTGCCTTCACTCTACTTCCCAGCAGCACTCCGCGGCATTAACAAGCGCAAGGACTTCAGAGTAGACACATGCACTAACTTAACAGCAGGATCGATGGAATTGTAACAATGGAATACGACTGGATACTGTTTTCAGTCTTTTTACAGTTAACCTTTTATCCAGGTAAGACCTGAAATTGCTAAATATACCACTTTGGTAGTTTTTCGCATATACCTGAATCAGCATAGAAGCCTGTTTATAAACTTCGTCTGAAGTACTGCTGTCACTCTGACCATAACATCTGATAACTTGTGGATCACCTATAGCACACCTTATCAATGTCGAATTATGAAGTTTTTTCAGGTTAGTTACTCTATTCAACCCAAGCCACTTATGTTTGTAAGAGAATATTTATTTTTAACTTTTTAATATAATTATCAGAAGGATCGGGGATGTATTTCCTATATTTGTCTCCGGCTTCTTTTCTTTTCTTTTCGCTTATTCTTGTCGAAGGTGATCGTCCGAATTGGTAGTAGCGTAGGCAACAATATCGCTGAAACCTAATGAGGAAATTGGATATATGTGCCCTGAAGCTCAAGTTGCGCAGCTTCAGTAATTAATTTATGAAACTGAGCACCAAATTTCAACCCATAAGGAAAACTAAAAAAGTAAACAAAAATACAATTTATAAGCACCTATACCTCTGTTATGTAATAAACAGTTTTTCCTCGAGCTAACCCTAAAGAACCTTCCCCGAGATAACCTAACTGCTTTTATGCAAATAATGAATCACCTGGAAGTATGCAAAAAAAGCTGTGGCTTGTCTCCATATCTGTTTGCAGATCAACCAGCTCTGCTGTATCTGTGCCAGTGTTCCTCTGCAGTCTGTCTGTATTGTTTGTTGTTTGTTGCGCCTATGACCACATTTGTTAAAAATAAAAAATAAAAAATTTAATTTGATACTGATAATGGAAATATATAGATTTTAATTGAATGTGTTTCTTTTGTTATTGGAACGCTGTCTCATTATGTTTTAAAGTTAACTCTCAGTCTCAGTTTCCCACTTATTATTCTTTGGCAACGCCTATTCATGATATTGTTGAGGCTAATTGGCCGGACTCAAAACTAAGTGATAACAGAACCGGGCTTAAGATGTTGATCTAACCCTGCAGGTCTTGGTTTATGGTGAAGGTCTTGGTTTATGTTGAAAGATCAGCTCTCAACCGAGCAAACGTTTGACATGTGAGCCAACTAAGCGCTGTCTCTTCCGTTTATGTGTCTGTGAGTGTGTGCATGGGTGTGTGTATTCCCTGGTATGTGTTAATTTTGACAGGCTGCTAGATACAGGACACAACGGCTGGCACAGGTCATGTCCCAGAACTAATTCAAGTCAGACAAAAAGACAGACTTTGGTGAATTGTGTTATGGAGGAGGTCCATCAGGAAACTAAAAGGTGATGCAAAAAAAAAATGTTACAGGCAGCACCAGGCCCACAATCACTCCCAATGAACCCCACATAGTCATCCCAGTCAACGGCCCGTTCAGCCTGCGCTGTCACGGGGAGCAGGTGGTGCGCTGGCAGCGGGAGGACCGGCCCAAGGTGCGGGGGGAAGAACGAAGTGCCGGGGCCTCCATCCTACGGATCCCCAGGGCTCAGCCTCTCCACATGGGCCGCTACATCTGCGTGGAGGAGAGCTCCGGGGAGAACAGCTCCATCTATGTCTTTGTGAAAGGTATACTATCACACCTTGATCTTTTCTGTTGTGGGAAAGGCAATGCAGATAAAAGAGGAGACAAAAGGAGAACATGAATGCATGACAAAATAGGTGGTGCAGGATGAGTCGTTATGGCCGAGGGCTCCTAGAGTGACTCCAGTATTTGCTCGTCCATTAGTGCACGTGCTTGTGCAAACAAGTTCAAAAGGCATGGTGTGTGAAATGGAGCTCTCAGGGGTGCTTGCTCGTAGAGATATGGCCACGGCTGAGTGACTGTTTATTTTTGAACACATAGGTATTGATTAGTGTGTCTCACAAAGGTAGATATATTGACTCAGCAGATTAAGACTTTTAATGTGGTCGGGAGTGTTTTGAATTCATGCCAACACTGTGGGCAATATTTCTACTTATTACAAGCACATGTTGAAACGTGTATGTCTCTGTTGGTATTTGTATATGGCAATTTTAGATGTAATTGAAGTATTTCTGTAACCAACAAGCGTGTGATACATTTTGACACTGTGCTGCAGCA
Organism: Galaxias olidus; assembly: GCA_026901105.3. Lineage (NCBI taxonomy): Eukaryota > Metazoa > Chordata > Actinopteri > Galaxiiformes > Galaxiidae > Galaxias > Galaxias olidus. The sequence goes on along the minus strand of JAPMUY010007967.1, from coordinate 53,264 downwards.
ACCTAATCTACCAAATCAGTTTCATTAACAAAATGAGCCGTTCTATTATCTTTTGTGTCTATCGCTCTCCAAGCCAAACGAGAGCATGCTTTAAGATGTGTGCACACACCTGAGGCTGTGTTGACACACCATCCGTTGATACAACGGCGCGCTTTCCTTCTTTTCTTTTCTTGGCAGAGCCTGACAATGCCTTTAGAAAGTCTCTGGTGTTCAACATCCTGGCGCGCGTGGGAGACAGCGCCTCCATCCCGTGCCTGGCAACAGACCCGGGCCTGGTCAGCCTGAGCCTGGAGACGTGTGACGGTGGCTCCTTGGCCTCTGGGCTGCACTACACCAGCAGCCTGGAGAAAGGCATCATTATCTACAGCACAGACAAGGCCTATGAAGGTTGTTATGTCTGCGCGGGGAGACTCGGCGATGCCACCGTCAAATCGCATCGCTATGATCTCACAGTGCGCCCAGGTGAGAGAGTGTCTGCGCGACTGTGTTGCTATGTTCTTTATGCTTTTCTCTGTGTGTGTGTGTGTGTGTGTGTGAGAGAGAGGGAGAGAGAGAGAAAGAGAGAAGGAGAGCATAATTGGGTGGACTCCAGCTTCGTGTTACGTTATAATTTTTTCTGCTGTTATTACCAAGTTGCTCCCTTGAAAGAGTGGATATTTATTTGCCTTTCCCTTCTACCCAGTCCCTCAGCTCCCGCCTGTGGTCATGATACACAGTCCCAAGAGGGTGCTTCTGACCCAGGGCGAGAGATTCTCCCTGACCTGCAGCACCACCAATGTCAATGGCGACATTAAACTCAAGTGGGCTGCCCCACCTGGCACGGTGAGAACCTTTCCCCTCTCTCTAGCTTTCCCCATCCCTCTCCATTTTTCTCTCTCTCATTCTCTTCCTCCTTCATGCTCTCTCTCTCTGTTCTACTTCGCCAAGTCAAGGCCTGCCTGACTTAGACATGGGAAACCCACCAGCATAGCTCACACAAGGAGAGGCTTTATTATTTGGAATATTGGGTCGTGAAGATGTTGTTTTTTTTTTGTTTTTTTTTCAAATTTTGAAGGAATGTAAAAAATGATGAGAGATAGAATTTGGGCCCAGACTAGTGCCTGGAAGGCTTGTCATCTGGGGCTCTAAGGAAGCTGGCGGGGGGGGAGTGAGCAGAGCATACCTGCGGAGGACAAGGAGCGCAGACAGGGTTAATCTGTAGAAATCTTTGGGCGTTGACAGGGTGCCGTCTGGGCTTGGTATCCACAGCAACCGAAGGTTGACAACACCTCACGGATCCTGACTGAGCCCATCACACATGTGCGCGCCGCCAAACTCCAGGTGGCCAGTGTGAGAGTTCGAGACTCCGGGAGATACCAGTGTGAGGCCCAGAATGAGAGAGGGATTAGCTCCGAGTCAGTCTGGCTTGATGTGTTTGGTGAGGGAATACGCACCTATGAGCTGCTATTAAAATGATTTGTTAACACCCTAATCCACGTTTTAAAAAAAGGTTTAATTTAATAATATATATACGTATGTATATATATATCTCAGTTTCTTTATGACCTGTAAAGGTCATACTACAGGTCTGATATAGTGTGTGTCAACGATGTGTTTTTGGTTTGCAGCTAAAGGCTTTATCAACCTCAGACCTGCTGAAAACAGAACCATCCGTGTGCGCTCTGGGGAGAGTCTGACCCTGGAGGCTGAGATGGAGGCCTACCCCCAACCCCACACCTTCTCCTGGAGCTTCATGGGCCACGAGCTTAGGAACACCTCCGACCATGTCATCAGCACAAACAACCATTCATACAGGTAAACGCACACACACACCTACATGCACTGACATGAGCGTACTTATGCAAACGCACGCACATATTAACAAGCCCTAACATTAACGAACACAACTGCGCCTACTGCAATGCACCTACACACACACACACACACACACACACACACACACACGTACATACACAGACACACACACACATGCAGACATACATACACAAACACACCCACACACACAAAGACAATTTACAGACTCACACTCCTTACCCACTTGCCCAGGAGCAGCAGAAGTGATGAATGAGCAAAATCCCGCACTGCACTGAAATGTAACACCCTGGGTGTCCAACTGGCCTCAGGTCAGCCGTGCTGATTACACCTCAGTGTGACACCGTGGCTTCCTGACAGCCCTGCTGGCTGAAGCTCCTGCTAGAGAGCCAAGAGGAGTCCTCTGGGAAATTGATTAGGTGCCCTCAGGGCTTTCTCTGGAATCGTTCGTTAACCGGCGCAACATCTGGGGTGCAGCATAATGACTGAAACGTGTACAGTCAGTATTCCAGATAACTCTCGGTGCACTCTCTGGCCTTAAGTATCAAATCTGAAGTTGTTCTTCAGTATAAGTTTGTTGAAAAACAGCGAAATCATTGTCCCAACATACAGTGCTGTGCAAAAGTATTTGCCCCCTCACAGATTTCTTCTGTTTTTGCTTCTTTGTCACACTTACATTTTTCAGATCATCAAACAAATATTTATATCAGACAGACAACCTGAGGGAATACACAATGCAGTTTTTAAATGATGATTTCATTTATTGAGGGAAAAAAAGCTATCCAAACCAACCTGGCCCTATGTGAAAACGTAATTGCCCCCTAAACCTAATAACTGGTTGTGCCACCCGTGGCGGCAACAACTGCAATCAAGCGTTTGCGACACCTGGCAATGAGTCTTTCACATCGCTGTGGAGGAATTTTGGCCCACTCTTCTTTGCAGAATTGTTTTAAATCAGCCACATTGGAGGGTTTTCGAGCATGAACGACCTGTTTAAGGTCATGCCACAGCATCTCAATTGGATTTAAGTCCGGACTTTGACTAGGCCACTCCAAAACCTTCATTTTGTTTTTTTTGGGCCATTCAGAGGTGGGCTTGCTGGTGTGCTTCGGATCATTTTCCTGCTGCATAACCCAAGTGCGCTTGAGCTTAAGGTCACGAACTGATGGCCGGACATTCTCCTTCAGGATTATCTGGTAGAGATCAGAATTCATGGTTCCATCAATTACGGCAAGTTGCCCAGGTTCTGAAGCAGCAAAGCAGCCCCAGACCATCACACTACCACCACCATGTTTGACTGTCGGTATGATGTTCTTTTCCTAAAATGCTGTGTTAGTTTTACACCAGATGTAACGGGACGCACACCTTCCAAAAAGTTCCACTTTTGTCTCGTCAGTCCACAGAATATTTTCCCAAGTCTTGGGGATCATCAAGATGTTTTTTGGCAAATGTGAGACACGCCTTTGAGTTATTTTTGGTCAGCAGTGGTTTTCGCCTTGGAACTCTCCCATGGATACCATGTTTGCCCAGTCTCTTTCTTATTGTTGAATCATGAACACTGACCTTAACTGAGGCAAGTGAGGCCTGCGGTGCTTTAGATGTTGTTCTGGGTTCTTTTGTGACCTCCTGGATGAGTCGATGCGCTCTTGGAGTAATTTTGGTAGGCCGGCCACTCCTGGGAAGGTTCACCACTGTTCCATGTATTCTCCATTTGTGGATAATGGCTCTCACTGTGGTTCGCTGGAGTCCCAAAGCCTTAGAAATGGCTTTGTAACCCTTTCCAGACTGATAGATGTCAATGACTTTGCTTCTCATCTGTTCTTGAATTTCTTCAGATCGGGGCTTGATGTGTAGCTTTCTGAGATATTGTAGCCTACTTCATGTTGTCAGACAGGTTCTATTTAAGTGATTTCTTGATTCTACAGTTCTGACAGTAATCAGGCCTGGGTGTGGCTAGTGAAATTTAACTCAGCTTTCCAAAAAATATGGTAAATCACACTTGATTCATGATTTAACAAGGGGGGGCAATTACTTTTTCACATAGGGCCAGGTTGGTTTGGATAGCTTTTTTCCCTTAATAAATGAAACATCATTTAAAAACAGCTTTTTGTATTGACTCAGGTTATCTTTGTCTGATATTAAAATTTGTTTGATGATCTGAAACATTTAAGAGTGACAAAAAAGCTGAAACAGAAGAAATCTGTAAGGGGGCAAATATGTTGCACAGCACTGTATAGTTACCCAATTGCTAGTGTAATGTCTTCCTAAATAAAACATTTAACTGTTTTACAATAGCAAACAAATTTGTTTGAATGTGCTTAGGATTAATTGGTGTTTCTGTGTGTTGGCCTGTGATGGCGTTTTCAGGTACACCAGTGAGTTGAGACTGGTGCGGTTGAAGATGTCAGAGGGTGGGGTCTATACCTTTTTCACCTCCAATGGCCACGCCACAGTCAATCAATCCTTCACAATCTACGTCATCAGTAAGTGATGCAATATGCAAAGGGTTTTAGGTCCCTGGTGTCAGAAACAACTAAATATATATGTTTTGATGTATAATTCGATTTCTACTGTAGCTGTTACATTCTAAGGCTGCGTATTTACGTTCAACCTCCCTTTTTTCTCTCTCTGTCTCTTTCTTTCTTTCTCTCTCTCTCTCTCTCTCTCTCTCTGCCACTGTGTGTCAGGCAAACCTGAGATTGTGTCACATGAGGGCCCCGTGGATGGGCAGGTGCGCTGCGTTGCCGAGGGATTCCCTGCCCCCCTGATCACCTGGTACTACTGCGAGCAGCCCTACATGAGGTGAGTCCCAGCCGCACCACGCCTAGCGATGGGGTCAAAGAGCAGGCGGCCGGCTGGGAACAATGGGCAGAGTCTTGGATGGTAGTCAAAGGCAGATAGTGAATAGGAGGTGAAGTGATACTTAAGAGGGCGGTTGTTGTCCTGGGAAGACTTTTATCATTTATGTACGGCAATGGTCTCGGGGTGCTGCTGACGCACGCAGGCCGACTGACACAATGAATAAGTCAAACGAGGATCCGTGCATGCGCTATATAATTACACTTGTCTGCTCTTACCAGCGTGATTTTTAGGTCGTCATCAGTAATTTCACATGGGTGTGCTACGTTTCCGCTCTGCTAATCATCTGTTTGTCAGAGTGAGTTGAAATGAGGGTGGTGGAATGTTGGATGACGAGATTTTAACGAGTTGCCTTTGTAATTGTTAGACTGCGGTGAGATGGCTCCCATCATGTCATGATGGAATGTATTGCGATTGGTGGACTGCCATAGAAAGATGATTTGACGTCCTGCGGACAGGTAGCCCTATTCTCGCTTTTCATAGTAATACAAAGGAGGAGGAGCACAGTGCTGCCATAGTAACATCAGTCACGGGACATGTCGGCAGTAAATCAGGGAGATCACTTGGACATTATCCCGTACATTATTTGATCATAATCCAATCTACTGGTGAAGCTGCCCAATTTGAACAATCGGCTAAGCTTGACAGAGAGCAACATGTTTTTGCCCTTTGCCTACTTAGCAACTGATTAAAAAAAAAACGTTTGAATGGCAAAGCATGAAGTATTTTGTAGTCAAATCAGCAGAGGCTCAGCTCATCAAGGCTAGAAAGACACACAGGCACACAACAAACACACACACACACACACACACACACACACACCTCTATGTCTTGTGAACACGATGGATATACATTAACAGATGTACGTAAATGCTATTTTTAGTTTGACATGGGTAAGCCTGAAAGCATTTAGAATAACACTGCTCTTTATGGCGTGGTGCAGTGAAGTTTAAAGCCCTCAGGGCTCCTCTTTTCTTCTCTCCTTTAGTCTAGCAGACCCCTCTTTGGTCTGCTAATATGGAGACACCCTGCTTCTTTACGGTTCAGATAAAACCTGGATTTAAGTCTGGCATTCCTCAACATCCTCACACTGACTGAATATGCCTATTCATCAACAGAGCTGTGTGTTGATGTGTATAGTGATATTTCTTTTTACAGACTTAGGGGTTAGACAATACAAGGTTTTTTTTTTCAGCGTTGCACAACAAAGTGAAACTAGTCCTGATATGGATCACTGGGTCGTATTATGTTGTGTTCTGGTATGTGTCCTGCAACATTTTGTTTGGAGGGGGAGAGGTTGGCCGAGGTCCTTTGTGCCTGCTTGTTGTTCTTATGTCATACATAATGCCTGGAATGGAAGATGAGGAGATGTGTGGCAGTCAGTAGGCTGTGTCTGATACCACCTTTCTCCCTTTATCAACACTCCTGTGTCCACTTTGTACCCCTTTGCTGCATGTTGATACAGAACATTTCCCAAAACCGCCCTAGCAGCTAAACCTAACGAGTTGTCATAACATAAAGCGCTGCCCGTGTCGTCAGCAGGTGCTCCCAGCAAATGAATGCCACGCAGGAGGAGCGGGACGTTATCACGGTGACCGTGTTGAGTCCCACATTTGGGAAGACGGAGGTGGAAAGTCGACTGAACATCAGCTGGGGGCGGTTCCACACCCTGGAGTGTGTGGCCACCGTGGAGGGGGAGCAGGCTTACACGCTCTTCTCCATCAACGGTGAGTGCTGTGTCACATGACGCGCCAATATCCATTTAAGACGCACACACACACACACACACATACACATACACACCTTCTCAGGACAGCCCATACAATAACAAGGGTAGAACACAACAACAACAACATCAACAACAGGTTGTGTCTGGGAGAGGATGTATGGGATCAAGGGGGTCAGCTTGCGTCAGCTTGTCTCCAAGTTTGTTGGTAAGTTGTTATGTTTGGTGATAATCCTGAGAATATCCCCAACAAGGGATTCGAATTAAGTACCCTGTCATCAGTATATGTAAGTGCAAATTGACAGCAAAGCTGGGTGGCTGAGCCTTTTGTCTATACATCTGTGCATGCTCTGTGCAGACTGTGGCAACAGATCTCCTGAAAAGGACAATGAAGATAATCTAATCTAATCTAAAAATTCCATAGTTTGTTTGAAGTGTCCTTATTTCTGTTTGCTTTAATAACCTCCCAATTAAGAGCCTTGGTATCCCTCCAGTAGTAAATGCATTGTGATCACATGTTTATGTCGCCTGTAAATACACCCAATTCACCTAGGCTGTAGCTGCCACTGTACAAAAAGGTAGGAGAACCAAGTTATCAGGGTGACCTAAAGCTCACCTCCTACATGTAAACACAATGAAAGTCCTAGGAATTCTCCTTGTTTTGGGTAAATATTTACAATAGCATATATGGCATCTAGATTTCAGTCACTCAGGCATTGACAAGGGGCTTTAAACTGATAGCATTTGTTTGGTAAACATAGCACTGACACCCTAACATTGTACTGTTATGATGGCGCTTTTTATTTTATTTTTTTTGGACTGGGGGAATTATCTCCCCTCGCCATGGTACATTTACCTTTCCACCACAAATCCTCCCTTTCATAACAGCCTGTGCCTTGGCGGCAGCTATGAGGCCCCGGGGGAAAAGTGTCAGCCAGACAGTAAAGCAGTACCAAGAAGCTGTCCTGCGTGGGCATGGACACGGTGCGGGAGAGGAGTTGGGGGGGGTTGTGGTGGGCACAGCGGCCACGTGGGCGGGCAGGCGGGACGGAGAGAGGAGAGTGTGCAGCCAGGCAGGACGAGCCTGTGGGAGCATGTGCCCAGGCTTTAGCGCCTCACCGAGTAATGCTGTGCCAGGCGTGTGCACGCACGCACACACGCACACACACACACACACACGCACACACACACGCACTCCACCGAGTGTATAGCGCAGCGGGGGTCCTGTCCGCACTGGGAGCCGAGGTGTTGTGCTGTGGGAATCTTTGGACGCGTCAGTGAGCTGTAGGAAAGAATGGAGGAGGCTTTAGAAGCCACTGACAGGTTTACAGAGGATTAGATCCTGCAGACTCTGCATTCTCCAGTTTGAAATGGAGAGAAAGCCTCTTAGAGCTAAAGAGCTTATTACACCTCACTGTACAGAGGGGGAAAACAATGGCACACAACAAACAGCTACTAGACGCAAAAAAACACAACGCTCCTCATGCAATTACTGTATGCACGGTATCAACATCAGGGGAGAGAGCAAACAGTACAGTGACTCGGCAAAAAAGGGAGCTTAAACAATGATTTTGTTTAATCAAAGTACGGAGTAAACAAATTAAAAACAACTCCGACAAAAAAAGTGCAATGTTTTGTCATAATAGGATTAGTGTTTTTGTGAGAAGTGAAAGACAACGAGGAGCTGTGTCATGAGACTACAGACTGAACAGCACCAACACACAGGAGGGGAGAGGGCACTGGGGAGGTGTCTATTTTAATAAACTCCTTCTAAAGCATGGAGGAGGCTAGATGATTATAAGAACAACTTCCTACCGATTTGAAACATGGGGCTTGGTTTAAAATGATAACCCCAAAACTTTGATGAAACCTGTCCTTACACCATTGATACCATTTCCTCAGATCTACAGAACCAGTCAAAAGTTTGGACACACTTTCCCATTCACTTTAATGGGAAAGTGTGTTCAAACTTTTGACATTGAACTGTTTATCTCCTCAAATTTAACCTGGTGCTAGTCTGTGTAATGTTTCCTTTTTTAAGATTGTATTATCTTAGACTAATTATGTTGTCCCTGTACATGTCTCTTTGTGTTCCAGCGGAACGGAGAGTTCCTCACGAGCTGTTCACCCCTCTGCTCATTGGCTTTGTGTCAGCAGCAGCTATCCTGTGTCTCATCCTTGTAGTGCTCTTCTACAAGTACATACAGGTTTGACTGTTATCTTTTCCCCTTCAGACTCCTTTTAAGTCACAACCACTGGCTATAGTGCTGGTTCAATCATTGTGCTAAGCAGTCCAGGCAAGCATGCTATTTCTGATCTCATCACTTAACTCAAGAGATGTATTTGAAGCTGTCAGCCAACTATGTTGAAGTCACTTTAACAGACTGCTTTTGTAGACAATGTTGATAGTGGAACACGTGTCTTGTTCTGTCAACAGAAACCCAAATACCAAATACAGTGGAAAGTTATTGAAGGTATCCATGGAAACAACTATGTGTACATTGACCCTACCCAGCTCCCATACGACCACCAATGGGAGTTCCCTCGAGACAAACTGCGTTTCGGTGAGCGCAGTTGCTTTTAGAACTTCTGAATAGCCTACTTAGCAGCATTATGATTTTGAATCCATCATTCCTATTATTGAACGGTTGGCCTATTTTTACTGTAACCAAACTGTTACAACAGATGTTAAAGTGTGTGTGCAATGCTCTGTGCTTTACTGGAGGCTAATGTTGTTTCCAGTATGACATCATTGATTTCCCTCAGGCCTTATCAGAGCAACTGACACACTGAACACTCATGATCTGGCCACTGCTCTGTGGGGCTGTTTTTTTTTAATAATTGCTGCGGCCATTAGCGAGTAACCAGTTTTACGGTTGGCTATAATGATGAAACCCCACTCCCTCCCTGCAAACAGGCAGTGTTGTTGACATTTTCAGGGTGTTGTTTTTCTGAACAGGATCCTGCGTGTCCTGGTTCTTCTAGGCAGCCGGGGATAAACCTTACCTGCTGATGTCGCAGGGAACTCTGGCTCGGAGCCAGAGTTTAGCCAAGCACGCATGGATGTACGTACGTCTGGTTCACTCACTAGGCTTCTCTCTGTGTTCATGTTTGCAGGAAAGACACTGGGATCCGGAGCTTTTGGGAAGGTTTTGGAGGCTACTGCCTACGGACTCTCCAAAGCTGATACCGTCATGACGGTTGCTGTGAAAATGCTCAAACGTAAGCGGAGTGTTCAATGCAATTTTACTTCCCCAAAACAAGTTTGAGAGTATGACTATTTGACTACGTGTATTTGACTGTTAAACTATGTAACTGAGTAAAGAAATGTGTGGTAGCTGTGTTTTTTTTGTGTGTGTTAAGTCATGTGCATAATTTATTCCTAGCCTGACAGAAAGTGTCCTGCCTAAGGGGTGTGCTTAATGATACCTGATACCTGGGCTTACCTGGTACCTGTCAACTGATAAAACAGGAGTTAGGCTTTTGCACTTCATTAAAAGTTGTTTTGATCATTACTAGCTAGATTCAGGATGACATGCTGTACATGTGTTAAACAGCTGCAGTCATAACAGAACATGAAGCTCAATCTGATTGCACGTGTATAGCTCTCTCTAGGCGCAGTTATGATTGTGCTCCTATTACATCCCCACAGCGAGTGCCCACGCCACGGAGAAAGAGGCGCTGTTGTCAGAACTGAAGGTCCTTAGTTACTTGGGCAACCACATGAACATTGTCAACCTACTGGGCGCCTGCACTGTTGGGGGTAAGTGACAAGTGAAGTCCACGGAGCAAAGTGGTGGCTGAGGAAGCCATTGGGAATGTAAATCACACAGTGAGAGCATGTTATCTACATGATCCACCACACTTATAGGACGAGTATCTAATGTGCCATATTGGATGGAACACGAAGGGATCCATAGCCATTTGTTTTACATCGACTCAAGTGATGTTGCCAAAGTCGCAGTTAGGCTGTAAAACTAAAGAGGCTGTTAGGCAGGGGATTTGTAGCGAATGGAATTGGACACCTATGCTGTGCCAAAAAAAAGATGTCCTGAAAAGAAAGGAATCGTGATATGAATCTTGTGTCAATGTACCCAACCTGTAGTTGTGCACGTACACACAGGAAATGTGAGGAAAGTTTGATTGTCTTCTTCCTGTTTTTTTTTTTTTTTCATCGTTATCATCGTTCCATCTGTAGTTCAATGGTGTTCTAGGCTCTTTTATTACTTTGGGCCGATTTTCAAAGTATCGTCGTGTCTCCAGGTCCCACACTGGTGATCACAGAGTACTGCTGCTTTGGAGACCTCCTCAACTTTCTGCGCAGGAAGAGAGAGTCCTTCTACTGCTCCAAGCTTGGAGAGGACTGCTATTATAGAAATGTCCAACTCCAGACAGAGACTGCCGGGTGAGTTGCTTCCCCTAGGAAAATAGTAACAATAATTATAATGATGATAATAATTATTAGGATTACAATAGTTATGATCAGAATAATAATATGAAATGCATTCAGGAGATGCTCGGTGTTTAATACTGGCAGTGGGTGACGGGAAGATGTACGTATACTACAGTAAACCCATCACATACGGTGTGCATATTTAGTTCACGGTGGATGTATGTCTGTCCGTGCCGGCGGTTCAAGTTTATTGGAGCGGCGTGGGAAAGAAAAGCGTTATTTACTACCCAGGACTTGCGTGGGAGTCGGGTGTTCATGTGGCAGTGTGCTGAGCTGAGACCAGACTGCTCCTTTCCTCTTTACAGAGACAGCAGGACTGACTACATGACGATGAGGCCTTCTGCTTCTGGCGCCGCGCCTTCTGGCTTGTACTCCGAGAGGAGATACTCGCTACGCAAAGGCAAGATAGATTACTGTCATGTTATTATAATCACACACTCATAGAGGATACACTGTATGTTTTGTATATGAGGTCAGTGCTTTTGTGGTTAACGTACAGTTTTTTTTTTTGTCTGTGTGCCGTAATGGTTCTCTGTCTCTCAGGTGGCTCTTGTGGTGATGTAGACGTCTCGAGTGAGATGCTTCTTGAAGACGGTTTGTTGCTGGACACTGAGGATCTGCTCAGCTTCTCGTATCAAGTAGCCAAAGGCATGGACTTCCTGGCTTCCAAAAATGTGAGCACCTATTTCCTTAAATGGTTGGGTCAGCGAAACCATTCTTCTAAAAGTACATAGAACTGTTCTGAACCTTTTAGTAAAATACCAATTCAATATGCAATGCTAATTGCGGTGTACACTGAAAATACAAAGGGTTACACGAGAAGCTTATATTTTAGCTTCTATGTTGTTGTGACCTACCTATATACAACAGCAAACAGTGATAGGAAGAGCCGGAAGAGCAAGTGGGTTGGGTCGAATAGCAAGGGATATTCATCTCATAGTCTTTTATTTCACTACAAAGCATGGATTGTATTTCGACATCCTTTAAACTGGTCCAAAACGCATGTTGGAGCATGCTGCTGAAAAATTCATCAGTCCTTCAAGAAAGCGGACACCAGACCCAGTTAGCCCGCATAGATCGGTGTCACTCTTTGTGGAACAGATTTGAGAATGGAAACTCTGTACTACTTTGGAATTGTTGAGTGAGATACTGTTTCCTTTACATTTCAGTGGGCCATGTTCATGCAGTGTGTTTTGGTTTTAACACGTGCACGTGTGTTTTAGTGTATCCACAGAGACCTGGCAGCCAGGAACATCCTACTGACCCAAGGCAGAGTGGCAAAGATCTGTGATTTTGGCCTGGCCAGGGACATAACCACGGACTCCAACTATGTAGTCAAAGGCAATGTAAGTCTGATACCATGCTAAAATGTTACACAAGTTCAAAATGTCGTTTGAGCCTGCTAGCGGAGTCATTCGATAATACAGTAGACAGTTTGTACTCAGTGTCCTAGAATGTGAGATATAACGTATGTCATGGGTTGAGACAGGGCACATGGTACACATCTGTCTACTCAAACTTTGTAAGGACGTCGGCTAAATAAGCTGAATAGGGGTGTGTGTGTGTGTGTGTGTGTGTGTGTGTGTGTGTGTGTGTGTGTGTGTGTGTGTGTGTGTGCATGGTTTTCAGTAGGTTTTGCCCATAACCCGGAGATGGAGGCTATATGGTTTTCACATTCTTTGATAAGGAATTTATTTAGTCTTGCACACATTTATTTGAAGTTGATATAATTCTCTCTGGCCTTACTCTACTCTAGTGTCAAGCTAATGCACAAGTGTCAACTAGTGTCAACTATTTTAGATGGCACGTGGGAATCACCTAATAATTATGTTTTCTATAAATCGTAGTCTCACACAACCTTGTTTGCTTTTCTTTTTTCTTGCGAAGAATCGCCTCACTAAATCGTTGTTGAGAGCGTGTTCAGAGGGCAAACCCTCAGTAGGCTATAGGTCCATTATGTTGTGTTGCCAGGCGCCGCCCATTCATATGAGCAGGTGGGGCAGAGCCCCATTAAAAATAATCCTTCACCCAAAAACATAGTTCTTCCTCAAACAATTTTTCCATGTTAATTTACATTTCAATAAATATTACCTAGTGTATGTGCAATAAATTAAACAAACTAGTCGACTACTTTTGATCTTTGAAAGTTAAAATCGTAATTGCAGTGATTCAGTCTCAATGTAATACATTGCGCAACATTGGGGGCAGGAGACCTCCCTGCCCCGATCTCGTGGGTAGATTTATAATGGCACCTAATGGTCAAAAAGGGAACTGTAATACGCGCTAATAGAAGCCCATTGGGGCAGGAATGAGTCTGCCCCACTCCCCTACTCTGCAGCCCTCTACCATTTTCTTGAATTAGTCCGCACGTTTAGACTACTGCCGAAATTTCACCAGCATTGCTGCTGCACCTGCTGTGTCTAAAACACTGTAGTTTATAAAAAAGACAAATATTACAAGAAAGTTAGAAATTAAGCAGTTTAGCCCTGATAGACCAGGCCACATTACTCAAACAGGATATTTTATAAATATGAAGAATTGGAGTAGGCTAAGCTATTTTCTTAGACACTGCTTCAGTTTATCCTCTGTGGTTATTTGTTGCACATAGGCCTGCTCGGGTTATATAGGATAGCCTATTGTTCATTGTTCACCTATTGAAATATATTGACTCCCGTGGCATTATGTGGGATGCTGGCTGGTATGTTTACAAGTACTGATTAATAATAATTACAGGGCCGCTACTGTGTGTTGCTTACCCAGCAAACATAGCATCTCCTCTGCTGTTTGTAAGCCGTCTGCTGTGCAGGGATAACTTGTGTGTGTCTGCGAGTTTTATAACTTGTCATGGGGCTCAAGTATCGGCAAAGTTGTAATGCCAAATATTTGGTGCCTAAGGGAATCATCTGTATACTGTAGGACATCAAGCTGACTGTCATATTATTTGTGTCTTTTTATGAAATTTTACACTTTAAAATGTTATCGTCATCAAGCAGACACTTTTAACCAAAGTGATTTACGATTAGATTACAGTTCCTTGCTCAAAGGCACACAAGTGGTGGTGTTCCCAGGTGGGATTTGAACTCATGACCTTTTGGCCACTAGGCCACTAGGCCATCACTGTACATATCAATCTACTCAGACCTCACGGATGTATGAAACAATTGATAAATTGGATTTACTATACTTATTAATTCATACGGATTATTTCAGGATGTATTTTAAATATACTGGTTCTAATGCTGTGTGCACGTTTTAGGCTCGTCTCCCAGTTAAGTGGATGTCTCCTGAAAGTATCTTCGAGTGTGTGTACACCTTTGAGAGTGACGTGTGGTCCTATGGCATCTTGCTTTGGGAAATATTCTCATTAGGTATGTATATGTCTTTGTGTGTGTGTGTGTGTGTGTAGGGGGGGGGGGGGGGGTGTGGTGGTATGTGTGTGTGTGTGTGTGATTCTGTATTCCTGTGTCAGCCTGTGTTCGGGAATGTTCACGGATCATGACCATGTTTAAAGCATGTGGGTTTGTTTAGGTGTAGAACAATTCTTAATTTTCACATTTGTTATCTTCAGGAAACTGTCCATATCCTGGCATGCCTGTGAACTCCAAGTTCTACAAGATGATAAAGGAGGGATACAGAATGGATGCCCCCGAGTTTGCTCCCAGTGAAATGTGAGTGTCTAGAATATCTGTGTACATACAGTCAAAGAGCAATAGTAAGTACAATCTTTGAAAAAAAAATGTGTAGCATATCACAGTGTCTCAATAAAAAAAAAGTCAGAGGATAAATTGCTGATTCATGAGATGCGACAAAATACAAAGTATATTTTATATAAAAAGATAGATTTCTGTTTGCAGGGACATAGTGCTGGAATGTGTTTGTGTCTGCTGCACTGCAGGTACCAGATAATGAGGTCGTGCTGGGAGGCTGACCCCTGCCAGAGACCCCCCTTCAGGAAAGTGATGGAGAGAATTGAACAGCAGTTGTCTGACGCAACCAAACACGTATGTTACCAACCCCATTGTCTCCCAGAAATAAACAGAGCGTGTTCACTTATTCAGAAGTCTGCTCTGCATACCTTGGTATCCGTGTAAATATACAGAATGGAGGGAGAGGGCGGAAGGAGAAGTAGTTCCTATCATACACAATTACTACAACATTTATTTTTGTAATTTCACTTTAGCATTAATCTAATAGAAATCTGAGTATAAAATTGACTGGTGAACTAAAACACTTGGTATCAAAACTTTTAGGTGAGGATTGATTCTCAAAAATAAACATCAATATCGATAGCATCAATATTTCAGGATCGATCCACCTATTCCTTCGTTCGAACTTTTGGGACATGTTATGAGTGCAATTTGAAAATGTATGTAATTTTTGGTAGGTTTTCTTCATTTCATTGCATATTCGTTCGTTACACATGTGAACCAAACTGATGACGGCTCCGATTCAGATTAATCCGTGAAACATTACATCCCTACTAATCACCCTATACATGTTCCTGACATGCTGTCATGATTGATTGGAAAAATTACCTTTGTTCATTTTATTATTTTTTTTAAAATCTCAATAGTATTTTACTTTGATTGCTGCCAGGATACACAATGACATTTTGGCTGTGGTACCAAATTACAAAGGCCAGCCACGCTCAAAGCTTTAAAGTTATACATAAGGACCCGTGTACATCCTGTGGCTTTCTGGTATGTTGAATACAGTCATTTGACTTAACAGGGACACAACAAGACAGACATCTGCGTCTACAATTACATGTTCCTGTGTGTTTAGGGTACTAACTAGAGACTTGGCCTGTCTCTCTCTACTGTCATGAAAAAACTATAATTATCAGTAACACGCTACTATGCAGTGTCCCGTTTGGAGTTGAGATATCAAACACACTGTGTATATTTGTATGTTTTGGTGTATCTAGTCAGCTTAGTACCTCAATTACCTGAACTGCCCTCTAAGCCCCCAGCCTAGATTGTGTTACTTGGCTATGACAAAGTCATGTAACAATTTGAAGTCAGAGCACTACTTTACCTTTGCTGCCATGGCTTTTAACATTCCAGCTCTGTCATAACAATACAAAATAATAATAAAATAGAAAGTGCTCCTATGGTAGCTATTAACGTCATTGTGACCTTTCTGTCTTCTTTCTCTCTCTCTCTCTCTCTCTCTCTCTCTCTCTCTCTCTCTCTCTCTTTTTCCTCTCTTTTTTTTCTCAAAATATTTTTCTCCCTCTCTGTCTGTAGATCTATCTTAACTTCAGCTCCAGGTTTGCAGTAACAACAAGGACAAGCGAGGATCAGGGGACCCAGAACGAACTGGCCCTTCATCTCAACTCCATGGGCAGCACTGCAACCCAGCCCTTACTGATCAACAATGAAGTCTTCTTCCAAGAGACAAGGCTTCAGGCCCACCGGGTCTGAAGAGCTGCCCCAACCCCCCTGCCCGGACAACTGCCCCATAAAGTGCCTGCGACCGTGCAGCCGTTGATAACCCGACCACACCGATGTTAATTGGATACCAGTCCTATCGTGCAGTGGAAGTCTCCAACCAACTCTGCACCTCATCATTGTCACCGCCACCTCCTAATTACACGGAGGCCCAGCCTGCCTTGTCCCATGGGAAAGGGACCCCCAGTGCCCCTGCGCTTGGGAAAAGGCTCTATTCCCCTGGGACACGGAGGGAATTTCACCTTGTATCATGACACTGTACCAGTTATACAAACTGCCTGTTCACAATCTATTCTGTTGCAGCTTTTGCTTTTGTGTCAGTAACGTGGTTTTCTTTTACATTTCATATTTTTAAATGTTTTTTTAATTATTGGTTTTTTTTGCCACGCAATGCAACATTGAAATATTTCTCAATTGCAGTTATTTCTTACTTTATTTTTATTTTTACTAGTGTTAGTTTTTTTTTCTAATGCTAAGTTATTTAGTGGTTCTAATCTATGTGTTTTGACAGGCAGTTTAAAGTTGGAGGACGAGGCAATCATAGACCACATTAAGCTTATCTTCCGTTTTGTCTTATGATATATTCGTCGTCAGTATTATTTCACATCTTCAGGCCTATGATAATATGAAGGAAAAATGTTTTGGTTAACATTTTTTGGGGCCTACTGGATTTCAGTATCTGATGGTAAACAAGCTACACTGATGATGTTAGTATTGGACTGTGAGCCCAGCCCCCAGAAAGAGTCCATGATTGCATTGAAACTTGTATTTAGTTGCCTTTGATAATATTTCTGGATGAACCCTAGAGATGGTACTATGACATAAGAGGATTTTATGTTCTGTACAGTATGTGCATATATGAATATTCAAGTTAGTGGTTTCAACCTGAGAGATGCAATTGGAATAGCTATATATAATACATTTTGACTGTTGTTCCTAGAGACCTATTGTAAATATGTAAATATTTCGCTTCTGTCGTAAATAGTGTTATTATTGTTTACAGTTGTCGTCTTAAAGGTACTACAGGCTCAACGTAATGACGTAACTTTCTCCCCCTCCCTACGTTTTGTCTGGGCTGTTGGGCTTGTAGCCTGTTGATGCCTTCTGCACATACTGCTGTACTGGTTACTAAGCAGAACAGAGACCAATGATAAGAGCCAAAGCCAATGGGAAGCTTGAGGCTCATTTAGAATGCCAATGGGAAGCTTCATTGTGTTCTCGTATAACGACTCGCTAGTTGATGGTGGGTTATTGTTCCGGTGTATCTTCTGCTCCCTGCGTCCCTTTACTGCAGGTCATGTCATAGTGCTCTCACCCATCAGTAGCTGGTTTCCCAGCAATCCTTTCCTTTGTATCCAGCTGCTTCCGCCGACGGAAGTGGGACTGTACCAGCACTTCTCAGCAAGAAGTCTGTGTCAGTCCAGACACCATCACAACGATTTCCCTCTTCCCACAGTAGGATGTTATTGTGAAGAGCACCTGGATGATGCCGTGATTGTATGCATGTGTGTCCGTGTGTGTGTGAGTGTGTGTTTGTAAGAGAGAGAGTGTGAGTGTGTGGGAGTGTGAGAGAAAATGGGAGAGAGAAAAGAAGGGGAGAGATCAGGAGCGGGAGAGAAAGAGAGACGCTACAACAAAAAGATGAATCCCTAGTTTGCTAAAATACCAATGTCAAATTACTGCATCTATTAAATTGTAAATAGTTTATGTGCGTGTTTGCAAAGTCAAAGTGTATTCTATTTTCTTACGGTACAAGGATGCTCATTTCTATATGCTGTTGTTTAAAATGTGTCAGAAACCACCACACATTGCATAAGGTTGTGTGGTAAGCGTTCATGTAAGCTCTTAGTGTTTCAGACATTTAAGCCTTTATCTTTAGGTTTGGCTTGCTATGGACTTGATTTTGACCAGCCTAGTAAATTGTCCATTGGGCACTTACAACAGTGCAGTGACTTACAAACAAGCAAAACAGCTTGCAGTCAAGACCTGATTATTTGTCAACATCAATGTAGTTTTGCACGTTCACTGGACAGTCTGTTTCAATTTGAAAGGCAGTATCACTAAATTATATTATATTCTTAATATTGTCTACTGTCGATATGATTTGCTTGTTAGAACATTGTTTATTCGTTTCCCTATAGACATTTTGCAGTACCTATTCAACAACCGGCTAAGGTGTTTCTTGTGCAAATCTGCTATTTGATGCACTTTCAGGTGTTATTGTAAATAAAGTAACATATATTATGCAATGTATTTCTAAAGATTCGTTATTCCTTTTTCGTACGAAGCATTACTTTATAATTGTTTTACTTGCGCATTGAAACTATTCCCTTTGGGATTGACGTATCGAATATTAAATCCCCCACGGTAGTTAACATAATGTCAGCCATCTGTGTGTGAACGCTCCCAGCAGGTGACGCCTGGAGCCAGTTGACACTTAAAATATTTCTGCTCACTTTCTCCGATCAGCACCACCGTAAACTAGAGCACAATCTCACTGGAGCTGACTTCGAAAGAACTGTTGACTTTGATGAAGCGTATCTGATTTCATTTAATCAAATTTCCTGAAACAGTATGGCCAGGGACCCTGGCTCCAGTCCCGTTAGTCAGCGGACATCTGGTATCAGGGGGAAGACCGAGAGGACAGCAGTCCTCAGAGTAGGCCAGTGGAAGGCCGTCTCTTGCGTGATCGCTGCGTGGGCCGAGACCATTGTTTCTTTATCTATCAGATAAGAGATGTGCAGGAAATCCCGCCATTGAGGCCGTGTGGCTAAACGAACGCGTTTATGACTCAGACTTAAAGTGGGCTCTGCAAAAAGCAGCTGCAAGAGCTGAATGAAACATTTCAGTACTGGATAAACTTGTGTGGATTGTGCACCTATAGCCTACAGTAAAACTGTCTCACAGCAAACGAAATTGACTCTTCAGGGACGAGAATCCCGATACTACCACGTGATGTGCTGTATTTCTATAAATAAAACCTGTCCAACAGGGTAACCAATTACATTGAATCCAGTTGATAGCTGTCGGCATAATTAAATACAGTCCAAAATGATTTGTTATTGCTGCAGGCTTTCCTATTGGGTATTTGAGTTACCATCCAGGTCGCTGCTCTGTCTTGTGCTGATGTCCGCCATTGACATGATGACATAGAATCAGGCCTGCTAGGGACGTTTTGGTTGAATTGATATCCCCGCCTGGTAATGCAGGTCCCTTTCTCATTTAGTTGTCCAAGTCCTCAGGTTATTCTGTTGGGGCCCTAATTGAATGCACATGTCTGTGTTTGAGAGACAGATTCACAGGGAGAGAGAGAAAAATAAAAACGAGAGCAAGTAATAGAGAAAATTGAGACCCTAGTCACTAGTCTCAATCAGTGTCAAACTGTGTGAATTGAGAGATAAAATTTGACAGACCCTAATCATTTAACAATCTGAAAATGTGTTTTTTGTTAACCAGTCTGCTTCAAGTTGCAAAACTAAAACGTATGTTGTTGTGTTTTTTTTTAACATATTTTGTACATCTGGGGTAGGCCTACATACTCACAGTAACACACTGTGATTTTCCATGTCCAATATGAAACATACATTAGTAGAGCACTCAATTTCAACTAGAGAGAGAGAGAGACTACTATAAAACTTGGACCCCTGTTGGCCTGTGTGTGTGTGTGTGTGTGTGTGTGTGCGTTCTTGTGTGTGTGTGTGTGTGTGTGTGTGTGTGTTCTTGTGTGTGTGTGTGTGTGTGTGTGTGTGTTCTTGTGTGTGTGTGTGTGTGTGTGTGTGTCTGTGTGCGTGCGTGCGTGCGTGCGTGCGTGTGTGTGTGTGTGTGTGTGTGTGTGTGTGTGTGTGTGTGTGTGTGTAACAGCTTCAGACCCAAAATGTGTTGACTGCAAGTTGCTCAACCCTCATGTGGTGGCACTTCAATGGGGTCACGTTTGATGAGCGTGTCACCTTCCTGTGGTTTTGTGGTGAGTCTGGCAGTTTCGTCTGAAAAAAAAGAGAGAAAATGGAAGACTGGCTTTGGGGAGGGCAATATTCAATAATATGTATAAGCGGTTGTTAAGGTTGCCTGTTAGAGATTTCCAGTTGCCCAGGTTGTGAGTTCCATAATATGTCATTAACTGCACAAAGGCTATAGTTCAACTCAGCATCTTTCTTTAATGTTGAGTGCTACACCAAAATGATACAGGTGCTGTTGAGAGAATGCCCCAGCCTTTCCTCCCTCTACCTAGGCCAGGATCTACCATTTGATCTACCTTTGGAAAAATCCAAGCACATCACTCAACACAAAGGAGCGTAAACGGGAGCACAACAATTCATATAGATTACACAATACACCATCACTAACCAGTCAGATGCCGCTCGGACTCTCGACATTGTCTTGTTATTATTCATTTGAGCAGGAGCAGTTTAACGGCGCTGGGGAAAGCATTGGGCAGGAGGCCCTGTGCCACATATGGACTAGTTTGTGGGGCACCACTACTTCCGCCATTTTGCCAGCTGCTCAGGAAACACATGCCCCTGTGTGGGGACAGAGAGGGCGATCGGCCCTGGGTCACGGTGGGGTAACACCGCCGCCTGACAGCCGGAGGCTCTGTGATACGGGGACTGCAGCGGGGGAACGTGGCATGAACGACGAGGGAACCAAGAGATGGTGAGAGCTGGGGGGTGGGGGGGGGGGGGGGGTATGATTTATCTAAGGTACACTACACTTCCTCCATGTGGTAAGAACTCCCTTCTGTCCTAGCTCTTCAGTCCCCTCTGGATTTCTGTGCTCAGCTTGCCGGGGCTGGAGGAGGGTACACACAGTCACCCAACACACAACACACAACACACAACACAACCCAAGACAGTGGTAACACATCTGTGACATGGTTGAGATTGACACGGGCCAAGTCAGGACACTGACTATACTGACTGGTGTGTTTGGTTATTGTTCTGTCACTACATTATTCATGTGTTTGGTCTTTTCTTTCAGTTTACTAGGAAGACAAGCTTATTGTGCTTCAGATAAAAGTGATAAGAATCAGTTTGTTGAAATGAAGGCAATCACAAGTACTTTGATTTGACCTTTCACCTGTCACTCAAAACTTGGTTAAATGTTTGCCTAGCTTTCAACAACGCAACATGATAACGCTGCCTTAGAGCCTCAGTAAATTTGTTTGTATTTTTTTTGTATCGGTGAAATGATGAATGTCATTCAGGTCAGGTAGGATTTATGCAAATGTTGAAAGGTGTTTTTAGGTACGTCACTACTCTACTTCTAAACCTTGAGATGAGAAAAAAAGTTATTCTTGTTTATTTAATCATTTGAACTATATTTTCATTATGATGTATATACGTAATTTTTTATTATAATGACAATACTTAATAAGACTACTTAATTTAGATAACTTCAATTGTAAAGGCATCTAGATATCTAGTCGATTGCAGTCGTTATCACCACTTTTGCTGTAAGTTCTGGCTCTTGCATTGTTTTGATCGGAACATTCCACTGGTCTGTTTACTCATCAAAGATTTAGCTGGAGGATGGTGAGGGCACAAAGGATGGGGATATCAAATTTCACTCCAATCTCCTATTGGATGTGGCACTCCGATCATGACCCTTATGGCCTGTGAACTTTATCAACCTTCTGCTTTGAGAAGTATACTAAATTTAACTTGCTCACCAACATGCTGCAGCTCATTGGACTATAAATTCCTGTAATGCTTTCATGCTGTGATGGGCATCCCTGACATGTGTTTTCACGGTGTGCTAGACTCTGTTTTGAGTGCATTGAGCCATGGGAGTCAAGCAAGCTGTTCCTTACGTTCCCATAACCCCTCCACATATGGTGTTAATGAGAGCAGACATACAGGACAACCACCGGGGGGTTGGGAGGTAAGGGTTAGGGGGACAAGGGGGGGGGGGGGGGGGGGGGGGGGGTTAGGACTCAGGAGGGCTTACACTAAAGTCTAACAGTCTGGGCATGACTACGATGATGGGACAGTCAGTCATACGATCCTTACTGTGGTTGTACAATCTTACAAACTTAAAGCCCAGGGGTTGAAGAGTTCGAGTGCGGTGGGTTTATTATATATTATCTAAATGTACAGGCAGGCTTTGTGACTGTGTATGGCTGGTAGGCTACGCAGACTGACTTAAACCACCAGCTTGAAGTATTAATGGAGAAAATTTCAGACACTGACAATGTTTGGGGAGCTCAGACGCAATTTGTTCTGCCCCTTTCTCTAAACCCTCTTTGTATTTATATGTGTGTGCTGTTGTTTTTATATTCATATTGTATTCTGTATCAGTACAAACAGCAGAGACAACCAACATCTTTCACTTTTTCACTTTTGCTGTGCAAAAAGTGAATATAAAAAGAGGTGCACTATATGAACCAGAACATTGGTGCCTTTGAGATGTCAGTATAATTATACTTTCCACAAATGGCTGTCATCCTCTGTAACCACTGCTGTCATGTAATCCGTTCCAAGCAGGCCAGGTGCCTCTAGGAACAGTCACTCGGAGCAGTGCTTTTGTTTTCAGGAAAGACATGGGCTGACATTAAGCAGTTGAACACGCATCGTCTAAACTCTGACTTTTCTATAGCCGTAGATTTGATTTAGTTCAAAGGAAAGTGGCTAACATTTGGTTGATGATGGCTCATGGTCTGTTGCACAAGTAGGTGAGAGCTGTTACTGATAGATTTGGAATTTAATGGAAATTGAATGGAAACTCTACACAGAGACAGGAAATACTTATTTTCCTTACAGACCTTAAGATACCACCTTACGAAACCTCGTATGCCATTCTATTCCATTTATTCCATTCAGTTCATCATCACATACTCTGTAGGTTTAGGTTCTTTGTCACACCTGTGGAGTGCACAACAAAATGAAGCCTATGAGTACGTGCTTACCCTTTTTCTCCCTCTCAGCAACTTTCCTTACTGTATGTTTATGTTATGCTATAGTGGCGTTAAACATCAAAACGTCCCTAGTTATTGCATAACTCATTGCTCAAACTTCTTCCTGATCTCTTAGAAGATCTACAGTATATCCCATACACGGTCTGTGTTGCTGTTACCCCAATGACATTGCACCTTTTTAATTAAAACCACTTTGCTTTTGTTTATTACCATAAGGGGAATGTCTGGGGAGGGGAATGGGGGTCAAGTAATTAAATAGGGATATAGAGCCCCTGTCTGAACTCAAGCCCAGACTCAGTAAAATGCAGCAACTGGGAAGGCATGCCAAAATCTAAAACTAGGCGGGCTCAGGGAAGCTGAGAGGTTGCTTGAGCTCTTAGCAAACCTACTGAAGTTTTAATATGGCAGACAGTCTCCCAGCTCCTTTCATCTCTTGTTGAGATGTTAAGGCTGTCTGAGCTAGGTTTTTTGTTGCTCCATGTTCCAGGATCAAATTGTATACAGATTTGGGAGACAGTGGTAAATTGGAATTCTTCTGTCTTAAACTATCTCACTGTTAATCTTATGAGGCTGAGTAGCCTTCTTTTATCTCTGAGGTGAAATCTTGGAAACATACAGCAATTGGCCTTGGCTTTACAGCTTGTTAATTTTGTGGATGTAGATAGGAAATGAAATGTTCCTTGTTGTATCTGGCCAACACTTTGTTGTTACTGTCTTAGTTTATGACATCCCACACTACAATTATAATGAGATATAATAATAAGTTGCAAAGGCTATAATAGTAATACTTATTATGCTACCAACAACAACCACAACATTGATAGTAATAATAATAATAATAAAAACAACAATCATGAAAAATAATGTAACTGGAAATTGACAATAAAAGGCAATGCATATAGTAAAGACATACTGTATATTTTTTTTAAATGTACTTTAAAACCAAAGTAATCTACTGAGACCAGAGTCTAAGTCTGCAAATAAAATTTCAGCAGCAGGTCTGACATTTTTTGTGGGGTAGTCGACTTTGTTGTGTAATGAGGGTAGAGCTGTGTAGACTTAAACTTGCTCTCTTTACTGCCTAAAAGGAAGAACAACTTTTACTCATTGTGATAGGCTTCAAACATGGCTCTTGCTCTTTTTGTAACTCTGTAGACTTAACTAGTTGATGAATGCATTTCTTTCAATGTGCAGATAAATGCTTCAGAATCACTAAACCCCCGTTTAATTTATTTACCTCTCTCTTACATATGAGCCAAACCCTACATATCATCATTCCATTTACTTTACAGTTTTTTACAATCACTTACAAGCGTTGACCTAAACTTAACATACTTTTTCAAAACTCTTAACACTGCACCTCACCTACATCACACAATTAGCCAAATACTACATTTTGTGCTCAAAACCACATTTTGTTAATTAAATACAGACTCTGCATTTCAAAATGCAAAATAACTTTGTCTACATACACTAACTCTGTCAACACACCACAAGCCAGACTCAATATCAAATACTTTTGTCAAAACACAAGCACATGTTTTCTATCCAAGAGAAACACATAGTCAATCATAACACAACGACTTTAAAAAAAATTTGATTGGATTACAAAAACGTCATTACTTTTCATGTTTCAGTTCTACCTGAATACAACAGACAATATGAATTGCAAAGTTTTTTATAATTCAGTTTCCTTCTACTGTGAACCACTTCACATGCTTGAGTGTTGAATGTGTGCATTTTTGGCCCATACTATCTAACAGTGAATGAGTCACCTTTCTTTATAGAATGTAGGTAGGCCCACAGAAAAAAAAAAAAAGTGACAGATTTGCTACGGTAAAACGTTATTAGCAACAAGAAATTTCTGCCAGTGAGCAATAAAAAGGTTCTTTAGAGGAACAAAATACTGTATGTACAATCCACACACACAGTATATGTGCAAATACATGAATAATCCACACATGTATTTGCATTGAAACTGGTGGCCAACAGTTACTGTGAGACAAAGCAACAGTAATGCTAGAAGAAGTGTGAATTACTTATCTGCAATGTAGTTTGTTAAAAACCCTTAATAATGGAAGCCATGGTTGACTGTCTGATATTGGAGTAGGCTGTACTCTATCACTAGCCTCTCTCAGTGATATATCATGGTTTACTGTATTATGTGGTCTATGCTGGTGGCTCTTACAGTATTACAACAGGGACAACAGCTCTTACCCACTGACACCACCACACATTCGTACTCCTCTCCCGTACTTCTCCTTTTCCATTGCCCTGTTCCAACTTATCCTCTGCCTGGTCCAGCTACCCCTCTCCCTGGTTCTCTCCCTCATCCCACTATTCCTCTCCCTTGTCCAGACATAATTTTTCGATCACCTCTCCTGTGTGTTGTTTTGTATCCACATTTAACAAAATATATCAAAAAAGTCCCCTTTTTACTCTGTATGTCCATGTCCCTGAAACAGCTTTAGTAACCTGGCTATGTATATGATACACATTTGGACTCAGATGCGGTTGGTTTACTTTACACAATTTACAGTAAATCAGTTATTTTCCAATGTTTCAATGATATGTTCATTCCAAAATGCTTCTCAGATGTTTCAATATAACGTTTGAGCTGCAGTTGTTACAAAAGTACAGGATTTATGCTGTATTTAAAGTTTTGAACATTGTACTTTAATCTCTGGCACGCTGTGTGAATGTGTGAACGCATTTGAAAATAAGAAAAGAAAGATCCGTCATTTTGGTATTTGGTCAACTTGTATGTAAAGAATATTTATGCAATTTAGAAACGTGTTGATTGATTGTACATTGTGTGAAAACAACAAGGATTGTGTTAATGGTATTGTCCACAAACGTGGATGGTGTGCTTGTTGTGTTTAGAGTTTTGAAAATGTGATGACAGATCAGACACAAGGATGTTAGCGATCGTAAAAAACTGTGAACTGCATTTCCTATTTGATGGATTGCCGTTCCACCCACAGTCCTTTTATATCTAGAAAAATACATCCTGTTTCTTCAATCTGTGTTTTAAGAGTAAGGATATTACTCTTCCTTCCCTCTCAGTCTCAGTATCTGTGTTTTACACCAGCTGAATAACCAAGCGCAAATGCACGCACAAAGTTCTTACGCACACTGTAATTCAACTAATTCATTTGGATTAGCCTGTTGTGTTATTCTATCTAACAACCAGATTCATCTTTGATATTGGCTCAAGGCATAACAAATAAACATTGTCACGCCTATTCTTCGATCACTGCAGCACCTGACACATGTCTGGTTAGCAAGCCCTGCATGCATCATTTTACACAGCATCGTAAAATGTCAAAGGACCCTTAAAATAGAGGCATAAAAAATGGTAATGAGGTGGAGCTATGGTTTAGCTTTGTCTTGACATCATGCTTCATGCCTTGAAGAGAGGAATTAGTCAGGCTTCTGCGTGGCAGATGGTGGATAAACGTATGAGCCTTACTCTACGAGCTGGTCATTTGTAACATGGTTTTGGCTTGGAGGGTGATTGGGACTTTTCTCCAGTATTGTTTCCCTTTCAGTTCCTCAGCTGTGTTTTCCTGCCCTGTGTCTTAACTAAGGTAAAGAACCCCCAGGCACAAGTGTCTGCATGCACACACACACACACACACACACACACACACACACACACACACACACACACACACACACACACACACACACACACACACTCATGCACACGCACACACACACATGAATACAGGTTTGCACACATCTGTTGCAGTTCTGGAAGAGTGATGAGAGAGTGTCCGGTGAGAGCACAGACGGGGGTCTCCTTCCTGTACAGCTGTGCTTGTCCAACACAATACACACTGGT
Source organism: Galaxias olidus (assembly GCA_026901105.3). Lineage (NCBI taxonomy): Eukaryota > Metazoa > Chordata > Actinopteri > Galaxiiformes > Galaxiidae > Galaxias > Galaxias olidus. The sequence continues at coordinate 26,204 of JAPMUY010007967.1, read as the reverse complement.
GAATCATTCACTGAAAGGTGTGCGCACAAATGCACGCGCAGACACGCACACGCACACACACACACACACACACACACACACACACACACACACACACACACACACACACACACACACACACAATAATACACATGAATTAATACTGTGCATGCACTCACAAAAGCGCATACTCACTAGCAGAAATTTTGCACATTGTACTACTTGAGTAGCTGACCCTCGGACAAACACACTTGACAAAGATAACAATCACGCAACCTAAATATCTCAATTTTTTTGTAATATTCTATTTGCCACTTGTTTTTCCTTGAGGAAGGGACCAGGGCAATGCTACGATAACAGGCCTGAAAAAACATCCTGAGGGTGTCCAAATAAAGACGTCAAACGCTGCATTGACCTTGTTGTAGATTTGTGAATGAACAGTCAGTCTGCTCTGACCACTGGTCTTATCTGGGCCTGCAGATTTCATACCCTTGAAGGACCATGTGACGCAATGTGAGTGAAAGAAAACACATCCTGCCCATGTAGCTCGATTCATAATGGATGATTGTGTAAGGAAATATTGTTTAGAAACGATCCAAAATTATTGCTTTCACACCATTCAATGGCTACCCTGATAGCAGCTGCAGAATAGGGTTCTGACAAAACTCTTGGGCCAGCTAGTCACCCAGCCCCCCTTCCATGTTTATATCTGGGTTGACGCTCACGTTTAAGTGCCTTGAGAATGACCTAGTGTGACATTTATTGCTTTATTTTGGTAACTAAACTTTTATTCGTAAACAACTAGATTAGTTGTTTAATTAATTAAGTTGTCTTTTATACGTTTGAAAAAATGTCAAATCAATAAAGTTGAAGGTTCTCATTTCATAAACATTTTATTGGTTGTATTAATGCCTTTAATTAAGTTTTATGTAAATTTGAAACAGATATCTTCACCGTATTTCCGGGAAAGTCGCTTTGATGTAATAAAGATAATGTTTTCATAACATCCTAGTCATCTTTGCTTTTCATAAGATATTCATCTACCTTCTGTAATAACAGTGAACTAATGATACAGAACAGAGATTAAATTGAACGCCAGGGGACAGAAATCATTTCATGGGCATCCTTTTATTACAGTGAAGAATATTGATTTCATTGAAGTTGAAAAGAGCAGTGTGAGAACTCGTTTCTCTATTATTTTGCCAGATGTAGACCATATTAACATACAAACCACAATTGTATTTTTTCCTTGAGGGGTTTCATCAAACTACAGAACTGTATGTCTACATTGTATTTTCTGTTAAGTGGTGCTTGGATTAACAAAGCAGCGTCTCAAAAAAAGAAAGAAAGAAAGAAATGTGTTCAGTGCCTCAACACATCAACTTTTCTTGGTTTGATCAGCACACCGTAACTTTAACAATTTCTTCAAATATTTATTTGATACAACTCAATTTAAGGAACACTCTGTTAACACACCAAATGTGATGAATGATGAGGCCTCCACTGTCCCCTATGTGGAGCTCAACAGACCTGCCGGAAAATTGGCTGTTGCTGCTCGGCACTGCTGAACACCTAAGGGACACGCAGGTGATAGTAATCAGTTACAGCGCGTTCTGTCCCAGCAGATTGATAGTGGCTGATGTGGGTGGGAGGTGCCTCTCCTCATCCTGCAACTCTCCATCAGAAATGACACGGAGCGATGAAAGAGTAGGGGGCAAATTTTCACCTGAGCTTTCACTGAGATTGATAAGTGTTGTTGTTAGACCAATTTATCTTAGGCTGATTTATCATCGTTGACTCCTGTGAGACGTTTGTGTACACTCCACTCACGAGAGTTTACATACTGTCTATTGCCAGGGGTGTCTTTGTTTTCTGCTAAGCAGCACGCACACACTCTAGATGCTGAAGATCAGTCTTGCCAGAGGTCTGCAATGCCCCCTATGGGTAGCTGATAAGCTTTTTTACACAGGATGTGGAACTGAATGAAGATGTAAACAGGTTAGAAAAAGCAAACGTTCTCAATTGCCAAGACAAATGTTGCGCCCTTTAATTAAACAGCATGAAAACTGTCAGTTTGCAATCATTGTTGACACCCATGACATGGTGATAAGTCATCTTTTGACCACATTTGCTGTTCCAATGAGACACAATGTTCTCATCCTGGGTGTCAGTATGCATGGCTATGTAACCTTCTCCTTTGTTACAGGTTCTCGGAAACATTACTAATAACAGTGAACCGCAAACCCTTCTGAAGAGAAAGCTGTTTATGTACCTATCTCTCTATCGAATGTGCATGATGTCGTGTCCAAAGTGTTCCTACTACTACAATTGCTCTTGCTATTAAAACACTAAATCCTGGACATCCCAAAAGCAAGTAACACATACATAAATCAAAGGCATATGTAGCTTGTCATTTATTAGAAAGGATGAGTAGGACATATTTCAGCCCCAGTGGAAAATCTAACCCTAGCAGGAGTGACTGACTGATGTGTAGATAAGAGAGCTGGAACGTCTGTTTGTGCCCATGGGGTTCATAACTGCAACCAACTTACTTTCCACCATGAGACCTGATTCATCTTTTGTATTTTCGATAACTATTGCTGTTAATAAGATATTATTAGTTATGAGTAATAATGTGCCACGGATCAACCCTGTTCCCCTCGTTTTATTGTCAATATAATACATTGCATACCTGTTAGTATGTTTTGTAAATATACATAAGACAGAAACATAGCGCATAAGAGGTCTGATACCTATTGCTATAGTTTAACAGCCTATCCCACCCAGTCATGAAGGTCCTTTATTATTGCTGCCGGTAAAATATTTTACGCAATGGTTATATTTTGAAAAACATTGAAAATATATTTTTTTCAATGAATAATCCAGTGCTATTAATCTTTTCAAATGTACAATCAATAAATGGGTGGATGTTTCAATCTGTATTCTGTTCTTAAATAAGTAAATGTGTAATGAGTTATATGTTGTTACTGTCAGAAACCTTCCCTTTGGTTCAAGCTAAAATATATCATATGTCATATATCACCTAAGCTGTCATGACTTAAAATGTAATGGTTTCCTCTTAAGCATAATTATCTGCAAAAATGCTAAGACACAAACACATTCCTAACATACAGAGGACCTCACACTCATTGCCCTTGCACCAGTGCTTCTCCAATGTACCACAGGAGTCCATTTTGGTTATCATGGCGTGAGAGACAGGTTTTATATGCACCCTTTGGGTTTTGGTGTGACTGACAACTGAGACACATTTGATGACATTTTTGTAAAGTTAGCTGTCAGTAAAAGCAAGCATATCCATTCACAACTGACTTTGAACACGTGTCTATGTGCATTTTCCTGTGCTGGTGCAAGCATGTGCCACTGTGGTTGTGTGATTGTTTCTGTAGAAATAGGTGGGCAGAAACAAACCATGTGATGGGACATGCAGTACATGTCGAAAATACCAGAGGGCGCCACAGTCCTTTTAAATCTCAGCTCACATCTGTACAGCAAATGTCAGGGCATCCTAGTATGTACCTTTAGGCTGTACTAAATAGAAATCCCTTTATGGCGAGTAAGTAAGTAAGCTATTTGACACTCTTTAGAATTTAAACAGTGAACCCTTTGCTCATCACCTAGTTTGTTGAATATCAGTGAGATCATATTTGTGCATGTGTCTGTTTTTGTGTTTGTAGTTGTGTGTGTGTGTGTGTGTGTGTGTGTGTGTGTGTGTGTGTGTGTGTGTGTGTGTGTGTGTGTGTGTGTGTGTGTGTGTGTGTGTGTGTGTGAAAGAGAGAGAGAGAGAGAGAGAGAGAGAGAGAGAGAGAGAGAGAGAGAGAGAGAGAGAGAGAGAGGAGAGGGGGGGGGGGTATCTTGGTGAGTTTACCAGTGCATGGGTTAGTCAGTGTATTTATGTCAAAATATTTCCTGATGCAGCAGAGCTTTGCCCTCTGCCTGTTTGCCCATTCCAGAGGAAATTGAAGTTCCTGAATTGGAGGATGTACTTTTCCTGTGCTCTAGACATAGCCCCTTTTTCTCTCTTTCTCTTATCTTCATGGAATACAAATACTAACTTTACATTCCATCTACTCTATATTTAAATGAAATTAAATAGATGCATATACAAATACAGATTATGACAAGACTTTAAAAGCACCTAATTTAAAGCATCTTGAAATTGGGGCCTGCTAACATCAGAGGGCTCTGTGGTCTAGTTTCTGTATAGCAGTAACCGATGTCATGAGGCAAAAAGGTGACCATGTGGTAGTGACAACTGTGCTCACCTTCAATCATCTTTCAAAACACCTCAATTATGTATCCGTTGACCACAGGACCACAAGCTATATCCAATTGTTTAAAAGAACAATATACTACTTTGGCTACTAAAGTTAAAAAAGTAAATTACTGACATATGCTGAAAAGTACCACCATCTGCCTTTTGATCACAGATAACAATTTGTGATTAAAGGCAGTTCGGGGTAATCTTTGGGTTGTTATGTCAACATCAATCAATGAAATCAGACCAATTTTCTTTAAACTAAAATAAGGATGTAACCAACCATTTGCATTTGCTTGTTGCAAACATTTGCTTTAAAAAACGACCTGTTGGTTATCAAAGGCATTTATTTTCAAATGACTTTGGCATTCTATACCCACAACTTGCAATAATCTATAAAGCATGTCCATGTTGGTCCCCAAAGTAGGAGGGCATTCATACTTTTGGGAGCAGACATTAGTTAGCAGTGTCTCTGATCCCTCAGTAACATTGAGAAAGCATGTCTATGTTTACCCAGCAGGAGTGCGTGTGGAAGTGTGGAAATAAGCTTCCCTGAAGCTCAAAGCCATTTCCTCCACTATAATTAGCACGTGTTGTCCTTACTGAAGACAATACATTGTGTACTAATGCTCTGATTGTTGTTTTTTCTCTCACTACTGACTACTTGACCATGGATCGACCGTCTTTCCTTATGCCAGTGTAGCCTATGCTGGCTCATTGGATTCATTAAAACAAACGGTGCACTTTTGAGAAAGCAGCACCTTGCAAACAAACTGTTACAATATTCTGAACGTCTTTTACTACACCTTTTAGTATTTGCTTGCGGCCGAGGTAGGGAGTGTTTCCAGTCTCAAGACCACATGTACAATTATTCATTTCTGAGAAGCCATCAAGGTTGCAGCCTACAGTTGTTCCTTGAACTTATCAGTAAGTGTCGGTTTTGACAAATGGTCTGATAATGTGTAGCACCTACTTCCTGCCAAAGCCTGGGGCTTTAAATAAAGACCACTCTAAATGCATCACAAAAAAAGGTTGAACCAGCTAGGTTACAAAATGATAGAGGTCACAAGATTATTCATGCTCTTATCCCTCAGACTACATTGACCCAATAATATATGGAATACATAAAGTTGTCTGAGTTATTCTGGGTACACGTTTCAAGCTAAAAATACATAAGCTTGAATAAATAGTCAAGGCTAAAAGAACATGGTTTGGTCAGGGCAAAGAAATACAAATACTTTAACAAGTTCATGTATTGTCTCCTCACGGCCATAAACAGGAAATGATTTAACGGACACATACATGTAATTCAATTCCGTAAAGAAGCTTACGAACAGAATTAACAGGGCACCTTATTAGTTATTTTGTATAATTTGATTGCATAACGTTCGTGGTGTTTTTTTTAAAGGGGGGGGGGGGCACCTGCATGTGTACACTTTTAAAAGAAGACACGCTTGCTCTTCAAATAGATTTATTTTATAAAACTAGTTACATGTATTGCAAGTTTGGTAGATATACTTTAGAAGATACACACACTCAATGAAAAATGGTTATTACATGTCATAATATAGAAACTGTACAATTGAGAACCATGGACACTATCCAGAATCATTTTGGAAAATCTCCTTTAAACACATTTAACACAACAACATTTAACAATTTGCACTTAAAAAATGACGAAATTGTTTTGTCAGATCTAGAATTACGTGTCCCTAATAATCAGACACAATTGTCAGAAAAGAAGAAAGAAAAAGAAACAAAAAGTTTGCTAATTCAATTGTCTCAAACTCCAGTTGCCATTTCCTGCAATGAAGGAAGTGAGGCGTATTGACTTGCAGGAAGTGGGTGTGTCCACATGGCTTCCATGGTCTTCCACTCACTGTGTAAACATGATAGCATTCCACTGGCTCTCCAAAAAGACCACTCGGAACAAATATGCTATCTTTACGCATTCAGCCTTCATCATTCCCATTGAATATATTAAGTTATCTCTTAAGAAAATATCTACGGACCACAGTGAATAATGCCCTATTGTGCTCGACTTGCTAAAGGGAACAGTCTGCGGTAGGGGAAAACAGAATACTGTTTAGTGACAAGACTGAGGGTGAAGAAGCATGTTTCTGAGATGATGGTGCTGGGGTAGAGTGTCAGACGGGCGGTGCACTATAGCGGACCTCAACACTGAACTTGTCCGCAGTCTTGGACAACGGAGGCCTCTTCTTTAAGTTGTGTTTTAAGATGATCTCCTCATTAGCATAAATAGGGGCGTCGGCGTCGTCTGAGTGATACCCTGACTGATATCCACTTGTCTGATTGGACGACTCCGAGGCCACCGACTCCTTGCTTTTACAACGCAGCAGTTGGCTAAGATAAAATGGGGACAAACACATGAGCCATTTTGAATTCAGGTAACTGTACATCATCAACCGAGTAAATTGACAAAATTGTAAATTTAACATACAGTGTAACTGTAAAAGTGCTTTACAAAAAAGCTAATCCATAACAAAACTATTCATGAGACCCAAAGAAAAAATGCTCCTGTTCTTACTTCAGGTTAGGAGTGCGTGGAGGCTGATGGTCCAAACTCTTCAAATCGTCTGGCGACATTCCCATCCCACTATCTGTCTGACCCTCCTGTAGCAAAACAAATCAAACTCATTCATTGTCCGGTTAATAAATGGGGAGTGCAAACCATGCTTTGGTATTTTTTCCGTATCTCACCATGACAATGCTGTGTTCAACCGGAATGTCCTCAAATGTCTTCACACTAGCTGGTCGACTGCACCTACCACTCTGTTGGGGAAGCCTACAAGAAACCGCAAGAGAGAAGGGTCAACAAGAAATGTTACCATCGTCCACACATACAAAAGCTTGAGGGAGGTTTAACTGTATATTGTTGATGAATGTATGTGAGTGTGTGTGTGTGTGTGTCTGTGCGTGTGTGTGTGTGTGTGTGTGTGTGTGTGTGTGTGTGTGTGTGTGTGTGTGTGTGTGTGTGTGTGTGTGTGTGTGTGTGTGAACGTTTGTGTTTGTGTTACTAACTCAAGAGGCGATGCATTGTCATGGTGGATCTGGGGTTCAGGGTTGTCCTCTCTTAGGGGCCTGGTGAAGGAGATCCTGGGGTCAGGGGTCACTGATTCTCTAACTTGCTCCATTGTTGTCAGCGGGATGTAGTCTTTCCCATCCTGGACAGAGAAGACAGACACACTGGTTGTCAATGAGTACCAAATGTTACCACCAGTGACATGAAAACTTCTCAAAACTACAAACATGCTTTCATACATACACTCACAAAAGGCAAACACACAGACCTGTTGAGCGCTGGCCTCAAGCAAATTCCCCAAGTGTTCTACGAGCTCAGCAAACGTTGGTCTGTCGGTGGGACGATCCAACCAGCAGTCCAACATGGTCTGATATCTACCAGAGAGAGAGAGAGCAGGGTGATCATCCCAATGATTCCCTGATGGAGAACAGGTTTTGGTGCTGCGGTGTTTTGTTCAGCGGTTGTGTTATGTGCTCCGCTCACATTTCCGTAGTGGCATAGTCAGGGGCCCTCATCCGGGTGCCTTCCTTCAGTCTCCTGCAGAACATTTCGTCGATGCCAACGCCGGGGTAAGGAGACGCGCCTGTGGTGTTGAGACGACAACAGTTAGACCACGATCACAAGGTGCATGCGGCAACAATAAGCGGTGTCCGAAAGGCAATACGGCGACTTCAACCACGCTGACCCAGAGAGAAGATCTCCCACAGCAGCACACCAAAGGACCAGACGTCACTCTGTGTGGTGTACACCCGGTCGAAGATCGTCTCTGGTGCCATCCATTTCAGGGGGAGTCGAGCCTGTTTATTTATAAATCACAATTATTCATAAACCATTCATGAATGCTATTGTAAACCGTACTTCCTAGTACATCCATGTGTAAAACCAATAGAAGTGATACTTTGGTGGGGTGGGCTACGTTGACATACATCTCCCTTGCGAACGTAGTCTGGGTCTTTGTAGACGTCTCTGGCCAGGCCAAAGTCACATATCTTCACCACATTGTTCTCTGAAAGCAGGATGTTCCTGGCTGCCAGGTCCCGATGGATACACTAGGGGTCAAACACGATATTGCAGTTAATAGGAGCGCCATTTACATTATTGTGCTCTGTCTTAAATCTACCTAAAGGATATAACAAACGTCTACTATAGTACATTTGAGATGAAAGATAGCTGGTGTAAGTTAGGGTTAGGGTTAGGGTTAGGGTTAGGTGGGGTGGGAATGTTGGCAGTCTGACCTTGCGAGAAGAAAGGAACTCCATTCCCTTGGCCACCTGGAAGCTGTAGCTGATCAAGTCCTCCATGCTCAGGTGACCATCGTCTAAGCTCCCTGTCGTCACAAAGTTGTTGCTTTTTAATTCTTTAGTTCGGGTATGAATCATTTTAAAAAGGCATAAAGCATGTGGTCAGAAAAGAACAGTATTGCATCAACGTAAAAATGGGGACTTGCTGTGTGCGCCTTAAAGGTGTTTATTATGATTTGCTCCTACCGTCCTCCTCGTCCAAGTTGCTGACGGAGGCGTCTTCCCCCAGCCTGGTGCGGAGCGCAGTCCCAGTGCAGATATCCAGCCGGGTGCTGGTCCCCAGACCCAGGTCCCCGTCCGTCAGGTCCTCCCCCTGCTTCCACCTCTGACCAGGTGGCGGTCGCTTTCTCTGGGAGCAGGGAGCAACAAATGGCACGATGAAACACAACACCACTGTGGCTTATAAAGCAGAAGAAAAATCATTTTGGAAAACAGGAAACAGCTTCTGAATGCATGGTTGTGCCACCTTGTGGGATCATTGGTCTGTTTGATGTTGTCACAGTTTGGGGTCTGTGACACTATACCTCCCAGCCAGGCTGATAGGGGCTAAGACTTCACAGGTGTCATCTCTTTGGGTCAAAGTTCATTCATCTGCCTACCTTGAAGGGACTGTACTCTCCGCGCTTGCTCTTCAAGTAGCTGGAGAGGTTTCCGTGTTTGCAGTACTCCACAATGACCATCAGAGGACCTAGGGAAAGATTATAGAAAAAAATAGATTTATTTTTATTATTATTATCATTGTAAGTTTACAAAAAAAACATAAAAAACCTATTGTAAAGGAGGGTATAATGAAATGTGCAGTATGTATACAACTAGCATCACAGTTTAAACAGATAAACTACTAGGACACAGTAAACTCTTTCTTAGAGAGATATGGGTTCACAAACCCAGGTGAACTGAGCCAAAGAGAAGGTAGTGAAAGAAAGACACAGGGAAAGGTGACTCAGGTGCTGACAACATAGAAACTCACCCCCAGGCTTAGTGCAGGCTCCGAGCAGGTTGACCACGTTCAGGTGATGACCAATGTGGATGAGAATCTTCAGTTCCGACATCAGGGCTCGGGAGTCACTAGCCGTGGCGCCCTCTGAAACGATAGACAGATAGAAGGTGTGTCACTGTGTGTGTGTGTGTGTGTGTGTGTGTGTGTGTGTGTGTGTGTGTGTGTGTGTGTGTGTGTGTGTGTGTGTGTGTGTGTGTGTGTGTGTGTGTGTGTGTGTGAGCGTGTATGAGCATGTGTGTGAGCGTGTATGAGCATGTGTGTGAGCATGTGTGTGTGCATGTTTGTGTGTGTGTCAGTTGAGGGAATTACTATACTATACAGTTGAGGGAAATAGTCAAGTTACTATACTGACCCTTCAGCATCTTCACAGCTACTGTGGTGCACGTGGCTGCCTTCTCTATACCAAAGGCTGCTGCTTCCACCACCTGTCCAAACGCTCCACGGCCCAACATATCACCTTCACAAAAACACCGTACAGTTTATTCACATTGTTATCATTTGAGTGAAATGTACAAGACAGAAACCGGCTCAATGTGCCGGTGTGTCTGTAAGTCCTCACCTAGCTTCAACCTGTCTCGAGAGAACTCCCACTTGCTGGCATCGTATGTAAGCCTCTCACAGTGCTCGTCCATGGGCATCTCCTCTGAGTCCAGGATGATGGACAGGTAGCCGGTCTTCAGATCCCCTCCATTTGGCTGGTGCAACACCATCGGATGACAGGAAGGAAGAAAGCAAGGAGAGAGAGAGAGAGGAGGACAAAAAACAAAGAAGGGGGGAAAAAAGGAATTAGCAAAGAAAAAGTTGTGATATTATTCACGTTAGAGTTCATTAATTACTCGCAGTGCACAATAAACGTCATGCCAATCCCTACTACCTTCCCTCATAATAATCTAACAGTCAGCCGTGTACACGACTCCCCCTGTGACATCAGTGCAGAGGGGCCTACGTGACTTCTGGGAGCAGAAAGTGACCCTGTTGTTTGTTCTTGGATACAAAAGAGCATAGCCACTGAGTGCCAAGCCAGTCAATTCTGATCCGTCAGACCTGTCCAATGGAGTGTGTGTGTGTGTGCGTGTGTGCGTGCGTGTGTTTATAAGTCTGTGAGTTTACCAGGCCTGGTGTGTTGTGGGTGGAAGATGGATGAAGAGAAAATAGAAAAAGGAGGTTGCTTTTACTCTTTTTCTGCCCCGGATGACAAAGACGATGAGCAGCCAGAAGAACATGGCAATGACAACAGAACCAATCGGAACAATCAGCTCCACGTTGGTCTTCTCCTCTGCACCTAGAATGAATAAAAGAACGCCGAACGGAACAAAGTTCACAGCTTATTGTTGTTGCCTTTTTTCCTTTTCTATTTTGTGTATAAAGTTTGAAGTGTGTGTGTTTGTGCTGTTGTGTTTGCTGGGAACTTTTAAAATGTCAGGTTTCAGACTGATACTTTATCTAGTCATAACAAACGTTCTGGGGCAGGAATTTAAAGCCAAAGTCAACTTGGATAAAGTGTGTCATGGCTCTACCAGTGCGACCCCATTCATTTGTAACAGGGGCCATTTCTTTTCTCTCTCATTTAATCTCTCTCTCTCCCCTCACTCTCTCTTTATTTTCCACTTCTCATCGTTTTTCTCTGCCTCATATTCCCTCCATTCGTGAGAGGAATTCCTCGTTAGTGATAGAAGACAGGGTCTCTCCTCAGTCTTCCCTCGTTAGTCCTGTATGGTTGACTGGCGCCGGGGCGACTCTGGGAGCCGACTGTCACGTACGCGAGCAGGTCACGTAGGCCTTCTTCTAGTTCGCCTGCCTGTTTGTTTGTGAGTTGCTGCGCTCCAGTTGAAAGCAGCGAGGGGAAGAATGGAACCTAGGGCAGCGTGGCCTCTCCCTTTGTCCCTTACATGGGATTTCATTGTTTTGGAGTTAGAAACTCCCTGGAGGATGTTCGCTAACAGGACCCACTTCCTGCCCCGTGGGAGGAAAGTTATTCTAACACACCATCTTTGATATTAAAAATGTCTAACGTGGGACGTCAACTAGGAAGCCTCGAGGCCAAGTCGTTTCCGTGTGTGCGTTAGCGACCAACCTTCGGTGGTCAGAAAGGTCTGCGAGGTGTCACAGCCGTGGCTGTTGCAGGCGGTGCAGGTGTACAGGCCACTGTCCTCCATCTTCACACGCTGGATGGTCAATGTTCGGTTCAGGTGACTCAGAATCACACCTGGAGAAGGCAGAACGTTTTTTACCGTCACCAAAAATCATACGAGGAGAGCTGATAAATGCATGAGTGATGATAGTAAGTAAGTAAAAACACCTCCTATAAAGTCATCCTGTCGCTTGTCTATGTGCCGGTAGCTAAAGCTAATAGCCTTTTTCTCACAGATAAACTAGTTTATTTGATGGTGTTACCATTGAGACAGGCTCTTACCTGAGCCCTCCACCAACGTGTGGTTGTTTTTGGTCCACAGCACATTGGGACTGGGGGTCCCCGCAACCTCACACGTCAGAATGGTTGTGGCACTAACGTTCACTGTCTGGTCCGTCAGATTGTTCAGGATCCGCGCAGCTTCCAGAGCTAAAAAATAGGTATTTATGAACTACGTATTAAACATCATTGACATAGCTGAAGAACTTATGAGAGTTGTTGAAGTAGAAGATAAGCACTGAGGTATGTACTGTGTGTCAGTGCGTGATAAAGTCAGCTGCCATACCAGGTTGTCTAAAGGATCCCGCTAAGTAAACCGTCATGCTGGCTTGGCAATGAGAAAGGAGCCATGTCCGGCTGTAATTCAAGTGGCCGCCGTACCTCTAAGAGTGAGGTGGTGCAACAGGCAGGTCTTTTCCTTAGTTTTGATGTTCTCCACCTGGCAAGCATACAGGCCCTCATCCTGACGGGACGCGTTAGCCAGGGACAGCTCCAGGGTCACGTTGGCACCCTGTGCGTCCGGTAGCCTAGCCAGGGACAGTAGAGGCGTCTTGGGCAGGGACAGGGACTGACAGGGCTGCACTGCCGGCTGCTGATCCACATTAGTGGCATTGCTCACACGGAACCAGGCCAGGTTTCCGTAGATGAGCCTGTCTGCTTTACACCTCAGAACCACCTGGTCCTCCTCAATGGGATGATGGGAGGGAGACACGCTAAGCTCCAGGCCCCCTGAATGTATGTACACACACAAACACACAAACACATTTAAATAATTGGATGGTTGGAGTTACAGTAATGATTTTTTAGAGATGCTACTACATATAATTAAAATAGCACAAGAGGAAAAAGATGCTTACGGGTTACATGGAAAAAGACTACGCGTGCATCCTGTCCTGCTTTGTTGGCAGCCAAGCATCGGTAGAGAGCAGGCACCTCCGCTTTACGGATCTTCAAAGAACTCACAGTCTTCTAGAGATAGATTTTTTTAAATGCGAGTTAGCATATACAACAGTTAAATACAAATAAACAACAGTTTCTTGATAGTAGCTTAACTAAAGCTGTACAGTAGGTGAGGACTCGCCATGAATGTCTGGTAAGCGTGAGTGAGTTTAGGGCGTAGGTGGTTGAGTTGCGTTTTAGGAGCTGGGGTTACCTTCTGAGAGTGGTCAGTGTCAGAGCTGATTCTGTCAACAAGGTTTTGGCCAGAGTTATTCTTGATGTCCATCCACGTATTACACTCCTTCAGGTTGGCATGAGACCTCACCAGCCCTGACCTGTTGTACAATGAGTATATCGCAATCAATTGTGAATTCAAAACATGACATACTAAAATCCTACGAAAACAAACACAAAAAGCCCTGATACGATACATAGGCGTCACACAATCACAAAACACAGCAGAAACAAAGGACTTTGACCTTCATAATAGTGACTCCTTCCAGAGTTTCTCTAGCTGTGTTCCCAGAAAATGGGTGTGGGGGATTTGGTGAGGTAATGTCATGGATACCGTGGGATGTCAACAAACACACAAATCTTGACTTGACTTCTGAAGTCAAGAACAAACCATGTCTCAAAGCGGGCATGCGATTGGTTACCACCGACTGAAAGGATTTCCATGAATATGCATACGTATGATGATCGAGCAGAGATAGATGGACGGGACGGGGTGGGCAGGACGATATGCAGGGAGTGAAGACGCTTTGCGGGAAGAAGCCCTTTGGACAGAGAGCCAGCAGGAAACAACAGGAAATAGAGAGCATGACTAAGGAAGTGCTCTGCAGGCTGAAGATAAGACCCTTGAACCAAATGGCCCAGGCCACACTCCCAAAGCCTTACTCTCCTCGACATCGTTAAGCACTCTGCATACCTGGGGAGTTTACCTGATTGTGAAATCAATAGCGCCCTCTACCCTCGTCAATGGAGCTTCCATGAGGGCAGTCGAACACTGGCTTTTCTGCACACAAATCGACAGCTAAAAAGTTTTGTTTTTCTGTTTGGAGTCTAACAGCGGCTGTGGTGTTTTTGTCTGCAGTGCACCCTCTGAAGAGCATGAATCACATCCTCTGATTTGCATGGCGGCCTGGGCCAGGCTCATTGTCTCTGAACATGTTTTCATTAACGTCACGCAAGCTGCTGTCTCAACACTAAATTCACAATATATTCACAATGAGAGTGTAGTCTGAGGGCAAACTGTGACAGCCCTGTGTGGATAAGTACGATTACCTAAAAACAGACACACACACAGACACACGTACACTAGGGGTGTAAGAGAATATCGATTCAGTTGAGTTTCGCAATATTTTGTTTAGCGATACTGTATCGATTCTGAAAAACACTGTTATTCTTTTTAATTTTTTTTTTTAATGTTAATTCCTTTGCTCATATTGCACAAAAAGTAGTGCTATGATGTTGGATGTTACAGAGACTTTGATAAATACAAATGCAGATCCCCCTGTTCTGCTGGCATAAAAAATTAACTTTTTTTACTAAATACTATAACTGTTTCCCTAACATTAGATTTAAAACAAATTGCAACATATCACCTTGCTTACAGTATTGCAATATATCACAATATATTGAATTGTAACCCCTGTATCGTGATACGTATGATTATTGCCAATACACAGCCCTAACGTACTCACACACACACACACACACACACACACACACACACACACACACACACACACACACACACACACACACACACAAACACACACACACACACACACACACACACACACTGTCCATGGAAAATAAAGAAATGGCTTACTGAAAAGCACTTGGGCAGTCCTCTTTGGACATCCACTGCCATTGGATGGATGCCGGGGTGGGGATCCCACGGGCGGTGCACCTGAGAGTCGGGCTGCTGCCGTGCATGTGAACATCGCTGTCCAAAGCCACCTCCTTCTCAATGATATGGGGAGGAACTGTAGGAAGCAGAGATTGTCAGAGTGTGTGCTAGAATAAAAAAACTAAAAACAGATATAAAGTGTATGGATGAGAGAGAAGATCGAGTACGTGCCAGAGATCACCAGCTGGACAGAGCGTCTCCGCTCCTCTTTTGTTATCTTATTGGTCAGGACTACCGTATAATTCCCAGCGTCTTTTTCACTGACACCAAAGATTGTGAGTGAGTCCTTTCCAGGTTTCATTCTGTACTCCTCCTTACGCACAGGTTGGCCATTCTTTAACCTACATAGAAGGAAAAGTATTACGCTACAACACTGAATAGTAGGCCTACTAAATTACTGTAGCACGCATGCAGTGATGTTCAATGGTGTTTTCATTAGCATACCATTTGACAGTGGGTTCAGGGTAGGCCGTATACTTGACAGGAATCACACACTTAGTTGCTCTATCACTCACGGTCACCTCCAAAATCTTGTTCCACTGCTCCTTCATCTCAATGAAGGGTTTTTCTATCAATGGCAAAAAGCGCAACAAAAAAAACACCATAAGAATGTCTACTTTCCCTCTTCAAAAATGTATCAACGCAACACAGGGAGATGAAGGAACTGATTTCGTAGCAGAACAGTTGCTCGGGAAATACGCTTTTTCCGGTAATAAATATTCATGATTTACGAAAATGCAAGGCCATCGTAGTGATAACCTTACAAGGAGTCCAAATTAGTCCACAACATAGGTGTAAAGATGAATGTCCTCTGTTTAACTTGCAGCATATGAAGTTATAAGTTACTCAGAGCCTCCAAGCAGGTTTTGTCTCATGAAAATGTATCAATTGGATTGTTTCACATAAGCTTGTTTATGGTGCTGTATACCGTATCCGTGGGTTGATAATCTACTGGGTTGGCTGCATGTATGTTGATGTTTGTATTTACATTATCCTGTATTCTACTGTATTTACAAGTACTTGCTGGTTAGGGAACTACCAAAATATCTAAAACAATCATGGTTAATTAAGATGTGTGTGATTCTGACTAAAGGGACCCTGAACCATGTAAACCTACCATAGACCGTCAAATAGGAAGTGCCGGTTTTGATCATCTGACCACTGGAGGCAGTGCATCTATATTCTCCAGTATCGTTGACAGTCACGTTCTCTACTTTGAGTGTGTTGGAGAGCTCTAAAGAGTTCCATAGCTTTCTCTTGTGGGATGTTGTGTGGGATCGCACAGAGTCATTCCCTGAAAGCTGATTGATGAAAGAAAAATACATTAGAACAAAATGTTATTCCTAGTTGGCTACTTAATTTGTGTAACATCAATGTTTTGTTAAATCTATTCCTGTTACAGGGTGTTGTAGCAATGCAGCTTATGTGATAAGGTGATACAATAAAAAAGCACATCTGGCCAACCAAAAACCTTGACCTGTGCGATACAGGTTGAAAGATTCCTGAAAGCAGGAAGTAGGGAGGTATACATGGGGGTGGAAGGGAAGTGAGATATGGAATCCTTGACTTTTATTTCAAGCAGCCCATCTAAATGGTCTGTACAAATATAATCATAATATAAGGGAACAAAAAGGTCAGACTACTGGCTATAGCCCAAACCTGGCTCTGAGGCTGTGTCCAGTCAAACTCGATGCCCACATTCAGCTCCGTGTGGGCAGTGCAGTTCAGCACTAGCCTCTCCCCTACAGACAGCCTCACATGCGCAGGGGTCAGGGTGAGGTCATAGATCTTGTATCCTGCGGAAAAGGGTGGGGAGACGGGGCAGAGAGCAGACAGGCTATTGTTCTCCCGAGACATGGACCATTCCATCCATTTCTTACACAATATATAGATGTTGTTCATTCTCTACACAGATGCCTTTGGCCTGGTTGGTCTTACCAACAACAGCGACAATGTAGAGAGGTGACTTGAAGGTCTCGTTGCCTGCCTGTGCCTGACAGAAGACCACACCAGCATAGCTGATCAGGTGGCTGGGGACGGTAAATCCTTTTTGGGCTTCCCAGAAAGAATCTTTCCCATTGGGGTAGAGTTCTTTTTTAGGATACTTCTGACAAAGAGCCCAGAAAGGAGCAAAGCAAAGAAAATGTGAGCTGCATCAATGTGGATTCATCTAGACTCGAGCCTGCCTTTATTTTTTCAAATATGATCCCCCAGTATGGAAATTCATCTTAATCCTGTATGATTATCATTTCAATTAAAAATAAAACAATGAGAATAACAACTCTGTATGAGAGACTACAATAAAAAAATATATGATCTAACCCATACTAATTGCTGATAAGGTGGAAACTTGAGTTGATGAGTTTATACTCAAGGGAGCGCTTCCCAATGTGTAGTGCATGGCTCTTGATAATGGCAAAGGTCAATATTACTTTTCCACCTCATATCCAACAAAATGGTACAATAATCATTAGTCACGTATGCCATTTTGACTGATGTTTGCGAAACAAATGGAGGTGGGGTGTCCCAAAGAGGAAATGGAAAAGAGTATGAGATGGTTCCACTTCTCTAAGGGGAAAATATATGAATGCATTTTTATGATATACATGCCAAAAGTCACAGCCTGTTATTGTACACTCTTTAGAATCTACTTTAATAAAAGCAATACGGTTTAATTAAAAGAGCGAGTGAAAATGAAAATGTGGTGTGAAAGGAAAATGCTTCTAATTTGAATATCAATAGAATTTGTATATCAGAAAAAGGTCCATAAAAATAAGAAGAGATGATCCTTACGGTATGGAGTGTGACGTTGAGATCCTCAACTGATCCCCGACATGGGATGACCACTTGCTCTCCTTCTCGAATAAATACAACCTCATATTCCTTCTCAGATGGCACAAACAGCACTTTATAATCTGATATCAATTAAATCAAATAAAAAAGAAATGAAAATCAGTGAGGTTTCATGAGGATAAAATAAGTTATGAGACTTTCAGGAGAGCTATTTTTGAATATATGTATTCTGTTTTAGACCAGCTGTGACCATTTTGAGTTTAAATACACTACAAATCATTGTTTAATGTCATACACAAAATTGGACAAAACCATACCATGAACAAATAGATAAACTGCTGCTGACGTCTTGTCATCCTCTACTGTAAGGTCCCTGTAAGAGCAACGATACTCTCCTGTCTCATTTACTGTTGCTGCCGAGATTCTCAGCGTTGTGCAGAAGAGACCCGAACCACTGCAGTCTACCCTAGAGAGGCGACTACTTGCATAGGGAGTAACCCACTCCAAAAATTGACGACCACTGCAAGATTAAATTACAAAACTGTTATGGTGATCCATACCTGTAAGTCTAATACAATCAGTGAAGTTGTTATGGATGAAAATATTAAATAATAACACTATGCCTGTAAGTGTACTGCCTCGGTTATGGTAAGGCCTATAAAGACAGCAAAGAATTAAGCTACAATTAAAAAGTGACTTTGCATTTCTCTCACCTGCAAGTGATCTCCAGAGAATCTGATTTGTTTATTCTGTGGACCTTTTCCTGGATGCTTAGTGTTGGGGGTTCAGACATGAACCGGAGTTCTTTAGCTATAGGAAAGGTAAACAGAAAGCAATCACCCTCATGATTGGCTTAACTCATCAGATACAGAGAGTAAACTACAATATTGACAACATTGACTTTCCTTTCAAATCACAAATGTCAGGCTAGCTAAATGCATGAGCATGCCCTTTGTATGTTAAGGGACCAGAGGGATGATTGTGCATGGTTCCATGGAAGATTTCCATCAACATGAAACTGTGTCTTATTTTCTAGTTGTCTCTACTGTGTTTCTAGTTTCACATTAGTATCAGTCCTCAAATCTCTACTTTACAATGAAGCCCAAGCAAATTACATGTATGGAAATTACAGTTTTTAACTAATTCTTAATTAATAAAACGCTTTCCATCCAGGGATTGGGGACTAGTGGCAATGTTTCCAGAGCTAGAGCAAATGGCGGTGTCAAAACAGGAAGCCAGGGCAGATGGGCCGGGTCAGGTCTCGATAGTCCAGCACTGTGCGGCCTAAGGAGGAGTTCCTGTTCCAGAGGATACCGCTCTGAAGCCCACCACCTCCCTTTGAGGCCCAGGTCCAATCAACATTATATGCAGGGGTGGAAAATGTCACCCAAAAAACCCACCCTATTATAAAAGCTTACTAGAATTCCCAATTTATTGAGCAAGCTAAATGGCCTAATGAATGTTAAATGGTAAACAGTAGGGCTTTATGGTGTTTGATAGGAATTTAATGTTAATGATGAGGGTATTGAATTCTGTTGAAGGTAATTGATTGACAAATCTTTTCAGCCCCTAAGAGAACAAAGCCATTGTTGCCAGTCAGTCTACAGAAAATAAGCAAATATTTATATTTGTGATATTACGGTGTAAAACATGTTTTATTTATTATTTTTGTTAAAAGGTCTGAACAAGTAAGGCAGTTAAAGCACATGCTTAATAAAGTATTACATAAAATAAACTGTAAGTCACAGGACAAAAACAAACTGGCTATACATTAATATGTATGGTATAAAAGCAATCTTGATATAGTTGTCTGTTTGACACCGAATGTTTGACCTTTCAAGCGTTATTATTTTATCTTACCATTAACCCTATTGATTCCCAAAGAAATCCCCATGAGAAGTACGACGGAGACTGCCTTTGCCATCGTCCGACAGATGGGATGAATTGTCCCCGCATGAACACTTAGTAAAAAGTTCACTCCAAAAAGTAATCCACACTCATTCCCTTTCACAAATTTTTTTTTTGAAATCTTTCACCTACCCCTTCATGAAAGGTAAAAATGTATATAGCCATGGACTTTCAAAATATATGTATTCCTGTGTTGAGTTTATGTTTCTGGGCCAGACGATGATTGCGTCGTGCGTTCAAAGACGCGCCTTTCAGTCCCAATTGAGTTAAATCCCCTTCTACCGAGGCAGGATGGAGCGCGCACTGGAAACATGCATTGGCGGTGGAGAGGCATAGTCTAAGGGAGGAGCGTTATCCCATCGTTCTTTCCGTGAACGAACCCTGACAGTCCTGTTTCAAAGTGGCTAATTGACTTGATTGATCTTCGAAAACTTGGACAAAGTTTAGCCTATAGCTTCTTTTCAAAGTTAACAAGGATCTCACAAAAGCATAATGTACTAGTCTATAATTTATTGACCGTGGCTCACAACTCTATAAAGTATGTGCAGGGCCTATGTGCATACACATTTAACATTAGGTCATTATTTACTTCTTAAAAAATGCATTTCACTGCTACAAGCACTGTTTCTTAGAATACCTATATATAGACCATAGGCTGGACTGCATGTGTAAACTGTGTGAACTGCAAATGCAGCATTTTGGCTGACAACGTATGTGATGGCATGGTGGCATAGTGTTGGCATGAATTACAAAGGAATTGATGAGTATTAGTTTTGAATGTCAGAATATAGGTCAGTTGCCTCCACATGTTTCCTGTACAGGTCATTACTGCTGGGACCCTCTGCCACCTGAACCGCATGGCCCACACTTCCTCATCTGGTAGGCAGTTTTAAACCAAAGACTTGGGGAAACTACATGGCACAGACATTTTGCACTTTTCAGTTTTTTTTTTTAAATTATTTTCATTGGGGAAATATAGGGAAACAAAGAACAAAGCAATCCTCTATATGTGTATGAGGTACAGTAGTTGTGCATTGCTGGATAGAATTGAGGAGTATTTTGGGAGAAATGTGAATAATCCTGAGAATATTCCCAATCTTGAATTGTTTTAAACACTAATTGCTACAAGCTAAAATCCCTCCAAAAAACGAGCAGATGTCAGTATAGTTAATTATTTAGTCAAATAATGTTTGAATGGAATAGACCTTCCCTTTCATTACACTAAACAGTGATCGGTGTGTGCACCAATAGTGAAAAAATATGGATTAATGGACTAGTTGCACTCCTTTAAAGAAAAAACATCATGTATTCACAGAAGCTCGCCACATGATTATGCCCTGGGCTGTACTACAACCTTTCAGGTGCTATACTCTGTGCTATTAAACCACAAGAGGTCCTTTCAAATTTAATTACCGTTCAATACCTTGCAATAGTCTGGGCCAGCAGTTCTTGGTTCATCCAAAATCATGACAAGAAGATCAACTACAGAAGTATCAAACTCTCTTTAAGATGTCTTCTATTTTAGGGGCTAGGGGCTGTTCTTGGGTTGGCTGGTTCTTAAGGTATGTTTTTAATGAACTAGAAAAAAAGACCAGAATCGAAACATTGGCTGTTCCTTTTATTGTGGTCAAAACTAGAGTAAATTTCAAAGCATTGCATAGGTGAAGGAATACATTTCATACAGCTTGCTCCACTTCCAAGAGATCTGGGTTCAGACATTTCTAGAGTCCAAATATTAAATAGGAACAATGAGGAGGTAGCACAATAACTGAATGTACCTAGTACTATCTATAGGAATATTTAGCTAGCCCCCATACACATGTCCAAATTACAGTTTATGAGTATCACACACATTTTGTGACCTTGAGTGTCTTGAAAGGTGCCCTCAAACAAACTGTTTTATTTGTCTCAAGTTGTCGCAATTAAAAAGTACAATGTCAAATAATTTTCTGTTATATTATAAATATTTTTTTATTTAAGTTTTAAAATGATAATTTGTTTCTATTGGTTCAGCGAGCTATGAGTCACTCACCAAGCATACTGTTCTCTATGAGCCATACATATGCCTGGTCTTCCAATGAAGTTTGTAATGGTGGTTCTCAAACTACATGTAGTGCTAATCACGGTTGATAGATAGAGGACACAATAGGGTCTGAAATGCAACATGATGTGGCCTCATGTGGAACCAACGTAAAGGTTACAAGATAAAAGATGCCAAGAGGCTTGTGTTTTAATGATGATACCTAGGGCCTGTGCTGTAATGTAAAGTAGAGGATATCTTCTGTGTTTTTGTAAAAGTAGCTGATTTTAGCTAGTGAACTGATTGACTTAATAGTTAAATATGAACCACAAGTAGACTAGATTATCCAATTGTAGTTTAAGACACTGTCCTTGAATAGTTAATCTTCGCATCATGTAACATACACCCTCTCAAGCCGTCATGCTTTTTATAAATTTCATGTCATCACAATAATCTCCATCATATGTGATGACTGTACAACTGAATTTGGGGGGACTTGTTTTTACAAAACAAAAAGGGGGGACTATGACGGGCAGAAAGGGAGTGGAGTAGGGACTTGGGAGGATCAGGAGCCCGGAAACAGCAAGCGTTTCCTCAGGCAGGATACTCCACTCCTCTAAAGAGGTATCCTGGGGTCTGATATCTCAAAGGACACAACTGTTTCTACCACATCAACACGCTCAATTGCTCTTCACACATTGACACACCGTAGAGAAGAGAAACACTTACATAGGGTGAGAGTCTCAAGTTATCTACCAAATCTAAACGCCAACGGCCAATGGCCTGGCGTACTATATAGATCTGTTGTTCAGCTTTAATCTATGACACATCCACCACAGTTTCTTTAATGGACACACAACGTCCTCTCACACATGCATAGCATTATCGTACAAATCTTGAATGCACAATACACAGATACACACTTTAGTGTTATCTCCACCAAAAGAACCAATAAAACATTATTGACCAGAGGGTCATGCTATCAAAATCAATACAAAAAGGCACGCCATTATTTCCAGGTAAGTGTGAACTTCTCGAAAATCGCCAGTTTGGCATGTTATTAAATCAAAAACCCATGATTAACAAAACTGTTAGAAACATAGATACGGCAATCTTCATGGTTAAACTTAACTTTGTTTAAAATAAATGCACACACCATTGGCTGTTAGCCTGTTAGGCTTCGCTAAAAAGAAATGCTGCAGTCATGTTTAAAGTAATATGGCCTATACTCTGAACAACCGGATGATGGCCTTGGTCTTTGTGTTGTTTGTAGTTGTCTGTAGTTTACCGTGTTCCTGAGAAGTCATTACACACTTACGCGGAACTACTATTTATTCGCTGTTTCGGCCGGGGTATTAATATTACCGTACCACACAACAATGCTGTCTGGCTTAAAATTGATAAATGCTTTCTGGTCATCTTTGTCATTGGCATTTTTTGTAGCGTTTTGCGTTCATAAAGTCTCGCCTCTTCTACCTAAAGTATTTGTGAAATCTTACGTTTATTTTATTTTTCAGGATCTTATTCGATATGGCAAAACCAAAGATAACCTAAAAAGAGACAGCTGGCAGTGTGCTTTTGATGTACCAAAAAGGTGACGGAGGAAATGGGAAAAGTATATAGCTTGACTCAAACTGAGAAATGTCATCTTGTATTATGTGTTATTGTTCAAAACGTAGCCCGTGGTTATAAGTTCACGGTGTGACACTGAAACAAATATTTAACAATGATTTAATTTGATATTTACCTATTTTTTTCTTTGCTCGGTTTTCGGCAGATGGTTCTGGCACTTCTATGCAGTCTCCATTGTGTGGAATGGTGTGCTTATGGTGCTCTCACTTAACAGCATTCTGTTGGATCAGACATACCCAGCGTGGTTGACTAAGATAGTAGGGGTTTTGACAGGTGTGCCTGTGTCTGACAGTAAAGGTAGGGTTAGTTGCAATTTCTAAACTGGCATATTCCAATATGCCATAAAATTACTCAAAAATGCTACTTTTGTTTCCAGTGATTCTCTTTATATGTGTTTTATTTCTGTCCAGTACCTCAGGTGTCAGCTTTGCTGGTGCAAGTGCTTCTCTGGGTTCATTCTCTCAGGAGACTGTTTGAGAGTCTGTTCATCAGTGTCTTTTCAGATGGAGCCATACATATTGTTCAGTATGTATTTGGCTTGGTCTATTACATTATGCTGGGATTAACTGTCGTATGCGCTGATCATCTACTGAATGGAAAAGGTGATATTTATTTTAATAAACAGAACTGTATAGCCATATGCTCAATAGTCTAACCATAGAAGCGGGATTCCATTGCTAATGTTTGGATTTGTGGTGTTAGGGGTTCATGGCATCCCTCTCCTCTCCCAGTTGGGCTTATGTCATGTAGCTGGAGTTATGCTCTTTACCTGGGCCGTAATGCTCCAGCACCGCTCCTTGGTCCTGCTTGCAAGGCTACGTACTGGAGACTCAGGCAAGAATGCAACGTTTTAGTGAACTCAATCCAACACAGATACAAAAAATATCCAATGTTATAATATTTTAAGGTGCAATTTGTGCGTATCCATCACAGTGAATAGTTTATTTTTTTCTACAGGCACAGTAGAGACTCTTGCCCACAGAATGCCAAGTGGAGGCTGGTTTGATCTGGTCTCGTGCCCTCACTACTTTGCGGAGTTTTTGATCTACGTTTCCATGAGCCTTGTGTCCGGGGGCTGCTCCATCACCTGGTGGCTTATCGTCCTTTATGTGTTATTCTGCCAGGCGCTGGCTGCTCAGCTGTGCCATGAGTTTTACAGGAGTAAATTTAAGTCTTATCCGAAGTATCGCAGAGCATTTATCCCATTTGTGTTGTGATTCCCAATTTTTATTTTATTTTTTACATTGCTTTTGAAAATAAACTGTAGTTTGGATTTATTTATTCAAGTTGTCAATTCAAAATCTAGGTTATGCTTACCAATATTACCTTGTATAATGTTTATGATCTTTGCATTATAATTTCTAGGATTGATGGTCTGAAATTATGGATATGTCCGTGTTATTAAATTGTGCTATTCCACCAGCAGAGTGTGCAAACGCTCCTTTGTTCTTCAGCACTTTCCAGAGCTGTCTGTTGCTCCATAATTCTGGTGGCTGGGGATTAATTGAGCATATCTTGTCATTTAATCATTCTCTTGGGATAAATCAAATCCACGATTCAGTAGAAAAACTAAATTAGTATGCCTTATGAATGTACTTTGTGACTATCAGCCCAGTATGCTGATATGCTCTCTTCAAGATGGCATAACCCTAATAATAAATTGGTTTCTGAAACAAATGTTTTCAGAAACTGATTTTATTGACCAAGGTTATGCCATCTCCTTAAAAAAAGCATATCAACATACTGGCTGATGAGTCTACTCTGGTTTTCTGCTGAGATCGATGGATTGTCTCACTAATCTATCACTGGTGTGGAGCCTTGGGCAGCCTACAGAAGTGCTGAAGGGCAAGGAGCGTTTGCACATAGCACAATTTGTGCGCGGACATATCCACCACCGATCACAGAAATTGCAGATCATAAACGATATACAGGAGTATTGGCATAACTACGGGCACAGAATTAAACAACAGGCCTAAAAATAAATCAAACACAGTTTATTTTCAAAAACAATGTAAAATAAAAATACCCAAAGTGATCTAACAAAATAAGTTAAATACTCTGCGTACACTTATTCAGACTAAATTTACTCCTATACTCATGGCACAGCTGGCAATATACCTGGCAAAATAACACATAAAGACGATAAACTCCACCAGGTGATGGAGCCCACGACACAAGGCTCATTAGATAAACTCCGCAAAGTATGAGAAACCAGATCCAAACCATTTTTGTACCTGTAGAAAAAATAAATATTCACTGTGATAGTTGCATACCTTTAAAATATTTTTGTATCTAATGTTAGATTGAATAAAACGTTGCATTCTTGCACAAGTCTCCACCAACCTTACAAGCAAGGACCAAGGAGCGATGCTTAGGCATTGCGGCCTAGTAAAACATAACTCCAGCTATGACATAAGCTAACTGGAGAGGAGAGGGAGTACCTGGGCCCTAACACCACCAGAAGAGCGTAGCAGCCCCCCCCCCCCCCTTCTATGGTTAAGACTATTGAGCATATATTACTCGAGTTCTGTTTATTAAAATAAATGCCACCATTCAGTAGATGATCAGCGCATACAAGTTAATCCCATAATATAATAGGCCAAACCAAACATACTGAGCAATATGGCCGAAGATTTGATGGGTAGACTCTGGAAAAATGAGGTACTGGACAGAAATAAAACATATAAAGAAAGTCACTGGAAACAAAAATAGCATTTTTGAAGTATTTTTAGATATGCTGCAACTAAACATTTTCAGACGAGCACCACTGTCATAAAACCTACTATCTTGTCAACCACGCATATAATTTTGTCCAACAGGATGCTGGTAAATTGAGAGCCTGCCATTCCACGCAGCAAGTTTCTAGAACCATCTGCCGAAAACCGAAATAAAGAAAAAATAGGTAAATAATCAAATTAAATCGTGTTAAATATTTGTTTCCAGTACCAGTAACCGAACTGAACAATAACACATAATACAAGATGACGA
>JAPMUY010007965.1:0-61059 GCA_026901105.3 Galaxias olidus | reverse complement strand
TAATTTAAACTGCATCCAAACACAATCAATGTCACACAACTTAGTCCTATACATTTGACTTTTAATAACTTTTGAATACAGTTAAATAGCTGATAGTATAATTTTAAAAGAGAATACGTTGTCTAAAAACTGCTGTCAAGGGCAAAACGTGCACAGTAACAGACAAGACAAAATAACTTCTTACAAGATTACACAGTAAGATTGTTTATGAAAACCTTGAACAAGTTTGTTTCTTTCTGAAAACAAAATGTACACAGCAAATATATATCCATACAGTTTGTATATAAAAAAAAGTAATCATGCCAAAATTACAAACTATTGGTGAACACAGAAGCTACTGCCATTTAGAATAGTTCCAGAGGACATAAACTCAGCCACAAAAGTAAACTAAGGATAACTAACATACTGGACTGATGGAAAAATCAGATCAGAATCTTTGAAAAATAAAATGCTTGCACACTGGATATCAGTGAAATAGCAAGTTTCTCTGAATGTATCCCTTTTCAAAAACAAATAGACAAAGGCCTTATACACTTGTTAATACCGAACTATCGCCCAACCAACGATGAGAAGAGAGTAGATCTTTTTCAGTGTCCCCCTGACTTGCGTCCAGTCCAGGACCTGGAGCGAGATCGTGACCTCGAGAAGGATCGGGACCTTGAATGGGAAGGGGAGCGCATCTGAGGCGCAGCCTCTGGGGCTTCATGGGAACCTGAAGCCTGTTGGAAGTTACCTTCCCTTGGACTTACGGATTTAGAGTGGGAACGAGACCTTCCTCGTGATTCCCGGTAAGGCCTTTGCCTGGACCTGGTGATATTAAGCAAGCAGTGATTGGTTGGTCAGAAAATTACAATCGTGGGTGCAGATTATTACTGTGAGTGACAATAACGGGTATTATATTCAAGGCTCACCTGTCGTTCTCTCGACTCCTGCTTCTTCCTCTACCATTCATCCTACTACGCGGCCTGTTTGGCAAATAAATCAGTAAAAATCCTTTCGTATTTGCAACCACGTATACTCTACTACTTTTCCAACCAAGAAGATTTAGTTACTACACTGTGCAATATAAATATAAAGGAAGTAGAAAAACGCAACCAATTTCAATTGAGAAACATCCTTACTCTCTAGGACTCTCAGAGCGCCTGGGACGGCGCTCGTATGACTGGCTGCGTGAACGGCGCCTGTCATGGCTACGACTGCGTGAACGCCTGCGACGGCTGTCCCGATCGTAGTCATCATAGCGCGAGGATCTACTTGGTCCTGGAGAACCCCTTTCCTTCACTTTCATCTGACCTGGGGCTGTCAGAGTAACATAGTTCAGAGAAGAGCACAAATAGTAGATGAACAAAATAGTCCCCAGTAAAAAAAAAAATTTCTTTAAATTGGTACAGAACGCATGCTACAACAGAAAATATTCAAATAGATACACTACCAAATTAAAAAACTTACTTTTTCGGTCTCCTTGCGCAAACTGAATTTCGATCTGTCGACCACACACCCATTTCCTGTCGAGGTTGTGAAGAGCATCCTCTGCATCTCGCACGTCTTCAAACTTGCTAAGCTGTTAAGGCTCTTTATACAGTTGTATTCACACTTACTTTCTAACTTTCACACCAACTAGGTAGTATGAAATTATTATAATAGATGAAATTTTTACAACTTTTAAAAAGTTTGTTCAATTATAATTTTGTTTGAAGATTAAGCAAACATTTGTAAAGAAAATGCCACAAAATGTGTCGAGTTCACAAGCACAATAGCTGTCGATATTTTTGCTCAATTACGAAAACGCTCAAAAGTTCAAATCACTAGCCAAAATGTATTTTAAATTTGTGTATTATCTGTTTTCTGTTTTTAAGAGGATACAAAAGATCTCCAGATTGTTACCTTTAACGCGTGACTTTGAACTTGGTCTTGATCTTTACACACTCTTTTAAACGACTCCCGGAAGAACTTGTGTTTCTTGCTTGCCTTTTCCCCTTTAATATCTCTTTATCCAACCTTTTTGACGCCATATCCAAGCCTTGACTTGGTCTTCGTGCTTTAATTCCTGTTTCTTTTCAACCTGTCACCCTCTCTCTGCTTCTTGCATCCTGACGGTCTGTGTGGCTTGTCTTTACATCTACTCTACCCAGGTCTGTGATACACTGTGTGGGGGCTCCACAACTGGATGCCTTTACTTTTTTTCTAGGGTAACAAACAAAAATATAAGTTAGATATCTATGTGCACATAATCGTCTCATAAACATCACAGTGTAAACACTGTTTGGTGGGAGGGAAAAGGTTAAGTTAGCCAAAATCAAGTGAACAGTAATTAAGTCTCACTTCTTTAGAGAAAGGATATTGAATGTATGCAAATCCTCTTCCTCGACGTGTATAGTAGTCAAGCGGGATGTAGACATCAACTATTGGTCCATATCGACCAAATTCACGTCGCAAATCCTCAGGCCTGAACACCGTAAATACAAGGTTGTTTTCAATTACAAGAACATATCAATACAGTATCACCTGAGGAGTCACCAATAAACTTAAATATTACTATTACGTTAATTATGTTATGGTTCTCATCGTGTTCGAACGTGTTGTGCAAAAAAAAAGCCATGAGGAGTCTTTTGGGGCAGTGGCTTGGCATCAGCACGTCATACAGTTAGGTACGTGGTGAATAGAAAACAAAAACGCAAAACTTGTGGAAAATACTATCTTGGGTCGGAGGAATCAAAAGAAATTGCACAACAGACGTATAGTCTTAACGAAACAGCAATCGTGACGGTGTCAGTGTCACACACTTGACATTATCTGTACAGATTCACCTTCAGTTTTGTAGCTAATGTTAAATGATAAAAATCAAAACGTTTAAGTGCTTAGTATCAGTTAGCCAAAAGTTTGGACTTGACTGACATATAAGCTTTGGGTTGGCATCGCTATGTTTCTTTACCTGCTGGATGTTTGTTTAACGTTGACGTAGTTAATGAGTCTGACGAGTCTTGAGTTTGCAAACGAGCTAACGCGTTAGCTAACTAAGCAAACACTAGCTATTCATATTTCCATCTAGCAAATTACATGAAACGCGCCGAAGCTATTTAATCGTTACACCAATGGAAAAAACAAACATTTTGATATTCGTAACATTAACACATTATTAATAAATATTAAAAGGTCTCGGGGAAGGGGCAAAAAGTTGAATGTTTACAAACACACACCGAACAACTAACTGTGTGAACTGGCGGGAGGACAGTCGGACTGAGAAGCATTTCAACACGAGAAGTGAGGTTTTCCTAGGATAGGTTACTTGCCAAAACTTGCCTCAAATGTTGACTCACCTGGATTCATCAGAAATATTTCTAACGAACAACGAAGTATTTGGAGGCCTCATATATCTGGCCATAGTAAAGACTATTATGAAGTATTTTTGATTTGCTGCCTGGAGAGAACCTAGAATTGAAACGTGTTAAGGAGATCCGCCCATGCGCTCTTTGTGCAGAAGTAACACTTCCGCTTTTTAATTTTTACCCAGTAAAAAGAACCACAGCGCCATCTGCCTGTCATTCACAGATTGAATGGGATACATGAACGAAGTCGACGCCCATCCGATTTTATGTGAAAAACTGCAAAAAAAATAAATAAATCATGTGTGGTATTTTTTTACGTATTTTAATTCGAGTAATTGAAAATGCATCGGGATTGCATCGTTGGATAATACATTTTAACAGTTTTACTTTATCCTTCATGTAGCCATCTATAGAAACGCTATTTAGATTGGTTAATTAGCAGCCGACGATTGGAATGGGGGTCTTCTTGATAATTGTTGCATTATGTAAAACGTATATTTTTGGCCTGTGATAATTAGATCCTCTTGCTCCTCCTGGTTAGGGTTTCTGAGCCACAGGTCACGGTCTGTTGGTAAATCAAGCAATAACACATTTCAGATCAGGCTTGTGGAACAATTCTACCTTGATTTGATATTTTCATAGCATTATTTTTGTTCATGGCCATGTTAAATGTGTTGAGCTCTAGGCTTATACAGAACTGATTTTACACACCATTTTAGAAAAAGAAAGCACTGGACGTTAAAAATGTTTATAAAATTATCTAAGCTTTTCAAATTTCTTGGAAACATACATTTGTTATTCTACAGACCTCAATCATTTCCTCCCCTTGGATTTCCCTAGTGTGAATAAACTTCTCCGTTTGACAGATAAGTTTTCCATTCTCAAACCTGGCAGCACACTGTGGACATGGTTAAGCACACACACACATACACACACACACACACACACACACACACAAGCAAGCACACACACGCGCGCGCACACACACACACACACACACACACATACTCAATTATTTAGACTAGCACCATAAAAGTATTAACTGGAGATTTCACAGGAGATACACAAACAAGAAAATATTTATTATGAGGATTCTATTGGCTAGAGTCACAGATTTAACAAAAGCCATGATTGCCACCTTCATCTTCCTTCCGTCCAAGGCAGTAATTTCGGTCTCCTTTCCCACAGTGATCAAGTTCACATTGATGCGGAGGGGTGTCTGAACTTTAATAGTGAAGTCATCCCCATTCTGCTCAATCTCTGTCACTGGCTTGACATTCTTGCTCATTTTAATCAGCATATCTGGCAGATCTAAGAAGAGAAGAGAGAACACTCGTTATACTTTTAGACCTAAAAACTTTAACTTACCTCAAACATTACCTAAAACATGCCCCATGTTCATAACTAGGCTATGAAGTATTAATGTCTTACCCATTACTTTGAGAAACTCCTCAAGGTTCTCTTCAGTATGGATTTTCCATTTACCATTAAAATCCATCTCCGTTACCGTCTTATGTGGTCCGCTTTTGAGGATTTTGTTAAGAGTACATGAAGTATGCCTACCTCTTCTATGTTGCCCAAGTTGTCATACTAACAAACTAGTGGTTGGCATGTTGGGGACAATGGACTCCCTGTTATTCTGATTTCTATGCTTTAGTCCCAAGTGATATCCAAGGTGAAGACAGCATATAAACTACTGGTTTATGTCTTTTGTAATTATTCTGGTACATTATCACTTACACTGTTATTGTTTCATCAAATAAAATGTTTAATTTATTAAACACAAATTTTACCAAGAAAATAAATTGCAATGTAACTTTATTCGTAAACTCACTTGTTCATTGTCATTTTCAACACATTGTGTAAATTGTTAGGTTTCAACACAACACAGCAAAATTCATAAATAAACGTTTTATTTAAAAAAATATCATACTTGGTACAGAAATGTATTTTTACCAAACAATACATTTTAAGGCAAATATGTGTTGATAGCACAAGCTTTGGTGTATCTACCAGTACTGTGTAGGTAATGCATGATAAGAGAGATCCTCTGACATCTAACATTGGATTTACCTGTAATTTGAACTGGGGAAAAAGAGAATACTGCAAACTGTATTTGCACTCATGTTCACAGTTCAATTGCCAAGAATAACTTAACCAATTCTTCCTCTTGCAAGTAAGTCTATAACATAAATAATGATAAAGGTAAAGCAAAGGAGAGGAAAGGTTTTGCATTGTTTAAACAGGGAAAGTAATTAGGTTTCAGGGTAAAATCTCAACGTTATCCTGCAATCCTGTAAACATAGTTCAGCATTCAAACAAACACTGATCTTGAAACACGGTCTAGTGAGAAGCTTTGAGATACATATAAACAAATGGAAAGTCATAATTGTGTATGAATACTACACGGCGAACCTTGAAGCTATAGAATAAAAAAATCTCAAAAGAGTAAGTCTTGGGGCATGCCTAATGTTATTCATCATGAAAACATTTACTTGACCTGTGAAAAGATCATAAACAATCTGTTGGTGATTACTTCATATCAACTATAACAAGAAACGTGATCTAATCTTAATTAAAAAAAGCAACAGTAATGGCACAATATGTATAGTATAAATCATAATTTAAAAAAGCAAC
The DNA here is from genome assembly GCA_026901105.3 of Galaxias olidus. Classification (NCBI taxonomy): domain Eukaryota; kingdom Metazoa; phylum Chordata; class Actinopteri; order Galaxiiformes; family Galaxiidae; genus Galaxias; species Galaxias olidus. The sequence goes on along the minus strand of JAPMUY010007965.1, from coordinate 55,096 downwards.
AGTAATGGCACAATATGTAAAGTATAAATCTTTTTTTTTGTGTGAAATGTCTTAGGACTAAAATGTCTTATAATACAACATAGAAAGTAATTAAATTTTCTCTTCGGCTTTTTAAATTTCATTGGCTTCAAAGAGCAATGCATCATTAAGGTAGGAAAAGGTCATCTTCTTGCTCGCCCTTATTTGGACCAGGGTCACTAAGGCAACGTGCTAGTGTTGCGCTATCTTGCTCTTGGTCTCCCTGGATCTTTGTGACGTTCGCTTGTAGTCTTGCGTCTCCTTTGGCCTTGTCCTGGATCATCTGACTCGGCCTCTTGGATGACTCATTCTCCTGGCTGACGGTGTCAAGAGACCTGGGAATGGTCTTAACCACCACAGGGACAATGTCGGTGTTCTCTTCGGAACTGTAAACCTGATTGTCTAGAAGACGGCATTTAGTATATGCAGTCACACCGAAACATGTTATGAACTTCATGCAAACTGACTGTAAATAGACAGCCTAATATTTCATAATCAATATCACGTTACAAGTACAAGAAAGAGACTACAACTTATTGAATGGCTAAATTAAAAAGATGAAATCAAAGACAACTCAGTGAAATGGGAGGCTGAAGGCTTTTTCATTGAAGGGAGGGTTGTAAAAGCAGGAAACGGACTGACCTGACTCAAAGCGGACCCTCCTTCTAGGTGGGGAGTCTCGTTTGGCCGGAACAGTGAGATAGTGACTCATCTAAAAATAGTTATTTTTTGTGTTAAAAAGCATCGCTTTCAGAGTGCATCAGTCCATAGAAAATAGCAACGACCAAGCCACAATATCGAAAACACATACCCTCCTCTCCATTTCAACTCGTTGCTTCCGTAGCCGGATCTCACTCACATCCTCCTCAAATGGGTCTATCAGAAGAGTGTGTCTGCTATAGGATCGTAACTGAGAAATGAAGAACAGGGAGGGCAAGGTGTTTGTTGTGTTTAGATTTGAACTTTTTCTTTATCTATGTAATTATATTTTCAATCATAACATTTTGCGGTATAAGATGCATATTTTTGTCCCACATAAAAGTTGGAGTCATTATTCAATCTCTCAGCCAGAACTAATTCTGATGTGTTGTTTTACCCTTTGTCGAGTATTCTGCATGTTGGTCCTAAGGATCTTCCTGATCTCTTCCTCCTTGCCTCTTGATATCGCTGGTGTTGCCCGTCTGGTCTGAATGTTTCTAAAGAAACAAAAATAATTACATCAATTAATATTATTTGACTAGATAAAAGATGCATTAGATTCTGTCAAAACTTTCATTTCTAAAGGATTTTCTTCATTTCAAATTCCAATAAATTTTTTTTCGTTCAACATGTTTTTCCAAAGCTGATTGATATAGCACAGCTGAGGGGAAAGGAACTTTTTAAGTACTCACTGCATGGAGGCAGTCGAGCCCAGAGCAGAGGGTAGCTTGGCTGAGCTACCACTCTCAATCAGCATGATAGCCTGCTTCAGCTCCATCTTGTTGTAGAACGAGATGAGTTGGGGCTCCATGGATCGCTCTCCTTCTATCAGCCACCGCTTCACATAGGTCTTGTTGAAGCGGTTGAGTCTGAGGGGAGAATAAGAAGAGATGCCTTAATCTATGAGGAGCTTAACTAGTTCTCTGCCATCTTCCACTGTTTGGATACACTTTTCTTCTTACTTGTCTTTCCAGTGATGATGTCCATAGTGACCACACACACCCTCAATCCCAGTCAGAAGATGGTCCAAGAACTAGGGGAGACACAAAGGGAGCCTTTAGAAAACTAAATCACATAACTGATTCAGTCTTCAACTTCACAGTACAAACAATCCATGAAAGGCCAAGCTCAATATCAGTCACCTGTGTGTGAATCTCTTCGTTAATGGAAGGCTTGCTTTCCTTTTTCTTTTTCACTGCTAGAAGGTCCACCAGAGGTCGGATTGTCATGCCCTGAAAAACAGTCCCATACCATTTGAGATAGCCACCTGCTCCCTTACCCACATACAGTATATATGTACATGTACACATACTGTGAGACACGCTCATCACCCTCACCTGCACAAAGACGGTGAAGAAAATGACGGTGATGATGGCTGTAAGGAACAGGTGCTTCATTTTGCTGTTGGTCAGCAGGAACCCGAGTGAGAAGGCTATCGCCCCCCGCAGGCCGCCGTAGGCCACAATGAACTGGTCTTTTTTGGTCAACTTAACGATTCGGAACTTGTTTATTATGAAAGTAAGGCCAATCACTCCTGGAAAACACAAATCAGGTGTAAGATAGCTAGAAAACCAATCCCATTAAGTCCCAAATAAGCTGTGTCCTTGGCATTGTACTGACCCAGCACACGTGCCACGAGACAGAGGATGACGGTGCAAACCACAAAAGTCCAGTTCCAGGCATGTGGCCCCACCACCGTGGACACGCCTAGAAAGATGAATATGAGCGTCTCACTGACGCTGCTCCACATCTTCAGAAAGTACTTGATGGTGGTGTAGGACTTGTGGGATATATTGGCCTCCACATAGGGCCGCATCGTAACCCCACATGCTATCAGCCTGTGGAGAGGTGTGGGATTACAGAGCAAAACCCATTGTCCCTATGAAATAAATACTTACGACAACTAATTTTAGACCACATGCTGTACCTTTCCAGTTTTCATTATTTTGACTTTATAAGAAACTCAAATTAAATTCCTACTCACGCCATGATACCAGAGAGATGAAAGACCTCTGCAGAGAGGTAGGCCATGAAGCTGTAGAGGAACACGAACAGGGGCTCAATGACGCGGGTGTGAGAGGTGAAGCGCGAGGTGAAGGCGGCCAGTATGCCATAGATGACCCCTACAAGGACGCCGCCCAGCGACACCACAAAGAAACACACCACTCCCAGGAGAGCGTCCCCCACGGTGACCGAACCGTCATGGGAAAACTCTTTAAATAGATGGTACAGAACCTGCATGACACAAAGAAGGAAGCCATCAGCAACGGAGTGGGACTTGGTTGTGCCAGTACATTATTATGATCTCAATGCCCAATACCCAATATACAGTATCCATGATTAACATACATGAAATGTTCATTTTTGTAATTTAGAAACCTCATGGTAGCCACTACATAAACAAGATGTGATATAAACACTAGATGTACCTTGGCCATCGTCCAGACCATAGCAGCCAATTATTAGTCACCTGCCATTTGAACAACAAACCCCTATCACTGCCTGCAAAGGCTCTTCTTAGTGCTATACTACTCTATGAAGCCTCCATCTGTTCTGCTGGGTGATAAAGCTATAGCCACAGTTGGTAAAAAAAAACACCACTCACACCTGCCACAAGCTGTCAAACTGCCACTAAACTGGAATGACTTGTAAAATACATCGAGATGCACCAAGCTGGATCTCTGCTTTTCCCCTCTGACTGACTCAGAGGAAAGTGCCCCATCACGATTTAGGAAAATTAATGATGGCCCTGGACGAAGGCCACATGTCTATTAATGAACATAGACATGACAGTGGAAAGTAAAGATAGCAAAACAAGATAGATTTTTTACCGTATCTATTGATTTGTCAATGCGCTTAGTAAATAAATAGTTTATTTAGTCTAATAGACAGGTTCTTATTGTCAACGATTTTGTATCTTCAAAACCAGCTAAATGTCAAGTTTTGTGCTGTGACATCAAACCTTGGCCTGAAGACAGCAGCACCCTCATCTGTGCTTTGTTTGTGTACCACTAGCTCACCACAGTTACTGCGTCATTGAGCAGCGATTCGCCAAAAACCAGGATGTGCAGCAGCTCATTGATGTGGATCTCCTCGAACACGGCCAGCACAGCTACGGGGTCCACGGCCGACACAATGGTACCAAATAGCAGGCAGGACAGCAGGTCCACGCCGCCCAGGTGGATGCTCTCGATCTGGCACACAACATACATGCTGCCTCCCATGAAGAAGGCGTTCCAAAGGGTGCCCACCACGGCAAACACCAGGATGGTTCCCATGTTCTCGGTGAAGGGCCGGATGGGCAGGAAGTAGCCGGCATCCAGGATAATAGGTGGGAGCAGGTAGAGGAAGAATAGCTTGGAATCCAGGACAGGGGCATCCTGTCCGACAGCCTTGATCAGCCCGCCCACCAGGAGGCCCACCACAATCAGCAGGCAGCTCTCAGGGACCACAGTTGACAAACGCGGGATCACATGGAAACCTGTCGTGTTCAGGGTTGGAAAGGGTTACCATAAGTCAAGCCAGAATGACAAGGAGCCATGGGACTCTGGGCCCGCTAAATGGATGAGCCAGAGGAATCTCAGTGTAATACCCTTGGAGTGAAATGTAAAACCTTAGAGTAAAGAACCCTGTGGAGGGGAGGGATGAGCACAGGGGTGGGAAAAATAACATTGTGCAGCAGCTAGATAACATGCATGACACACTGTATCTGACCTGACAAAAGGCTCTCCATAAGTAGCAATAATTAAATTGCTATGTAGATGCTGACCAGCATTGCCTGTCAGCAAAAAGCCTCTCTATATGGAATACATACAAATAATCATTTGCAAATGACAGCTATTGGGAATGTATGCTCATAAACTTTAAAAAGTGACATTTTTATATACTATATCAGCTCAGCTAATTTAAAATGTTCAGAGGATGCTGCCACTGCAATACTGCTGCTGCCGTTTATTCACTCCATGAACACAACAATCAGCATGAAACGGTTCTGACAAAAAAAGTCAATGCATTAAAAGGATTCCTCACCCCAAAATCTTTTAAGGGGTTCTAATTCTAAGTGGTTTATTTTTTTTATCTATTCCGTTAATTGTGTTCTTGGATTGTTGAGAACTTTAGTATGACAGTCTGTCTCAAATCCAACACTGAGTTATGTACCACAGTTGGTAAATCTTGTAATGCAGCATTGTGGTTCTGCACATCCGGCACAGCATGAGTTCACTCTTGCTGGTTATGAAAACGTCGGTTATCACGTAGAGCCCAGACAGTTAGGCTGGTGCTCTGACAGAACAGCTGGGCATCCAGATTAGAACAGACCGTCTCACTTATTAGGCTCAGCCAGAAGTAGACCACAAAGAGACAGTCATTTAATTCCCAACAGTCATTCTTTTAAAAGTCATAGCAACTGGTAACATAGTGTGTTCTCAACCACGCTTGGCCAAAGCAAGCCTTGCTTCTTCATGTATCTTATTACACTAATCTTTGGGAATTTATGTACCATGCCATCTATTTTAAGCACATGGGCCTTTACTGTTAGTTAGACCTTTACTTAAAGGTGTTACTGTTATTTAACGAAAGGTTCTCAAATATGTCACCAAAAGAAATCCATTTTGTGTTTAATTTAAACTTTAAAAACAAAAACTTTTTTCAGGGCACAATATTACACTTAACTAGTTTTAGACTTTCCAGCCAGAACATTGAATGGTCTGGACAAGAAAATATGGGTTACTGTGGTGAGTTATTGGACCTCTTCCGAGCAAGGTGGACATCAGAGCAAAGTTTACCATATTAGTAATTTCAAAATGTACCTAACTTTTTGTGTAAGCTTTTTAATCTTTCCTCTTTCATGTTTGGTTTGGGCAACAGATATTTCTCCCAGGCATTTACAGTCTGAGTAAGACGTAGGCCTATATGTGGCTGGGGCTACCACTTAGGATGACCCATAAAGGGCCAGTATTCAGGGGATCAATACAATTTGAAATGAGCTTTGGATCGATCATGGGTCCTTCGCGGAGCCCTAGCAATGCACTAGTAGTGCAGCCTTACAGTTTTTGCGAGGCTGAAGTTAATAAAGCGTTATAGCCTACTGATAATAAAGGGACAACTGCAATTACAATCTTATTGTAACTTAATGTACCTTGTATCGTAATACCAATTGTAAATGCAATATGAAAGGCAAACCAAAACACTCACCGAGTTTCATCAGTAAGGCGAGTAGTATCCATAGTGAGACCTTGAAAGGCGTGCTAACGTGATCGTAGTTGAACGAGAGGACTGGGAAAGCTTTTTTATGAACACTGGATGTATTTTGGTGAGACTCTTCTATTTTACCATTTTTGGGATTTTCAAATGTCCCGTTATCCGAAATGTCACTACATGCAGAACCACTGACGGCCACCAAAACGATTAACAGAATAATCCCCAGCCATCGACGAAACCGCCCATGGCTAAACGAAGCAGACATTTCAAACAATTGAAGAGAAAGAAAATACCTCTACTACTCTAATTCATCGTTCTTTAAAAATGTAATCGATGGAAGACAGACAAGGAGACACGGGAAGTGATGCTTGAACGCCCTGCAAAACACTCGCACTTTTACGCAGAAGCTCAAGTGACATCTTGGAAATATAGAAAACTCCTGGTGTTAAGGACGATTCTGCAAAACTGACGTTGAATGAGTCTGTGATAAAAATTTTCTCTGTTAGGTCGATGTCCAGCCTCCCTTATTTCCAGTGCTTCTTTACGACAACATCATTCAATAGTTCTTACAAGCTATATGAGCAGCAAGCTGGCTGGCGAGCACGGGTCCTCTGCAGTAGTATAATCATTGTCTCAGCAGAGATTTTTGCGGACATCTACTGGAGAGGACGAGAAAGAGAAACTCCCTCTCACACGCATACCATTACAGTAAAGTTAATAATTTTTTGTTATATTAATGATTTGATGATGTTTGAAAATTTTCTAAAAACAGATGTACATGTTAACCTATTCACCACTTAGGTTAAAAAAAAACATTATGTGTGGAAGGGGTCCTGCAGTCATTTCAGTCTAGCCAATTCATAAAATAACCCAGTGGTGGACAGTAACGAAGCAGGCCATACATGCAATTCGTTACTGTTGCTGTACTTATGTACCCTTTTCAAGTATCTGTATTTTACTCAAGTGTTTCCATTGTTGGATACTTTTTACTTCACTCCAATCCACTACATTTCAAAATAAAATATCCCACTTTTGACTCCACTTGTTTTGTGCAATATTCTGTCGTTACTCGTTACCTTGATGTAGAGAAAATTGATTGTCTAAATTAAAATATCCTATAGAAAAATAGAAACAATTTCATACTGAAGTCTACCAATCAGGGCGAAGCGCGCGTTCCGATCGACTCATGCCATTTCTATGCCACAGATTTTGAACTTAGAACTTCATAGATTGATACTCAAGATAGCCTGATAACCTGAACTTTTCTACCACAGTCATCTGCATCCTATGCCCCTTTTTTCACCTGAACTCCAATCTTCAGTAAGAAAACAATGCAGAGACAGATTTGAGGGTGGACATTCAGATTTAGCCTACAATCCCTAATGGGTTACGCATACCCATGTTCAGGGTTGGAAAGGGTTACCATAAATCAAGCCAGAATGACAAGGAGCAATGGGACTCTGGGTCCGCTAAATGGATGAACCAAAGGAATCTCAGTGTGATACCCTTGGAGTGAAATGTAAAACCTCGGAGTAAAGAACCCTGTGGAGGGGAGAGATGAGCACAGGGGTGGGAAAAATAACATGTGCAGCAGCTAGATAACATGCATGACACAACTTGTTTGTAATGAAATTATTTTATTGAACAGGAAAGTTTACCTAATTCTGTTTGTTATGTCTGCAGCCCCTGACAAACACAACCATACTATACATTATCATAGTACTTTGAACTTTTGACATTTAAGTGTTTTTAAAAGCAGATAGTTTTGTACTTTTACTCAAGTAAAAATTTAAACTGAAGACTTCTACTTTTAGTGGAGTATTTTTTAGCGAGGGTGTCTGTACTTTCAATCAAGACAGGATTGTGTACTCCGTCCACTGAATAAAACAAGATATACAGTATATGTATATATACAAGATGTATATACAGCCAGTATTAATTAAAAAACTCTTTTCCAGTCCTTTCATTCATCTACGAACTCATAAGCACGCCTTTCAAGGTCTCACTTGATGGTGAGCCCCATGTTCTGTCAACTAAAGCGCCTCATTAACCTCGTCTGTTCTACCACCGTATCAGCCAAATCAACAGCCAGTCATAGGGCTTACAACGTGTGATTCAACACACTGTTCATCTTCTAACATTGCTGGTTCCCACAGCAGCAAGCCTCTGACTGTAGTTGGACTTCCCATGGCAGACTGAAAGGTTGAGCTTTTGTAAGAGAGAGGGGCTTTAAGGCTAATGGACACAAAGTGCCTGAATGGTTTCATAGTCTCATAGCATTTTCATAAAGAATTTAATGCAGGGATTTCAAGTAGCCTTGGTTCCTTTGGACAGCTAAATAGATGGACAGTGTGAATGTCATCCATACAGTGTTAAAGCCCCAGCACAATACCAACCCTTTTTAACATAGATAACTCAATACTGTTCTTGCAGTGAGGCGACACTGTCACAACTTATCTCTCAAGAGTATCTTAAGACCAGAGACTTTTATTGGATTATAATTTTTTACAGAAGTGTATCAAGACTTGATGAGGGTTAGGTAACAAATGAGTAAGACAAAACCTTTTACTCCTATAGATAGGCCAAATAACTGTCAGCAGTAAGTAACTAATGGACCGCATTAACTTTTCATCCAATTCTATTTTCAATAATAAAATAAACACAAATGTTTAGAAATTATGTAGTGTGAAAGTTTGGCTTTATTTGGCAATGATTTTTCTAAATCTATTATAATGAGTTAATAAAAGCTACGAAGAAATAATCAATGGCTGATTCTAAGAGATGGCGCAAACAAATATCTAATTTTGTGTTCACAACTTATGCTAAAATAAGCCAATCACAATTGAGATTTTAGAATGAATTGTGAGGTATTTTATGCATGATATTATATCTTTATAAAATCAAGAAATTCTTAGGTGCCAAAATACTAAGGGCCAAATAATGATAAGAAATATATTACAATGTATTGCATTTTATGATGTGATTATTTGACTAAAGGGTTAGTTAAGCTATGCTGTGAGTAAGTGCACAGTCAAACTGCTAGTTGGGAGATGAACAATCATTCACATTGCCATTTCTTTATAGAACACTTACATTTTCCTTCAAGCACAATACAAAGACGTACAGTTCCTTTCAGACCCCTCTTCGATATCCTTAGTCTTCCAACAAACCCTCTCTCTCAAACATCGAAATAGACACAGTCCACAAAACTTGCCCATGCAGCAGGACTGAAGTCTTGTCAAGGCACCACAGTAACAATGTTGTTCTCGTCTCCTTCTCCACTCTTCTCGTTAGTATGGATGGGCAGGGGCCACCTCAGTCTGCGGGGTGTTTGGGATGGACCCTTACTGCCATCTGCCTGGCACTGTAGTAGGACACGCCGATTCCCACAGTGGCCATGGTCATGGCGACCTGGTTCACAAACCCGCTCTGTGGCTGCATCTGAACTTCGCCTGACACTTGTCTCTGTACAACAGAAACCCACAAAGATGGGGTTACCTTGGCTTACAAAACAATGACAAAGACTAAACATCTACAGAGTTAAACGGGGGACTTATTTTCACATAGTTCTTTTGAACAAACCTTAATATTAAGGATATTATTAGTTATTCAGTTTAAAACACAGTGCACAACAAGCATGACATTATCACCATCCACAATCCTTATTGCTTAGTGATCCAACCTTACATGGTTGGTTGTAAATAGGGCAATCTTAAGGGGTCTTGTAATGTAACAACTCTGCTTTTGCCTCAGGTCTCCATGAAAGATTAATGTCCTCATTGCGCCTATCCCCATACTAGGTTAGTATCACGATATCACACAGTACACTGCAACTGACAACAGCTGAGATTCAGATGAGCTAAATACAAATGTAAGCAGAGACTTGATACCTGGAGGAGACGGAAGTATCCAGGGGTCAGCCTTCCTAATCTGATTATCATTGCTGCTGGTGTAGAGTTGCAGTCAACAGTCAATCTTCAGAAAACATAAAACAAATAAACTTTTCAAAGACTACTATCAAATAATTATGAATAGTGGGGAAAGTACACACAATGAGCATTGTTTTCTATTGGCTGAGTCTAGTAATCTAGCAATCTGTCCAGCGGTCTATTTTTAAACGTGTATTTAGCTATGATGGCTTCGTCCATAGACTAATCGAGTGTGCAGCTCATGGACTAATCAAGCAATAGACTGGCCTATTGGAAAGCTTGAGTTTAGACAGAGCACAGTAGAAAAAGCAAATGCGTAACTTGTCAGTATGCTTAATGATCTCCCTAAGAACAATAGATTTCATAGGCATTACCAAACATGCAAATTAGCATAAGGTGCTGCTGAAAGACAAACCCTAGACATAGTCAATAGGGACAAAACCCCTTGACATAAAATAAAAGCAGTGAATACCAAAGAAAGCTAATAAATAAAAGGGGTCAATAAAATAAGGAAAGGAGAACACAGCACATTATTTTAAACAACCATTCAACAATTGCTTTTCAAAAGCTTTCACGGTACAGTTAAATCCATAGTTGAAAAAGCCAAATATTAAACCAATGGATAGTGGTAATAAACAAATGTAGCTAAAACTGCTAAAAAAATCCAAAATTCCTTCAACAAAGCAGACTCTTACAGGCAGTGAGCAGTCCAAAAGAACCCCAGCGTATCCTCACCTCCATCAAACTCTGGAGCCAACCGCCCACACTGTCCCCATTCAAAACCCTCTAACAGCCTGAACCAACAGTGGAAGCCTGTGACACTGTGGAAGCTCCTGTACCCTCTTCTTTTGTACACTCCAGCCCTATCCAGTGGGCTCAATGGAGTCTGTCTGGCTCGCCACACAAACACACACTCCTGCTTGTAGAAACACACACATACACACACACACACACACACACACACACACACACACACACACACACACACACACACACACAGTCACAGTGTGGCATAAAAGCCTCGGCTTGTCAGATAGGATTTTGTCATCCAGTTAACAAAAAATACATTGAAGGGAGGGGAGGAAGTGATTCTTTGCGGCGTGTTCCACGCTTGAAAGAACATGTGTGTTAATGCACTGCAGTGGATTATGTAAAAGGAAAACAGACCATTTGCTTTCAGCCACTCTCCCAAAGAATTTGCCTATTTTATTGAATAGCAATGATTAAAATAATACGATACAGAAAATAAATAAATAGTGCAAAAATGTTTTATTTCAAAACCAAAAAAACGTTATGACAGGATGTCTTTGTTATGACGTTTATTTTGCAACAGTTTTGCCTTTTACTCCTTATCTTTTAAAGATGGACATTTTCATCCATTTCCTGCACTAAACACGATGTTTAGGCTGAGTATAGAGGCAACAGACAAGATGCTGATTGTGGAAGGCCCAATGAAATTTTATATTATTTAGCAGTCCATTGAATATTCCTAAATGACCATCAAATACAACCTGTAATCTATACAGCCCATGGCGGGGGGCTCACGTGTTTGCGTTACGGTGCTGTACAATTTAGGAGAAATTAGAAGAGACAAAAAACATTTGTAGAAATGCCACCCTCCTGAATATTGTCTTGGCAAAACAAAAACAACATTTTTAGTAAAAATCTCACTCCCAAAACAAAACTAAAAAGTTTTGATTTTTATAGGCTGCCATGAAAAACAAAAATAACCTTTTGATTATGAAGAAAAAGTCACAATTGACCTCATTCTCAAAAGTCTTTCAAACTATCAATTCTTTTTTTCTCTGACTGATCACTGAAACCAGCAACCGAGATCTTTCAGAGGTTCCTGATGGGATGTTCTTATGAAGTGAATGTTTGTTATCCCAAAGTAGTGTAGAAAGCTGGCCTAGTTTCTGCATTGATAATAATAATCTGATATCATACATCTGAATTAAAATGGTTGAATGTCCAAATCATACAATGGTGTGGTTGAAGTGCACTTTAACCATACCTAAAATACACCTCTATCTATATATCTAGGGACAAAAAGAGTGGAAGAATAATACGGGCTCTGTATATTCTTAGTACACACTAATGTCTAGTGAATGACAAGTATATCCAGTTTTTATTGATTACATTGAATTCTGTAAATCGTCTTGAATATTCGGTCATAAAATACCTTACTGAACAAACCAAATAAGGATCTTGAATACATAAGCCGACAATACGATGACATTTATTTTACTGAGACAGTGCTGAAATACTCGGGTGCCTGAGTTGTGAGGGGAACTTTCTTGAGGGCCCCACCCTCTATGGGGGCCCTCTCCAGGGCCATCTCTGTGTTGGCCAGTGGCCCTCCAGTCAGATGTGCCGGAGTGCTCTCTATGGTCATCACCCGCCCACAGAAATTCTGAAACGTACACAAGTCATGTCAAAACCACATACAAGACTAAACACAAACATACAATTGTAGTTTTTCTCCTGGTTTGAACATGTCTCATCAACGCTCTTTAATATCTATGATTCTGTAAACTGCAATTTGTATAACTAACTTACTGTGGTTTGTAAGCCAGAGATCTGGGTAGGGTGAAATGTAGAGTCATCGTTCTTTGGCTTAGACCTTGATGACTCAATCGATTTCAATTGATGCGATTTGGCCTCCTGCCATCAAAAAAATAAATCAGAACGGTAAATTAAGATGTCTCTTTTAGAAAAAAAAAAACTGACAAAAAGTGTTATTAACTGCGATCAGTATCAACCTTTAGGTTCTTGTAGTCGGATGTCTTGGCCTTATAATGATCCCACGACCTGGCCGTGAGCTCCGCCTGCTTCCAGTTGCTGCTGATCTGTACATCCAGAAACACATAGACATCCTTTCATTTTATGGACAACATTTGATATGGTGTTAAAGCTGGACCGATGGTCACCCACCTCTGTGTACACGAGCTTCTCTTGGCTAATGTCCGCCTTCTCTTGTTGTTCCAGCATGCTGCTCTGCTCGGCGGCCACTCTCCGGGCGGTATCCTCAGACATCTTCATGATGGTCTCCAGAGCCTCCTCGTCTGGGGGGATTGGTCTCACCCCCTCCAGGGCCAGTTCTCGGGAAATCTCAGACCACACCTCTCCCACCTAAAACATTTACACCTCTACTCAGACATTTCGTATATCCCTATTTAACAACTGTTGTTTGAAGTTACTTTGACAGTATCTACCCGACATGAACCCAGGTATGCCAGGGTAATGCCAGGTATCAGTTTGCAGTATTTGTATTTGACATGTAATCATGTGTTTGCTTTTGATGCATGTATCATAAATACCATAAATACTGTTAGAATGTATCTGTTTTAATCTGAGTGTAGATGATGGTATGGCGTTTCTAAGTCTTACCTTAAAGTCCATGTATCTGTTGACGATACTGAGGGTGATATAATCCTCTGTAGTTAGTCCATGTAGGTCCTCGGCACCTAATGTTAAAAGCTTACTTTCAACCAATTTAAATTATTTGAACGTACACGTTCAAACATACACTATCCATAGCCTAACCCATCAAGTTAGGATGGTAATTCTGCCTCTTTCCTACATACATATGCCACAACACATCTTTACCTATTTTGCAGAAGATGCAGTAGATCTTTGAGCGCAGGTTCTCATAAACATCTATAACTGCTGGACTGGGCCTGTCACTAGGGAGAGCCACCAGAGGTTCTTGCTCCTGATATCGGCCTAGGATTGGTTTCTTGGTGTCTAGTCGGCAAAAGACAAGAGCATTTATGAACGTATCTACTGCACTGTCAAGTCTTTATTTTTGTGTTATTGAATAACAGCTGAATAGCGGTGGACTTGCCTCCTATCCTTCCATACAGGTCTCTGCTGACCCCCAGCTCCAGCTCCTCTTCCCTCCAAAAGGTGAGCAGCAGTCCAGGAGCTGTCTGGCCTGTTGGACTCCTCCACGTCAGGATGTGAGACATTGTCTTGGGGTTGTCACACAACTCAAGCAGCGTGCCTAGCACTGCACTGTGTATGCACTTTGGGCTGGACTGAGAAACACATTCAAGTGTGAACAGAGGCAATCCGCTCATAAATTCCTGAGTTTTAACTATACGTAGAGAACAAATAAATTTGCTACAAGCCATTTATTAAGGTTTGGTGAGGTCTAAGTCCAGGTTTCACCTAGATAGTGCTTAGAATGTAGAGCCCCAATTGACTAACTAACAATTGTTAATTTATCACTGCTGTAACCCCTTAAAAAAACATATGGCTGCATGTCGCCCCAGGATGTAAAAATATTAGTAATACTATTATTTTTTATTTCAATCTAGCAAGCAAAGTTCAGTATCCTATTTGAGCAGCAGAAAATTTTTCTGCATGAACTTACATGCAGTAAGTCAAGCAAAAGAAACACCCCTTCTTTGGATAAAAAATAATCTTCTGTGGTGTAGCATCCCACAATGCATGACCTATTAGCTCAAAACAGGATTATGGCACATATTAAAAGGTTTAGGTCACTCAATGTGCTTTTGGGCATACATATGACAATTACATGCTGAGATGCTACTTAAAACAGGATTCTTAATACTGTGTTGTCTTCACTGACCAGACACAGTCCACCGTGGAGAGAAGGAGCTTGTTGTGTCCCAGACCACTGTAAAATTTTCCAGGGCTCATCTTAAGGAAATGGACAGCCATCTCAACGCCCTCTGACCCAAACAATTCCTGAGGAATACCAACTCAGGGTAGTACAACATTGGCAAGACAAATAGCAAATAGCAAGAAGAGGGTATTTTAGGTATTGACTTAATAATAACAAACATTTCAGGATCAGTCAAACATTTGCCAGGATTGCTTTGGGTCTTTTGTCCCGTCGCTACGGTGTCAGTTAGATCCTTCTCACCTTCCTGTGCAGATCGCTCTCACACAGTGCAGATAGAATCAACTGGATATCCGCCTTAATTTCCAAGTTGACGGCATCCTCCTCCTCCCCAGGGCTCCCCTCCATTTGCGTCAGAATTCCTGAGAAAGATGGACATTTACTGCTGCCAATAATGAACAAACTTGTTGTGCGTTCTTACCTAAGCAATGACATCTAACACAATTACATTCACAAATATGAATGTCTGAGGTATTTCACTGGCATCATGGAAATACAAATGTTTCCCTTATCATCACCAAACAATTGTTTCCCTCTTGTTACCTAATAGCTGGTTGATGGCCCCTTGATCACAGAGATCCTGGCTGATTGCCTCGTTGCCTAGGGACGCCAGGGATCTCAGCAGCCTCACACAGTAGCGTACATGAGCCTTCTTACTGCCCCGCCCTCCTGTCGCATGGAAACCGTGGCCCTGGCCAAAGTAGGAGTCTAAAGGGTAAACAGAAAGTGAGTGATGGAAAAAGTGAGCTGCCAACATAAAGTGAAAAACAAGGTTAATGCATGTGGAAAATCAAGCCCAGTAGTAACCTCTTGTAAGTCACATGACACACAACACTGCTATTGGTCTAATTGCTATGAACCTAGGTTCCCCATGGATACTTATCGATTTTGACCTCTGCTGCTATCTCCCCACCTCCGCCAGTGCACCACTCCAGCAACAGAAGTAGGCAGGTGCTACCCTGACAGCTTATGTATTCATCCAACATTAGAGGTGCTATGGTGGCCAGAGTTGCCAGGGCCTGCAGCTGTAGCTCCTCCTGCTGGCCAGGGGTCCAGTGGCGAGTAGCTTTCTGGCCATCACCTTTGGAGGCAGGCGGCTTAACCAGCAGCAGTAGGGCCAAGATTACACGGCCCTCTTTAAACAGCTGGAAGGAATATTGTGCTTTAACATGTGTTGATTCAGTCACTACAGGTGTGGGTGCTCCAACAGGAAGTGAAAGTATACACAGGAAATCCTTAAAGGGATAGTTTGTTATTTTGGGTAAAAAATACATGTTCCTAATTACCCCTAGTCAGCCAAAATGATCAATATCAATGTTATGATTGTACGTCCAATAATGACTTACTCAGGTAAGTAGGTAGGTAAATGTAGCCTAGCTTAGCAAGAATGACTTGAAGTTAGTAGTATCGGCCAGCATAGCTCCGTCAAAGGGGACAAAATACCCCGTCGAAAAACTCCAATGTTGTGTTATTTACATGTTGTATCTTCTGTATTTCACGTGTAGAAATGAAAATGTAAAAGTGAGACACAGTCGGACCTATTGTTGCGAGGTGGAGCCATAGTTTTACCATGTGTCGGCTAGGCAGCTTCGCAACAACAGGTCCAACCGCCTATTTGTTCACTATTAAAGGAGCTATGCTAGCTGGTACTACTAGCCTACCGCCATTGTTGCTAAGCTAGGCTACATTTACCTGCCTACTTACATAAATAATTCATTATTGGAAGTACAATCATAACATTGATATAGATCTTATCAACTGACTAGGGCTGTGTAGGAACATATCTTATTTCCCAAAAAGTTGAACTATCTCTTTAACTGACCGGCAAAGTGGACAAGTCCTTTGACATGACAACTATAAGATTCAACAGCAGCCTTTTCATCTCAAAGTCTTCATTGTTGTAAGACAGCTTAAGGTTGCGGACCAAAGGATTGTGACTCTTGACTAGAAAACAAAAACGGGTGAAGACAGTTAAAGGCTTAATCATTCAACTGTAAAAATGTGTAAATTCACATTGAATTGAATAAATTCACAATATTTAGAAAATAAATCTCACGTTCTGGGAATGTAGCAAAAAGAATCAGCTGCTTGGCAAACAAGCTTTCCTATGAGCAAGAACATGTTTTGACACAACACAACAATATGATTAACTGTTTAGTGTGATGATTGAAAATAGCTAATTGGCTGAAGGTAACCTTAAAGTTTTAATAGTAATTCCTTACTTACAATGAGCGGTGATTCTGGGTTTTCAGCTATGAGTGTTGTGATCCCAAGAAGGTCATTCCTGAGCTGAAGATCATATTGCCGATAGCCATTAACCATTTGGTGTAAAAAGGCGTCTTTTAAAGCCCTATGGTTAAAACAAAAATCCTCAATGAACAATGTTTTTTCTTAAAGCATTAATTTGTATTTTCAATACAGTATGCTTGAGCACAACAAATGCCCAATATTAAACATAAAACCACATACACAATGCAGTCCATATTGCTAAGTTGAGCTGTAATCTCCTCTTTTCCACCTCTTTCCAACAAGTTCCACAGGATCTCAGAGGAGCGGAAAAGGAACTGCCCTGATGGGTCTGGCTCATTCATATGGAGGCAGATGGTCTCAGCACCCTGCGCCTTCAGCATTAGGCTACAATTCAGATCTATCCCAGCAAAATATAAACAAGATAAACATGCTATTAGGGGGGCAGCGACCCACTGACCTTGACAAGGGGACACTTAACGTCATGTTGATTGTCCCTGTGATTGTCCCTTTTTGTTTTACCTCAAGAGCTACTTTGCTTAATGAAGAGGGTAATTCCATTGACGTAAGCATAAAGCATTTATTTACCAGAAGAGCTGGAGAGCAATTGAAGAGTCTGGAGGACCTGGAGCTTTACGTCAGGCTGGTGCTGCACTATGGCCATGGAGAGGACCATGGTCTCTGCCAAGCTGCTCTGCTCTAGCATATGAACTCTGTAGCCTGGACTGGTCACTTGGAGCCCTACCCAGCACAAACAGTGTCATTAGTTTAATGAAAAGTATAAAATAATCACACACAACAAGTTTCACCACAAACAGCAACACCACAAAAGCAATGAGAGGGTCTCACTCATTGAAAGCCTAGTGAATCGGTTGTGTAACTTGAGAGGTGTAGCCGCTGGCTTTGAAGGAAAGCCCATACCATCTAATGCAGGTTTGGATGTCATAGAAGCGTAGAATGATATAATAGAGTCACAGATTTGCCTTCTCACTTCAGCATTTGGAACCCTCATCAGGCATCCTATAAAAAAAAGGGGAAAAAACTGCTCCAACTTTGGATGACTAGTAAACATGCAACGATGATGGAGGGGAAAATTAGCCAAGCGACAATTGGATCCCCCTCAAATTCAATTAATCAATAAATGTTCCCCTTACCCATATATGAAAGAAAGTCTTTTACATCTTGTGCATACGTTTTCTCATCAGATGCCTTTTCCTTTAGAAAAGGTAGCCTACATACAAATTTAACATTTTAGAACCGAGAGGGATGGTTCAAATATATTAATACTGTTTGTTTTTTATGTAATGAACAGTTAAGCAAGCTGAGTCATACCTACAAATTTTCAGTAAAGCACACAACATGGAGGAATATTTGGGATGATTATCAGCCTTCTCAACCAATATATTGAAAACCTTAGAAATATCAGATAATTCTTTCAAAAGCTAGAAATTTCTATTTTAAGGGAAAACATCTTTCAGAAATGACGTCTTAGAAAACATTGTGATTAGACAGAAAAGGTGTCATACTTCAGAGCAGGGAAAATGCTGACAAAAAAAGCAATGTAATTGTAAATTGGGATCTTGGGAATTGATTCCTTGTGGCCCGGGCATATCACCTTTACGTCTAGATCACCTGGGGGATAGTGATTTAACCTCTAGTAAGGTGAGCCTTTAATATAATGTCATTATTAATGGTTAAAATAAAGCTAATCAAAATATAGCAAGAGTCCGGTAAAAAAGGATACAAAGCCTATCTGACATTTCTTGACAAGATTGTTCAGTAGATGAAGGTGCCTCTCCTTCAGGTTTGCCTTAATCAAAGAGAGGATTGAAGTTAATAGCTCGAAAGGTTGTGCAGATCTGACAGTAGCTAGCTAAAATAAATTTGCTGTCACGTACCGTCAATGGATCCTCAAGGAGATTAATTAAACGACCGAGGTCAACGGATTTAGTGGAAACCTGTCATTCAGTACAACTGGTCAGATGCATCAAACTTGAACGGCATTTGAACTATTGTCAATTGTTCCCAAATGTAGGTTGCTTACCCCATCATCTTGATTTTTATCTTTTGTGACTTGTCTGATCACAGGTATCTCAGGTTTTCTTGGATGAACTGTGACTTTTGATCCATGTGCAGCCGTCAAGGAACTTTTTGTTATCTGAACGCCAGTAGCAATCATTTTTTTTATCAAATTTCTCAATGGTATTAGTAATTAGCTTTCCATATGAATTCAACAACATTTATAAATGACCCGTTTTTAAAGAAACAAGCTTATGTTGCGTTCTTCCTGAAATAAACTAACAGCATCCTTTCTCCAGCCAGTACTGTCAAAGAACTTCTTCACTCGGTCATGTTTTTGTTCCGTCTGCGCGTGTATCTGTTGCTATGGTCACGCTCACCTACGGAGAGCAAGCTATATCAAAATAAAGAAAACCCCACACGCATTTCCCTTTAAAACCGGAAGGGTTTTTCCACTGACAGTAGCGCGTTTTGATTTCCTTCCAAACAATAAAGGAGATACACGTTGTAATAAAATTTTACTTAGAAGAAAAAGTCCTGAGTTGAAAAGAAACAACACCTTCAGCTATGCTGACAGATTCAGGTCAGATCAAGACTTCTGTTTTACAATCAATTATTTTTTCATGGTCCGGCTATTTGTACTGATTCTGTTTGGTTGGTTGGACATGAGGTTGTAGGTTTGTGTTAGAAAGGCATGTTAAAACTAATGTTAACCAAATTACGTTAGCTGCGCTTAGCTACTTATTTATTGTAAATTGTTCATTATTAGTGGCTGATTTTGGATTCGGTGATTAGACGACTTGCATTTAGGCAAATTGCCCTATTTTTTTGTAGTCCTTATATCCTGTGCACAATGGATTATAGATCCCTAATCTATTTACGAAAATGTCCAGATTATACTGGGAACGTTCCTGGTGCTCGGCGGGGCAAAAAGAAGACCTCAGTGGAGTCACCCGCGGAGGGCCAGTCACTACGCTCATCTGGAAGGCAGGTCAACGTTAGAGTAAAACGAACAAACAATCCTCCCCCTGGACAGGTATTGGTCACCCTTATAAGAAAGATTTTCTTTTTGGAAGAGTTATACTCCAACCTCGACGCAAATGCGTGTGTGTATTAGATCTTACAAACACCTTTGATCCTACATTACCTAGGTTTTGATTTATTTCTGTCTTTTTATGGATTGCTGGACATCATCTTCCTATATCTGAAAAAACAACAACTGTTCCCTTTTATCTTAGGAAAACATATGTCATTCCTTAATTTTTACTTTAATTTCCTTTTGATATTACCACACATGTTTTGTAATCTGAATGACACGCTCTCTTGCTCTGCTCTCTCTCTCTCTCCCTCAGGCCAAACGGAAAGCCACTGACACTGAGGAAGAAGACGACCAATCTGAGAAGAAGTATAGAAAGTGTGAGAAAGCTGGTTGTTCTGCCACGTATCCAGTCTGCTTTGCCAGTGCAAATGAAAGGTGTCGATTCAGATCAACAATTAACATAACCAGTATTTTACAAGAGACAACCTGTTTAAAAAGTTTAACAACACTCTTTGCCAGGTGTGCGAAGAATGGATACACATCTCGTTGGTACCACCTGTCCTGTGGCGAGCACTTCTGCAATGAATGTTTTGACCATTACTACAGAAGGTAAAATAACCAAATCAAACTTTTTATATGCTTTTTTCACGTGTTTCGGGAAAAATTACATTGCTCATTTGTAATGACCATGTGTCTACCTTGTGTCAGCCACAAAGATGGCTACGAAACCTATGCATCATGGAAGAAGGTGTGGACTGGTAACGGGAAAAGTGAGCCCAGTTTGAAAGCTTTTATGGCGGATCAGCAGCTCCCCTACTGGGTGAGATCAACATGCTTACCACCTTGACACCCTTAAAGTGAATTTGTTGTGGACAAAAATCGGTCTGTCTTTGACTTCTAAACATTCTTTTACGATTTTGCACACTTCCCAATGTGTTTCCAGGTTCAATGCACTAAACCTGAATGCAGAAAATGGCGTCAGCTTACCAAGGAGATCCAGCTTACTGCTTCCCTAGCAGCAACCTATCGCTGTGGCATGAAGTTCCACAATGTCAAGGTAAACAAAAGAAAGACAAGTCAAACAACCACAAGCCAAACCCTTAAATAATGTGTTTGTGTTTACATTTTCAGACTGAAGGACCAGACCAGTGTTCTCTGCCTGAAGATTTGGTGAGGCTAAAAATCCAAACTTATGATTGATTTGCACTGTTGCAAATATATACTGTGCCATATTATAGGCACCTAATTATCTTAATTACATGTCTTTCACAGAGGGTGGCAGAAGTGACTGACAGCTGGTGGGATTCCATGCTTATCTTGCCCCCGTTGTTTAAGGACAGTCCAGCCAGCCCATTTCTTGCTGCTTACTACCCCGACTGTGTAGGCATGAGCCCCTCAGGAACTTCGAGCAACATGTCCGTAGCGGAACTCAGGGCGGAGCAGTGTAGAGCTGTCCAGCTACAAAGTGGGTCAAAGATAATGGGACCAAATCGCGGCACTTGATTCTCACTGGTTTCAGCGTATGATGTAAACTTTATCCTTTATGGTGTGATTATCCGTTCCCTCAGTTCCAGGTCTCTGTCCATACTTCCAGCCCTTTTATCAGCCCAACGAGTGTGGAAAGGCCCTGTGTGTGCGTCCGGATATGATGGAGCTGGATGAGCTCTATGAGTTCCCAGAGTTCTCTCGGGATCCCACCATGTACCTGGCCTTGCGAAACCTCATCCTGGCCTCCTGGCACAGAGACTGTAAGGTACGCAAACTCGTGGCCTTAAACATAATTCCTCGGAAACACCGCTCCCCCTAAGTAAATCAAAGCAGTCCTTAATTCTGTGTGTGTACTTTTCTTATGTCCAGGTGGTGCTGACTCCCCAGAAATGTGCTCCCCATATCATCGTTCGGGGGTTAGTGCGTGTGCGCTGCGTACAGGAGATGGGCCGAGTGCTCCACTTCATGACTAGGAAGGGCCTGATCAACACTGGCGTTCTTTCCGTCAGACAGCCTCTGCTCCCAGACAGATACTGTAATGTGAGTGTCTCCAACACTGTACAATCAACCACCAATATTTCCCGGGTGTCTTTTGAAGCCCAACACCTTTAATTAATTAATTAATTAATTAATTAATTAATTAATTTTTTTGCAGAAAAATGTGCTTGTGATTGGAGCTGGGGCATCCGGACTGGCTGCTGCACGGCAGTTGCAGAACTTTGGCGCTCAAGTACTTATTTATACTTGTAGTTAACACGGTCTGTGCGTTTGTGATTCTGTTGTGGTAACTACTGACCTCATCCAACTTTGGCCCTGGATGTTTTGGCAGGTGGTGGTACTCGAGGCAAGGGATCGAATTGGAGGCAGAGTTTGGGATGATACCTCTCTTGGAGTTACTGTGGGTCGGGGGGCTCAGATTGTAAACGGCTGTGTTAACAATCCAATAGCACTGATGTGTGAACAGGTTAGAGTCTATTTACTCCTAAGAAATAACTACTGTCATCTGTCTGAACCCCCACTTTTATGGCTACTGATGTAAGTACCCCTATGCTAAAAAGGGATTGTCGTGGGGAGTTTTCGTGTGATCCTGGTTCCTAACATAAATCTGGTTCTTGTCTTTTGGGCAGCTGGGTATTAAGATGCACAAGCTGGGAGACAGGTGTGAGCTTTTCCAGGAGGGAGGCAGTGTGACCGACCCTGCCATTGACAAACGCATGGACTTCCATTTCAATGCTATTCTGGATGTGGTGTCTGAATGGAGGAAGGACAAGTCCCAGGATCAGGACACTCCCCTGGGAGGTACTAAGCTCACATCTTTACATAGCCATTTAACTTGCTAAAACTTAACAACGTCATCTCTGCTTGAAGGATTCACTCTTTTAATCTGAGTCCGTAAAGAAAAGTATGGCTGTATTGTTGAAAGGCTTGTATGTGTTTCACCATCCAGGGAAGGTTCAGGAGGTCTACAAAACCTTCCTTCAGGAGTCTGGCATTCAGTTCAGCGAATTGGAGGAGAAAGTGCTGCAGTTTCATCTTAGCAACCTGGAGTATGCCTGTGGAAGCACACTGGATCAAGTCAGAAATAGTTTTTTAACTTTTGCTACAATAATCCATATTGTCCCTTTAGAAAGTCATAAAATACACAGTGTGGTGTTGTATTTTCAGGTGTCAGCACGATCTTGGGACCACAATGAATTCTTTGCCCAGTTCTCAGGAGACCACACTTTGCTTACGAAGGGCTACTCCTCAGTGCTTCACAAACTTGCTGAAGGCCTGAATATCCAAACCAAATGCCCGGTTTGTCAGTTATCTTATCAGACTTATATTTCTCGGATTTATAGAACTTTTTTTGTGTTTCTGAAGGTATGGTTATGTTAGCAAGTACTGATGGAGACTATTTCTATTTTTCTATTTCAGATTCAAGTTGTTGATTACTCAGGTGATGTTGTCAAAGTTACCTCATCCAATGGTTCTCAGTGGACAGCCCAAAAGGTAATGACTTATTCATATGAAAAAGGTTACGTGTACGTACAGATCTACTGTATTGTTATACATTTATTTGTATTTGCCTTTTTATTTTAAAGGTACTGGTTACTGTTCCGTTGACTTTACTTCAAAAGAACCTTATTCAGTTTAACCCTCCCCTTCCTGAGAGAAAACTTAAGGCAATCCATAGCCTTGGAGCAGGTGCCATTGAGAAGGTGAGGGCTGCTAGAATATGACACATTTGTACCAGATTTTGGCTGTAGAACTAATAAATCAATGTTTTGAAATTACCTGCAGATATCTCTGCACTTTCCCTACAAATTCTGGGACAGCAGGATCCAGGGAGCAGACTACTTTGGCCACATTCCCCCCAGTCCCGACAAGAGAGGGATGTTTGGTGTGTTTTATGACATGGATCCACAGGTTAGATACCAGAGTTTAATTTTATTATTCTGTGTGAAAAGGCTACTTGACCCTTTTGTTTATCTTTAAATACAATATTTAAAATAAAAGGTTGTCCAATCCTCAGGGAACGCAGGGGGTCCTGATGTCCGTCATCACTGGTGAGGCTGTGCCCGCCATCCGGGATATGGAAGATAAAGAGGTAGCAGATGAATGCGTGAAGGTCCTGCGTGAATTGTTCAAAGAAAGGGTAAACAAAAGACAAAACAAAACTTGTGTTAAAAACAAAATATATTTATGTATCTGATGGGATTTGTAATTTATTTTTTCTTTCTTTCTCCTCTATTGATAGGAGGTACCAGAACCTCTAAATTACTTTGTGACTCGCTGGAGCACAGACATATGGGCCCAGATGTCTTACAGCTTTGTGAAGACAGGTGGCAGCGGGGAGGCCTATGATATCATTGCTGAAGATGTGCAGGGAAAAGTCTTCTTTGCAGGAGAGGTTTGTAGTGCATCACAACTTTTGGCAGATTGTTTGCCTGTTATATAATTGTACACATTTCAGAAGTGTCTGACTATATTTACTCATGTATTAAACAGCTAAAGCAATTTAATAAATTCTAAGCTAACATCCTTAAAATGAACCATTTACAATCCAAAAGTTGATGGTTACTGTAGCTGTATCATTAAAGGTTCTTAGACTCACAACGTGCTTCTTGCAAACCTAACAAATGTGTTTCCTTGCTTTGTGCCCAGGCCACCAACAGACACTTCCCTCAGACGGTGACGGGCGCATATCTGAGTGGAGTCAGAGAAGCTAGTAAAATTGTTGCTTTGTAACTCTTTTCCAGTATTACACACCCAAACTCCCAACAGAATAAAGACAGGGCAAATTGAACTTAAATAATTGTTATTCTCAAATAGTGACCTAAAAAATATGTTCAGGTTTCTTAACTTGTTATGAGCACTGTGAAATAGTTAAAATAATTGCAATGTGGGTTTAATTGCATATCTGTAGTTTCTTTGCTTCAAATGGTGTAAAACACTGTGTACTTGATGGGAATGTGCTGTAAATTGAAAGGCTTTTGACTGAAACTAGTGAAAACATCTTTGTGAAACAATAGGTATACTCTACACTACATTGCTGAGCAAACCTAATTGAAAATGTCCTTTTGATCATTGTGTTTGACATTTGTTGTTGAGTATGCTTAATAATAATAATAATAAGAAGAAGAATGATGATGATGATAATGATGATGATGATTATAATAATTAATTTTATTTATAGGCCTATAGCGCTTTTCTGATACCCAAAGACGCTTAAAAATTTGAAGTAAATGCGAAGGTGGCATGGATGCTTACTAGTTATTGTATTGTGTGTACATTTTTGGTACAGATTGAAAAAGATAAGAAAAGTACTTATCCAATAATGTACCTTTTAATTTAAAATAAATTTGTCACAACTTTGTAATATTGTTTTCGCCAGAATTACATTATTGTTGTTTGTAAAGAAACAGTTGTTTGTTTTATATTTATGAAATAGTAATGCTCTGCAGTTAGATTACTACAGTTATTTTAATTAATGAGGGACCTTTCCCTTATAGCCTGTTTACTAACTGGAACTGAGAACATGAACAAATAGACTTGAAAAACTAAATGGGGTTTAATGAATTTCCAAAACTAAAACAAAAAAATGAATTAAGTGTACCAGACTGGCTTTATTGTTTTTTATTGAAATAGAGATTAATATAGCTAAGATGGCAGCAGAGGGCAAACGGAAAAGAGAAATGTGAGACAAATAGGGCTTATTCACAAATTTTTGATAAACCCAAATGCAACTTTCTCTTGATCAGTAAAAGATAAAAATTACTTTATTCTAGAAATGTTTCTCAACTGAAAAATTTGAGATCAAACAACACTTTTCACTTGTTCAACTTGTTCAACTTTAGATCCGGACCAAAGATTTATAGCCTCAGGCGTAACATTAGCGGCCAAATCACCAAGATGGTTTTGAGTTAAATTTTGGGGATTTAGTAAGGGCCAAATAGGTTAATCTCAGATTTGTCCTCGTTTATAAGGTTTGGGGACATCCATCAGCATTTAATGTCTGTAAGACACACAAGAGTAGATACTATGTGTAGATACTTAAATTTACAGAAAATAAAGCTGTGTGTCATCTGCATAGCTATGGAAAGAAACTTTGTGTTTCCGAATGATTTTACCCAGAGGCAACATATACTAACAAAATCTGGACCTAAACTTGAACCTTGAGGTGCACCACATTTAAGTTAACTGGTGCAAAAGAGTAAACAAATCTGCTCAATTCAACTGAGAATTGCCTATTTGAAAAATATGACTTCAACTAATTTCTTTTAAAACTACACATCTGCAACATCCAAAAACTGCAAAAGTGTGCGTAACTTTTACATGTTGTCCAGTGTCACCACTCCACCAGCCCTTTGGGCAGTTTTTGAATAGCCAAAATCTATTTTTCCCTTTTGTCAATGTTGCATTTTTCAAAATAGAAGCTCTTTCAATTGTCTACTCAATAGGATAGAAATACAATGTCAAGAAAGTGGATGTCAATAAAGAAAACAAATACCCCTTTATGTAAAAAGGACGTTTTTTTTTTCTTTCATTTTTGCTCCTGATGTCTTGTTCACACTCCAGTTCATTTGGTGGCGGTAGTGCACCTTAACCTGGTTCGCAAACCGCCATTTAACAATAAAGAAGAAGAAGAAAAAGGAAGAAGAAGATTAACAAGAATTTAATTATCATTTAGCTAACCCAAACTGTCACTGAGCAAGTTGATATTAACAACATTTTAGTTGAGATGTCATTACGTCGTCGATTTGATCTTAGTTTTATGTAGACGATCTAGTAACGTGGCTTAGAGCAAACACCAGCTCATATTTAGCTAGTTAAAGCAGGCTGCAACTCTCCCGCCAAACTAGGCTAAACAGTATTTGTGTGGCTTCCCTGGGGCAACATGGATAATTCCGCGTCTGTCCTGTCAGTTCGATTTTTAGATCATGCACCACCAGTAAGTCCAGTTTTTGTGGGAAAACCTCACAATTTGACGAAACAGCAATGTGGAGGTGAATCTACTCACCATTTCTAATTTTACGTCCCTTGCCCTTGTCTTGCCACAAATTCAATCCTATATTGGAGGTATCAGTATTGAGAAATGTAAATTGTCTACACCGTCAACAGTTGGGTTGTGGACTTGCCTACACAGAATACAAACCAAGAAAGTACACATTTGAAAGAAAGTCGATGCATACAAATTTTCTATTTTAAGATCCAAGTATATTGTATTTAACCGGTAGCATAAGAAGCATGACTCTTCAGGTGGTGATTCCTTTATTTAAAAAAATATTTTGCAAAAAATAAAGCCTGGAGCCGTTTTCGTTCAGACCAAAAGGTTGAAATCTTGGAACAGAAAAAAGGTGGATAATGTATTTGTTATTATCTTTCATATTAGACTTGCAAGATGATAGCACAGATGATGAGCCCCTTATCAGCATAAAAAACAAACTCCAGTTGGAACAACAGACTGCAGTAACCAAACCTACCTGTGCACACAACTGCAGTAGGAAATCTCAAAGTAAACAGGTTGGGAACACAGGTGAGGAGAAAACTTTTTCTTCTGTGTCTAAAATACCTGGCTACACTTTGTTTTGTGCCAAATGAAAGACAACTAATCTAACATTATCTTTGCTTTCTGTTGTGTCAAGAAGCTAGTCATGAAAGCTCAGACGATGAATCCTTGATTCAAATAATGAACAAAAATACTTCTGTTGATGAAAGAAAGTCTTTACAGAGTTTCAAAAAACAATCTGAAGATAAAGGCTTGGTTTCTCAAGGTATTATGCTAACCTGTGAGCAGCAACATTTAAGAAATGTTTTTGTTCATCACATCTCACAATCTTCTTTTTCCTTTTAAAATGATAAATTAATAATTATTGTCTGAAACCACAGAATTAGAACAAATAACTGATGCTGAGTACTTCGCCAAACTGGTGGACCGTTTATCTTCTGATCAAGACTCGGATAATGAACCATTAATTAAAATGACAAGGACTGCTCCAGTAAAAACAAGTGGAACAACACAACCTGTCAAAACCAAAGAGGACAGGAGTGTACAGATATCACAGGGTAAATAATCCTCGGTATCAAATCTCTGAAATGAATGAGCATATGTTTTGTACATTTAGTGATCATCACAAACATTATTTCTGTTTGGTATGAATTATATTTCCATTGTCTTTTTTCATTATGTTTTCTTCTTGTTTTTGTCAAGCCATATTGGAGGGGAATTCAGATGATGAACTCCTGATTAACATGAAAAAGAAACTAATGGCACAACCAAAAACCAAAGAAGTTGCCACCAGGTTCATTCGTGTTGGTATGGGTACACATTCATACAGTTTCTTACCTTCCTGGATCACTATGCTTCCTAACACAGCACTATTTCCAGAATTACATACCTGCATTAAAATGTAATGGTTATTTGTTGACCTGTTTAATCTCAAGAGGCCACTGAGGAAAGCCCTGACGATGAATCTTTAATTCAAGTTACACATAAACACCCTGTAAAAGGACATGAATCATCAAATCACGACTCAGACAATGAGCCCCTGTTCAACATGAAGAGGAAACTCATTACATGTCCACTGTCAAAAGAAGTTACCATCACACAGAGCAAAGCAACCAATGGCAAGAAGTGCAATAGGAGTGTTTCTAAGAAAAAACTTGGCAGTGCAGGTAATATAAAAAATCTGAGTTTCTTACATTGCTATACTACAAAAGAATACCTGTCTCAACCATTATTTCTTCCCTGAAAGACAATGGTATATTTGTTGACCGTTTCCATTTCAAGAGTTCTCAGAGGACAAGTTAGGCCAATATATAATTTTGCTTTCTAACTTTTCGTCCAAAAACTCTTGAAATGGAAACGGTGAATATATAACAAAAAGCCTATAATATGCATCGAAAATGTGCATAATGCATACAATATTGTTGTGTAACTGTTGGCATTGAAGGGCACTTAACATGCTTTTCACAAATGTTTTTTCTTATCTTTTGTTGACTGGTAGAAGAGAAGGCACATTCAGATGACAAGCCCTTAAGAAAACGAGTTAGGCAGCGCAGCATAGCTGTTAAAAGTGAGCTTTCGCCAAAATCTTCTGCTGAAAGCTTCAGTGAACCATTGAATAAGCTGGTGGACAAGCATCTTGAAACTGTAAAGAGGGCAGGGTCAAGAAATGCGACTGCAATGCATAAACAAGGTAAACCAATCTATCATGTTATATTATTCAGTGTTTACACCCGTAACAAGTTGAGCACAATAATTAAAAACAATTCTATCCAACTTAAACATAAGTCTTGTGTTACAGTAATAAATTCAATGTTACAATTACTAAATGTACACAAGAACGCTCTGTTTTCATTATTGATGTTGTACAATAATAGGGTCATCAACTGACAATTCTGATGATGAGCCCTTGATCAATCTGGTAAGGAGAAGGAACAGAGCCGCAGTAGTGAGCCGGTCTAAGAAGACAGCAGTGCCAAAGAGCAGGAGGGGAGCCGACATTGTTGAAAAAGGAAAGAATGTGCAAGGTTTGACTGTTTAAACCCGCTGTATAAACACAAATGTCTACACTATTTTGAATATGGGGCAGTTTTTGAGAATTGCTAAAGGCATTGTGATAATTCTTTTTTTTTTTTTACCAGGTTCGATGGATATGTCTGATAATGACCCCTTAATTAAAATGTTTAAAACATCACAAATAACAAAGATCCTTAAAGTTACACTGACTAAATGCAGCGTGAAAGGTGGAGATAATAACAAAATTAATGCAGGTAAAAGATTTTAAATCAAAAATACCTTAACAAGACAACCTTAACCTTAACAATGTCAAAATCTTGATGAATTTTGCAAGTTAAAGTGTGATCATTATTATTTTTCTTTTCAGGAGTAGACAGCCTAGATCTCCCTCTCCCTGCTTCACCGCCAGGAACAATGGTGAAAGGTGAAAAACAAGAGGATAGATTTGACTGACTACTATGACGATTACAAACCTTTTAGCCACCTGGAACTTGTCAGGATTTTAAACTTTGAATATGACTTAATTTTTTTTTGTGAAACTTACTGTACTTTGAAGTTAACATTGTATGTCAATTTAACCGAAAACAATCATGAAGCTCCATTACTGCATTTTTGTAAAAGCTGTTTTAATACATGTTCTACGTTGCTATTATTTCAGGATAGTAAATAATTATACTATGGATAATATACACCGCTCAAAAAAATTAAAAGTATACTTTGAAAACACATCAGATCTCAATGGGAGAAAATAATTCATGCTGGATGTCTATACTGATATGGACTGGGTAATGTGTTAGGAGCAAAAGGATGCCACATCGTTTGATTGAAATGAAAATGATCAACCTACAGAGAGCTGAATTCAAAGACACCCTGAAAATCAAAGTGAAAAAATGATGCGGCAGGCTAGTTCATTTTGCTGAAATTCCTTCGCAGCAACTCAAAATGGCACTCAGTACTGTGTATTGCCCCCACATGCTTGTATGCATGCCTGATAACGTCGGGGCATGCTCCTAATGAGACGACGGATGGTGTCCTGGGGGTATGTCCTCCCAGATCTGGACCAGGGCATCACTGAGCTCCTGGACAGTCTGAGGTGCAACCTGGTGGCGTCGGATGGACCGAAACATGTTGTCCCAGAGGTGTTCTATTGGATTTAGGTCAGGCGAGCGTGGGGGCCAGTCAATGGTATCAATTCCTTCATCCTCCAGGAACTTCCTGCATACTCTCGTGACATGAGGCCGGGCATCGTTGTGCACAAGGAGGACCCACTTAGCCAGCGTAGGGTCTGACAATGGGTCCAAGGATTTCATCCCGATACCTAAATGGCAGTCAGGGTGCCGTTGTCTAGCCTGTAGAGGTCTGTGCGTCCCTCAATGGATATGCCTCCCCAGACCGTCACTGACCCACAACCAAACCGGTCATGCTGAACGATGTTACAGGCAGCATAACCTTTGCCACAGCTTCTCCAGACCCTTTCACGTCTGTCACGTGCTCAGGGTGAACCTGCTCTCAGCTGTGAAAGGCACAGGGCGCCAGTGGCGGACCTGCCAATTCTGGTGTTCTATGGCAAATTCCAATCGAGCTCCACGGTGCCGGGCACCCTCATGAAGTCTGTTTCTGATTGTTTGGTCAGAGACATTCACACCATTGGCCTGCTGGAGGTCATTTTGTAGGGCTCTGGCAGTGCTCATTCTGTTCCTCCTTGCACAAAGGAGCAGATACCAGTCCTGCTGATGGGTTAAGGACCTTCTATGGCCCTGTCCAGCTCTCCTAGAGTAACTGCCTATCTCCTGGAATCTCCTCCATGCTCTTGAGACTGTGCTGGGAGACAGCAAACCTTCTGGCAATGGCACGTATTGATATGTCATCCTGGAGGAGTTGAACTGCCTGTGCAACCTCTGTAGGGTCCAGGTATCGCCTCATGCTACCAGTAGTGACACTGACCCTAGCCAAATGCAAAACTAGTGAAAAAAGTCCGAAAAAATGAGGAGGGAAAAAATGTCAGTGGCCTCCACCTGGAAAACCATTCCTGTTTTGGGGGTCGTCTCACTGTTGACCCTCTAGTGCACCTGTTGTTAATTTCATTAACACCAAAGCAGCTGAAACTGATTAACAACTCCCTCTGATACTTAACTGACCAGATCGATATCCCAGAAGTTTAATTGACTTGATGCAATACTGTGATTAAAAAGTGTTCCTTAAATTTTTTTGAGCAGTGTATAATATTATGTGACCGTGTACTTAAATGTATTACTTATTTTCTTTATGTATTTTAATAATAATTTTTGTATTGCTTTTCTAGTAGTGAAATGTCTTAGACGGAGACACACTGAGGTAGCAGATAGTAATGTTTAATTGTACTCACGTGTTTGTGCATATGTATGTTCAAAAGTCAAGCACACAATTTCCCCTTTTATTTATTTAAACATACAATACATGATGTTCTTGTTCTGTTCTACAAATTTGACTTATGTACACGTGGCGCTTGTGTTTTTATTGAGCGAGGAGCTGAAACAAAAGAACTTGCATTTGACACACCATCACTGGTATTTATTTAAATAATTGGTGCAGTTTGAGGAAGTAAAATCTTAAAGTATATTAAGTAAGGCCTTGAAAATCATCTGCATTATACTTTTCTCTAACCTCTTAAGCCGAGTGTTATGATTCCGCCACCAAAAAGACAGCAAAGCAAAGCTGTTCAGCAAACTTAGCTAAACAGAAGAACATTTGTCCCAAAGGTGGCTGAAATAGCCTACAACCAATACTAATTTAATAAGCAGTGACACCACCACCACAATTGGTATTTTGGTGTTGCCTGTGACATCTACTGTAGTGTGTACCATAAATACATTTCTTAAGATTATCCAGATAAAAGAGGAGGTTGTAAAGCAGGAGACACAAAGCCAATACCCAGAGCCTGAAAATAATGATAAAAAAATTCTAAATACTAAATACTCATAATGTGTTCACTATGGCTCCAGGAGCCACGGAAAACTTGAGAATCAAGAGCACATAACTATAGAGGGTTAAACTTATTTGGTTACAACATTGAAGAACCCGATAAATAAAACTAGAAATATTATTAGCTCTTGAGTAAATTCTTTTAACTGGGCATTTAAAAAAAATATTCCGTGTTGCTACACTGTTAAAAGTTTGAGACTAAGTATGTATTAGTATATACATTTTTCACTCATGTCCAATTTGTTTTTAAGAAGACACTGAGACAATGACAATAAATAAATGTCTGCAAGAAATAACTGCCAGAACTACTATAATGACCCCGCCCCCGGATGCTGATGCTTATGACACCTGGGAAGTAGTTTTGCTAAGTTACAACTGGGAGTCGAGAGTGCAGCGATGTAACTACAGACAGTTAACTTACTCTCTTGGCCTTTCATATATTGTCTGTTGTGTTTGTGTTTTTTTGTCATTTTAATTACAGCGTTAGCAATGCTAGCATTTGTTGATAATGCTGTAAGTGGTTAATATTAGCTACTTTCTAGCTAGCAACTCCCTAGGAATTGTAAGGAATCCGACGTTAACGTTACGTTAGCTAACGTTACTACAGCCTGCCACCAACTCTAAACAAGTTCATGCTTTAAAAATCTTCCAGCCGGGTAAAGTGTTTTTCAGTTCATGACTGCCTACCATTTCCGAATAGCAGATACGAGTAAATGCTGTACCACCCTATATAACATAACTTCGTGAACTAGCTAACTAACTAGTTATTAACTTTAAATAATGTTTTGTCAATTTCATAATTTGCACCATTCGCTAACGTTCACACTCATCAAGTTGCAGTGCATATAATTTTGCAAAGTTCGCGAGTAGAAAGTAAATATGTCCGTGTAGTGCTTATGCCTGGTAGGGGCGACTTGACATGTTTGCATGTATTCCATTACAGACATGGCAGGGTTAAGATGTAAAAATACAGTTAAAATGGATGGAGGGGATTGCAAGAAAGGTCCGGAAAAGGCAGCTGTTCTACAGAGTGACGGTAAACTGGCAAAACATTAGAAATGATTTATGCTCAAAGGAGGTGTATGAATTTATCGTTTTGTTCTTTACTTCTTTTCCCGGCTCCACAGACAACAATGTGGGTAGTACATCCAGAGCTGAAGAAGAAGACAGAGAGAAAGAAAGAGTTAAAGAGGCTCAACAAAAAGAGGAAATGGACACCCCCAAACCATCACCTGCCAAAAAACCTACAAGATTAACCAAATGTCAGTCAGTTAATGCTTTTATATCAATGAGGCTCTATGATAATGTTCATCTGACTCAAATGTGTTAATTTGATTAATCCTTATTCTATGTTGGTAGTTTGTTTGATTGAAATCTTAATTTTTTTTTTGTTACGCTAAGCTGTGTTGTGTGCTTTAACAGCGTATAAAAGTAATACGTTATTAGACTGAATGATTGTGACGTGTCAGATGGGCAAACTTTTCGTAATGCACGGACCATTTAACTGATCTTTCTGTTCCACAGCTGTCATACTTCAGCGCCTGGTAAAACTGTTTTTCGGGTGCCTGGCAGCAGTTGCATGTGGAATGCTGTATGCTGTTTATCTTTCTACCTACCATGAGAGGAAGTTTTGGTTTTCTACTAGACAGGTGTGTTTCTTATCCTTGTCTGATTGTACGCCCCCCCCCCCCTCTCTCTCTAGGCCTCCTTTGTTTAAATAGTAGTGCACATTATACCTTTCCTTATTTTTTATGCCTCAGGAACTGGAGCGAGAAATCACGTTCCAGGGAGGCAGTGGACTTTACTATTACTACTATAAACACATGCTGATGGCACCCTCATTTGAGAAAGGTTTTTACGACTTAACAAGAGACAACCAGACTTTGTCTGGCCAGACCATCAATGCTGTGGAGCGTCTGTCTCTTTACCCAGAGCTCATCACCAGCTACCTGTACAGACTTACTGGGAGCCAGGTCAGTTCATCGCTTAATGGTGTTAGACTGTAGAGTGCTTCAAAAACAGTAATAATTAAATACAATAAAGCCATATATCCAAGGGTTGTGGGGTATGGCTCTTTAACCTGCCTTAAGGTCTGTTGTCCCCTCTGTCCCTGCAGGACTTGATAGAGCCGGTGTACTTCTATATTGGCGCTGTTTTTGGCCTTCAGGCCGTTTACGTCACGGCCCTCTTTGTGTCCAGCTGGGTGATGAGTGGCACTTGGGTGGCAGGCATGCTGGCTGTGGCCTGGTTCGTCATCAACAGGTCAGTGATGTGCTTTTGCAACTGGAGAGCTTGCAATTCTTATTTTAGAATGACCAGTCTATTGTTGTACTTGATTGGTTATGGTTCGTCTCAGATCGGACACGACCAGTGTGGAGTATGCCATTCCGCTGCGGGACAACTGGGCCATGCCTTACTTTGCCTGCCAAGTGGCAGCCTTAACTGGATTTCTGAGTAACAACATCAACTCTGCTACAGAGGTGAGTTTTCCTAGTAATGCTAAAATCAATCACCGGTCTACTGTCCAATTAAAGCAACTATAGGCAACTTTTGGAAACTTAAACCAGAGTAGGCCAGGACACAGTATTGAGGATTTGTTTGCTGAACAACTATTGTGAACCCATTTTAACTGTTGTATAAACAGATTTAATTAATGTTCACTGATGCAGACTTTCTTTCCTTTTGTCTAGATGCTCTGTTATCTGACGATGAGTGCCACCACCTTCACCTTTATCCTTGTCTGGGAGCACAGCCACTATGTCTTGTTTGTCCAAGGCCTGGCATTGTTTCTGCTTGACTGCTTGGATCTGGTGCAGTCCCGCAAGGTAGTAAATTACCACTTAGCACTTGCGTTATTTTCCTCCTTTTGTTTTTCCTGTGAAATGAATTGACTTTACATTGTCTGGTTCCCCATAAAGGTTGTTTGTGCCGGGTTAACTTTTGGTGCTGATCTCTGATCTCTCTCTTTCTCTCTCAATATTGGATGGACAGATGGATGACATTCAAAAGATCTACATGAGCTCTATGATCCTGGCTTATGTGGTCCAGTTCCAGAACTCGGCCATGATCAGTTCTCCTCTGCTGAGCCTCATGATTAGTGCCGAGCTCGCGAGGTACTTTCAGGTAGAGTTAGCTTCCCCCTCAGACACTAGAACTAATGTCCTGATGTTTAATGTAGCACTTGCTTAGCTCTTATCTGGGTGATTAGGTCAGGGATGTACTTATTTTATCTACCTAACTTGTAGTTTTTTTTACGAGCTCTTGTTTTAGGCAATGTTTTTCGTGAGTCACTTTGGATAAAAGCGTCTGGTAAATGAATGTAATGTAATGTAAGATTTTACCCTGAGACTGTTCAGGCCCTAACTCCTCTGTGGTTTAGTCCATTATTATTTCATCATAATTACCTCTTATCTCTGGAACCACATGTTCTTTCTAGAATAAAAACCTGGACTCATATGAGGTTTCTCAGACATTTTCTCTGTGTTGTTTTCTGTGTTCCTATTTCAGCAAAACATGAAGATGGGTCCCCTGGTGGCCAGACTGTTGAAGCTGTTTCTCCATTTCTACCTTGTCTTTACCACAGGCATCACCTTCAGCTATATAGTCAAGGTAAGAGTAGGAGGGATAAATACTTCCACACATAGAAACAATGTTGTAAGGTAATTTGATTATGATCTGTATTATGTAGTGAAGGCAAATAGGATAGTTCAGTATTTCTTTTTCCATAATTTTTAGATTAAGGTAAAACAAAGCATTATGTAATTGAACCCTAGGCCAGCACTTTCAATCGTTGGTCAATATAGTGTTATTTATATTGTTTCACAAGCACTGTGCAGTGTTGTTAGGTAATGTGCTATGAAAAGGTTTTTTTTTATTGGTTTATGGTGAAGTCGATGTTAATAATGATAAATTGATAATAATACATTTGAATGCTGACTTGTTTACAGAGACTTCTTCCAGTCAACGAGAGTGACTTCATGCTGAAGTTTCTTGAAGTAAAATTTGGCCTCAACACAACAACGTAGGTTGCTTGACTTAATCAAAATGCACTCAACATTAGCTTCAAATTCATACTTTTTTTTACGTAAGAGTGTAATTTCCTTTTCTCTTCCTTGCAGGGATTTTGTTACCAACCTGCTCCTGTGCCAAGAGAGTTTCCAGTTCCCCAGTCAGGACCTGTTCTTGCGACTCACCCAAGCATCCGTGCTGCCCTTCTACCTCCTAGTGCTCACTGTCTGCCTCCTGTCTACTCTTCAGACTATTTACAGACGGCTCAGGTTAGGGTCTACCTACCCACAAAAGTGTTTTGGTTTGTACTGTGAAACACATCTAGTATATGAAACCGCTGGTTTGACACTAGTGATGTGTTTTCCTATGGTTATAGTGGTGAGCCAATTAATACCAACCCCAGACTTGAAGATGGACGAATAGGAGAGCATCCTGAGGTCATCTATCACGTTTTCCACACACTGCTTTTTGGAGCGCTGGCTATGGTTTTTGATGGGTATGTATGAACTGTAGAGGGCCCGCCCCAGTATGCTCTCGGAACGGTAGCATGAAACATTTCTATCTTCTACAGGATGAAGTATCTGTGGATTCCGTATGTCTGCATGTTCACTGCGTTCGGAGTGTGCTCTCCGGACTTGTGGATGACGGTCTTCAGATGGTTGCGGCTCAAGTCCATCCACCCTGTTTTACTGGTGAGAGAAGCAGGACGCACGCATTCTTATGTCGGCTATAACTGCCTCTGGTAATCATCACTATAGGTCCTGCTTGGCTCCTAGCCATTCATAATGTGATGACCTATTTCTCTCTTTAGGCTTTAATATTGA
This sequence comes from Galaxias olidus, assembly GCA_026901105.3. Taxonomy (NCBI): domain Eukaryota; kingdom Metazoa; phylum Chordata; class Actinopteri; order Galaxiiformes; family Galaxiidae; genus Galaxias; species Galaxias olidus. Next base: position 18,009 of record JAPMUY010007965.1, on the reverse strand, counting down.
GCACTGCTGTTCCAACCATCATTGGGTTCAGTTTGTGGAGAGAGGTGAGCTTTGCATGTTTTCTTTTTCTTATAAAGTATTTTGTCTCAAAGATGATCTAAATCAGGGCTCCAGACCAACATTTTACACTAGTGGCAATGGTGCCGCTGAGTGCTTCGGTCAGTGGCAGTAGCACAAAAACTGGTGGCAGCGTTTTTTTGAGTTATTTTATATCAAATCACCGTACAGATGTTTTTTTTTTTAACTTTTTTTTTTAAACAGTAATACAGTGAAACAATTAATTTTGACTAACATAACATAATAATCAACAAAAAATAAAAGTGCTCGTTTAATGTGCATACAGTTCAATAACCTAAATTAACATAAGATAAATAAAACATCTTTAAATAAGAAAAAAGTCAATCATTTATTTTATTGGCAGTGGACAGACTTTTGGTGGCAGTCTGGAGGCCTGTAAATGATCTCTTCTTTCTTCCATCCACGTTAGTACTTCCCCCACGTCATATCGGAGCTGTCAGAGGTGCAGGAGTTCTATGAACCAGATACCGTTGAGCTGATTAACTGGATCAAGTGAGTAAAATACTTGTATGTATTTAATGAAGTGACTGTAAAAGTAGCCTCTGTTCAATACAGTTCACTTTATAGACATCTCTACAAGAGCTTGAAGTCATAGAAAATCTCTCCCTGATTGTTCCTGACTACTCTCCTATTGTGTCCAGGACCCATGCACCAAAGACGGCGGTGTTTGCCGGGAGTCCACAGCTACTGGGTACAGTGAAGCTGTGTTCAGGCTTGAAAGTGACCAGCCTGCCCCTCTACTCAGACATTGACCTGCTGAGGAGAAGAGAGGATGTGAGTAGCTGTCTTGTGACCATAATTGTACCACCATCTGAAGTTGCTTTTGCTTTTACGTACAAAAAGCAGCAGCCCCATGGTCCGGCGCTGATCTATTTATGATCTTGTCAACTTTGAGAAGGTAAACATTGTAACAGAGAAATAAATTGCGTGTTGAGGATTTTCTCTCTCTCGTTAGACTCACCAGGTATATGGAATGAGATCGGCAGAAGATGTCTACAAGATTCTGACATCGCTCAAGACAAACTATGTGATCGTTGAAGAGTCGATTTGCAATGAGATAAGACGCAATAAGGGCTGCAGGTTGAAAGACCTTCTAGACATCTCCAACGGCCATGTAAGTATCAACACCCTTAATTTGAGTATTTCAGTTACATTCCATCAAATTACCGATTACATGGCAGTATTATTTGTATACTTCTTGCATTGGAACACCCCAAATTATCTTTTGGCTTTCAGGTTGTGTACGATAAAGGGGAAATCTATCCCTTCTCCAAGCACGGCCGATTCTGTCAAGAGATAAAGCTGAACCATTCTCCCTACACCAACTACTTCACTAGAGTTTTCTGGAATCGGTCCTACCATGTCTACAAAGTGAACTTGGTCATCTCGTTCCAGTACTGACAATGGCATTAGCCTCACCTTCTAGTCGCGAGTTTTCACCTCTGAAGTTCGGCGGTGTCTGTAAATGCATTGTCTCCATCGTGTCAGCTGTTCTGTTCCCCTCGACCATTGAAGGTGAGGGATTTTCTTCCCAGTTATACAGAGAGAACCATCTATGAAACAGAATTAGCAAACTGTATGACTTCAGGATACATGGTTCTCTTAATGCATAGAGCAAGGGTTTTTGAGATCGAGACAGGTCAGCTTCATGACTGTTCTGTGAAGCAGACCAAAACCCAATAAACTGGGATGCTTAGTTTAAAGGATACATTAATGTAAAGGGCAAAGCCCCCTCTTTCTATGCTGTTCTTGTTTTTACCTACTAACTCACATGCAGTGCATGTGTGTTTTTAAATGTTTATATTTTAAAGGAGGCTGTCTTAAATGATTCTGTGAAATGCTACACTTCTGAGTGTCCTGCTTGTTATGTAAGTTACTGTGAAAGGAAATGGGATAATGGGGTAAGCAGAGCATACCTACAAAGCCCGGCAGGTTCTGGGGCAACCCATTTCTTATTTGCTTTCCTCATTAACCTCCTCTTGAGGCCTTGTCCGCCATACAGAAATGCTATGTTCAATTAACACGTTTCATTCTAATGTGCTGACTCCCCTTAATGTAAACTTTGGCTACTGGTGATAGCATGCCAGTCTAATTTACTGTTTGGAAATGGCCTTATTAAAGTTAGATTTTACAGTTTAAAAAGTTACAGTTAAAGTGTTAATGTTGTATGTTATGTTTTAATTTTGACAACTGTTGTTTTGTCTGTTCTGAATTACAATTACATATCAGAAGCTTCTATTTTTCTTCTTTCTCCAGATACAACAATGTCAATGTTTTGTACTGCAGGGTGTGATGGCATGGGATGCTTGGCATAATATTGACAGCGTTTGGTGCTGAAAAATGTTTGATTCTCTTTTTATATTTGATAGGATTATCATGGCATGTCTTCACTGCAATTAAGTCAAACACATAATAGAATAGTGTGCCATGATTTATTGATTATTTCTTAAACTGTAAGGCAAATCTAGATATGATCAAATACAGTTTTTGTGCCTTTTTGGTGAAAAATACGTTTTTGATAATATATGATACCGTTTTCAAATTCACAAGAAATTTCTAGTATTATGTAACTCATAGCATGAACTTGGTAACAATAAGGCCAATTACTTAATAGATCAATAAGTACCTTTAAAAAGACATGTTAAAAGAGATTATACTCTCAATCTCTTTATAAAGGAGTAATACTACGCATTTTGTAAGACTACCTTAAATGTGAATTCCTTTTAAACTTTCCTCTTTTAATAAAGAATGTGTTATGCAAGTAGGAATGACAAGCAATACTAGCCTACCTAGCTTGTCCCGCTTTGAGTTGCTAGAGGTATTGATTTGATTTTAATAGGATGGTAATAACATAGCCAAGACTGCGCAAATGTAGCGCTCAAGGCTGCAGTGACCAACTTGAGAGCAAGAGCGCAACCGGATGTGTGCTTACGGGGCCAGTATGCTGAAGTGGAAAAATGTGAGAATAATAAACAACTTGCAATAAGTCTTTATTTTTAACCTGGTCACGCTTCCTTTCATTCTGTTACAAACAAGTAAGTATCATGCATTAATTAATTTGTCCAGTCTCAACCCAGCCATATACCTCATGAGTAAATGCAGTAAAACTCAACAAAAGATTGGGTTAAAGCTAACCTGCTAGCTGTGCTATTGTGTGTGCTATATTTCCCAGTTAGTGCTCTAGCGCCAGATTAGCTGGCTAGATCATTGCCAGCCAGTTTGCACAGCCATTTATACAAAAGTTTTTTTTAAAAATCCAGCAATGTTGTAAGACAATATATGTGTTAGATCGATGAGACTCGTTTTGCATTGTGAGCTCAGCACATCATGTAAAAAAACCTGAAGTACCTGCCCTGTTATATGACAGTGTCTGTGTCCTCTCATGTTAGGTCCTCATCCAAAATCTAACTAGTAACAGCTCTGCTCCTATAATTTACTACAAAATGAAACTTTAGCGTGTTCTGGATGCCGTGCTTTAACCATGTTATTTTACCTACTAGATGAGTGCAGAGGCAGCAGACAGAGTTGTAATGAGGGGCAGCCGACCAAGCACTCCACCCCAGACCTCCTGGTTTGAGTTTCTCCTGGATGACACATTGCTGGAGAGCCACCTCGAGAAGTCTAATCCAGGTCAATTTAATGACATCCTCAATGTTGCTAATCTTTTATCTAAATATTTAAACAAAGCTTAATTAATTCTGACATTGTGGGTGTGTTTCTTCTCCCTGCCAGATCCAGCATCAGCCCAGCTTATCATCCAGTTCCTGGAGCAAGCCACAAAGCCTTCCGTGAACGAACAGAACCAGGTCCAGCCTCCAGCAGACAATCGCCGGAACCGCACGCTCAAGCTGCTGGCACTCAAAGTAGCAGCGTACATGAAATGGGATCTAGATACACTGGAGAAAGGGTTAGTGAAAGGGGGATTGTTTAGTGTTTTCTTGGCATACTAGAATGACTATGGTTTTGTTTTATTTATTTTTTTCCTTTGCAGGTTGACCATACCAGTACTGAATATGCTGCTAAATGAACTCCTTTGTGTAAGTAAGGTTCCCCCAGGGGTAAAACATGTGGATCTGGACCTGTCTACACTCCCACCTACCACTGCCATGGCTGTCATCATCTACAACCGCTGGTAATTAGTGTGTCTTTTCAGTGTGTATTAGGACTATTGTCATTCTTGCCGTTGATTATAGTAGCAATTAATAAAGTGTGCGCTACTAATGGCTGTTTTTCTTTACAATTGCATTGTACAAGAAACAGTCGTTGAGGGGTTCATTTTTAATACACATTGGGTTCTAGATGGGCTGTTTTATGGGTCCTAAATGGATTTGTCCACGGGTTTACTTGGAACCTGTTTAAAACAGCTTTCTTCAGAGTGATTCAGAGTATGACCGCTGGAAAACTATGACTTATCTTTTATACGTTTATATATTTATATAAAGGGCCATCAGAACTATTGTGCTGAGCAGTTTTCCAGAGAAACAGGCCAAACCGGGTCCTCACCAGATGAACATGTAGGTCATTTGTTTCTTATACTCTTTTAAGTACATTGGGGATTTTATAGAACTGAAGGTTGCTTCAATAAGATTTTGCATCCTCACTTTCTTTTACAGACTGAACATTGTGCAGCAGGAGAAAGAGATGACTGACAACATCCTTAGTGTGGTGAGTGGGCTTGTATTTTCTCTTGGCCAACAGACATATATATGAACCTTCTTCAATGTAAACATCTAAGCAATGTAAACAGTCCGTAAAAGATAACCTGCTTTGTCTTTGCCCTTCTCTGCAGCTTAAGGAGCAGGCAGCAGACTCTATCAGCGTGCTTGAAGGAGCTCTAGGGCTGAAGAGGGACTTCTATATCCACACCCTGAGGACACTGGACTTGCTGGCTGCAAACTCAAGCGCAGCTAATGGCGAGACAGAGTCCTCGACTGCTGGCCTTCGTATCAGTGCTGAGGAGCTGCACTGCCAGGTAGGCTGATCACAAACCATGTCCACTGAATATCAAATATGGATGCAGTAGCGTGATTGAGCCCTCTTTCGTGTATTGTGTAACATTTCTGTTCTGTTCTTTCCAGGTGCATTATGATTTAGGAGGCATTTTCTTCCAGCAAGGCTGTACGGACCAGCTGGCCTATGAGAAGGCCAGAGAGCATTTTAGACAGACCAGGGAACTGTTACAAAAGGTACAGCTAAATAAGTCTCTGTTTTGGTATGGATTTTCTTAATCACTTCTTACAAAATGTGATATAATTATTTGCGCTCACTCAGAGCATTGTTGATAACCACATTTTTGTTCCAGCAGGATTCCACCCTGCATGTTCATTTGGATGAGAAGCGTCTTGCTGGCTACTGGAATGCTTGCCGAGCCCTGACCGGAGCCTCAGACCCAGGGGACACCCAACTAACCACCTATGGGCAGATTAACAGCCTCATCAGGACACAAAACTACCAGGTCTGACCACATTCCAGCCTGCAAGTGACTAGTAGTTTTACTTTGGAAATGCATTTTACGGTTGGTTGTGTGTTTAGCGCTACTCAAAAGTTGTTTTTTCTCTCAATCTGTCCTCTAAGGCTCTTGTAGAGGCTTTCATCAAAGACAATGTGTCTCGAAGCCTGCCTAATAACTTCAGACAGTCTGTCCTAAGAGAATTCTTGCATAAAGTCCAACAAGGGTGAGATTGCCATTCCGCTTTGTTATTTAAACCAAAAAGTACAAGAGCAAATTTGTTCAGTGTCTGTACATTTGCAAATGTACACAATAGTGCTTGAATTTTTTGAAAAGACGGCCGTTAACAGCTTTGTTATGGGTAAAACAATTCCAATGTCAGGCTAATGATGTGGTTCCATGGTGATGGGCAGGGAAAAGGGTTTGGAGGAGGTGTGCCACAAGTTGTGTGTCTGCAATGCCGTCAGGGACGCTCTGGAGGGGGAAATCCTCAGTGTGCGCTTCCAGCAGCTGTTGCTCAAGCCCAGTAAACATATTGTGGACTTTATGCTTGAGGTACTACAGTCCCAAACTGGACTTCTTTGTTGCTAATCTAAGACAACAGTTTATAATTATCGTCACCTTATACGTCTATGAATTAGGTGTCTTCTTTTTTTCACTAGGTCAGTACAAAATCGCTAGACAAGGATCGCCCATCGGAGGTGTCAAGGCGGAACATGGCCGTCTTCCTAAAGTAAGTGACATCACACAATTCCTTTATGTGCAACCAACCATTGGTTCTTGAATTAGATATATACCAAAATACCTATGACGGTGGATCTCTTGTCCATGGAGTTCTGTTGTGGGCATCTCTGCAGGACGCTGTGTGAAAGCCTGGAGGAGCTGCCTCTGGTTTTTGTGGTGTCTTCTCACAAGCTCTTCACGGAGCTACTGAAGGAGGATGAGAGGAAACTCCTGGTTGAGCAGATGAGGAAGAGGTCGGCCACCATCAACCTGACCGCTAAGCCTCTGCCCTCTTTCTACGACATTCCAGGTACACAATGTGCTCAGCAGTGCAGCTACTGCGTTTTTATATCTAGCTTGAAACTGGGCCGATTATTGGTAGATAGATTCAGAGGTTCCGGTGGTCAGCATTTGGAGTACGGCTAGAAATGGTCACTAGGTACATGCCATGCTTCTTTTTAATATTCTTGTCTCTTTGTGAACCGGTGGTTGTCCTGTGGTTCCCTCCTAGCCTCGGCCAGCGTAAACATTGGACAGCTGGAGCAGCAGCTCATTCTTTCTCTGGAGCCGCGCAGAATCAGACAGATCCTCATTGAACTCCACGGCTTGGCTGAGCGACCTTTCTGGAGGGTCAACAGCAAGGTCAGTGCTCAAGGCTTCAGTTCTCAGATCTCAAGAGATTAAACCTGCTGGGATATTGTGTACATGTTAATGCAAAGCTGTCTTAGAACAGAAACGTGAGATTCTGAGGTGGCTGTGGTGAATATGTTTCTCCGTGTTTTGTTTTAGTGGGAGGTTCCTCCGGACTACATCAACGTGATCCTCAGCATCAAAGATAACCTGACCAAGGACCTGGTGTACATCCTCATGGCTAAGGGTCTCCACTGTATCGCCATAAAGGTCTGTATAAAGGCACAGCGCAATGCTAGTGACCTCACTATGACTAGTCAAATTGTCCTTTCAAGGAAAGAGCTGTGTCCAGCGCTGAAGGCTGAACTTGCTCGTCGTCTTGGCACTGTGTTATCCCAGGACTTTGGCCACGCACGGCAGCTGTTCTCGGCCTGCCTGGAGCTGGTGACGGAGTTCTCCCCCAAGCTGAGGCAGGTCATGCTCAATGAGATGCTGCTGCTGGAGGTGCGAGCCCATGAGACTGCAGCAGCCGAGGGCAGCCGGGAGAGACCGCCCTCGGACCTGGTCAGCAGGGTCCGCGGCTACCTGGAGATGAGGATACATGGTGGGTGGAAGGGCCGCTGAGCATTTAAGCATGTACTCTTGATGTGAACCATACTGTGGTTACTATATGATTGCAGTTACAACATCCAGGTGTCATTTATTTGTAAAGTGAACAGACAATAGTTTGTTACAAAGGGATTTCTTCCTGCTCGTGTTTTAGATTTACCTTTGCGGCAAGTGGTCGGTGAGGAGTGTGTGGCCTTCATGCTGAACTGGAGGGAGAATGATTACTTGACACTGCAGGTGCCCCAGTCTCTGGTCATGAACAATCCCTACATCAAGGTAACATTCCTGGTCTGCGACCACCGTTTTTACACACTCACTCAAATGCACACTTCAGAATCCCTAGAGCAGATCAAAGCAAATCAGTCACAATTAGTTTAGACAGATTTACATTGTAGAATCTACAAGTCTGCATGAATAGTCCTTCTGGGATTTTTTTTCCATCTATTTGCATTATGGTATATTTGTCCTAAAGTCGATCCGTCCTCAATAACAATTCTCTCTTTCTCTGTCTCTGGTTGTCTCCTCCAGCTGGGTCAGCTTCTGGCCTCCACCTGCAAGGAGCTCCCAGGTCCTAAAGAGAGCCGGCGGACGGCCAAGGAGCTGTGGGAGGTGGTTGTCCAGATCTGCTCTGTGTCCGTTCAACACAAGAGGAACAGTGATGGGCGTGTTGGACTCATTAAACACAGGGAGTCCACTATGGGCATACTACACAGGTGATGCAGGGTTCACAAAAGTATTCACTCATGAGTTGGCATTGCTCAATATTTCTGAACGTAATGTCACATTTACGTTCTGTTGGTTTACTTCTAATGTTGAGGCTTTTCTTTTTAGGAGCAAGTTTATCACATTCATTAAGAAGCTGAGGGTGATTACACAATCTGCCTTATCCATGCTCAAGTAACTATGACTTGGCACATACAAAAGGTAACATGGGAGTTTTTACAGTTGTTTCTCCATCGTTCCTTCAGGAACCGCTGGTACTGACAACCCTCATTTCGCTGTTTGTGAGGCTGCACAGCATAGTGCGGGTAGGTTTCCTGTTTTCTATAGTTGCATTATTTATTTTTGAGTAGTGGTGGAACTTATGCGTAACCAAATGTGTCTGATACAGGATGACATAGTCAATGAAGTGACAGCAGAGCACCTCTCCATTTGGCCATCGACTCTTGCCAAGTATGAACAGACATACTTCATACTTTTTACATTGGGTTATATTCATTACGAATCTACGTATATAATAGTGCTCGAATCAACATGAATCAAAGTGTAAGTACCACAGTGACGTTAATGAAAAAAATTATGGGTGTTATGTCTTCCACAGCTTGCAAGCAGTAGATGTGGAGGCTGTGGCTGTAACAGTCAAAGAGCTTGTCTCCTATGCTCTCACACTGAACCCTAACAATCAAACCTGGCTTGTTACACAAGCCGATATATACTATGGTAAGTGTGACCGCACACCCCAATAGAGCCAGGCATATGTATAGTAATAATAATAATAATAATAATTCATTTTATTTAGTTTTTAGCGCTTTTCTCGAGACTCAAAGCGCTTCACACAAATTGGTCGCCAATTAATTGCACAGAACGAACAACGAATGGACCGACAGCTATCAAACACAAGACTCAGTCTGAGTGATACCACGGCAGCCAATTTGCACCAGACTTGCTCACCCAACATATAACGACAGACTTGCTTAGAACATAGGACACACAGACCAACTCCAGGTGAACTGGCAGTGACTGGTCAGGGCACTGGTAGGAGAATGGAGCATGTTTTTTTGATGGTGGGAGGAAACCGGAGGACCCGGAGGAAACCCACACAAACACGGGGAGAACATGCAAACTCCACACAGAAAGACCATTGGGTCAGGTGGGGTTTGAACCCAGGACCTTCTTGCTGTGAGGCACCAGTGCTAACCACTGAGCTACCATGCTGCTCGAAGTAGAAATAGAAGACTTGCATAGACATATTACAATTTTTTTTTGATAAACATGGTTGTCCATGATTTTTACTATCACTAGATGCAAAAAGAAATGTATTAGCCTTAGAGCATATCATGGTCGAGTAATGCCACAACACCCTCCATTTTGTTTCATCAGTGACCAATCAGTACTCTGCAGCCTTGCACTTTTACCTCCAAGCTGGGGCTGTGTGCACTGACTTCTTCACCAAGCCTGTACCTCCTGATGTCTACACAGACCAGGTAGCACAGATTAGAGCAACTACGATTGGATAATATTTGCACTTAATGTACAAGTACTGTACCGACGCTGAATGATTTCATGCAACAATTTTAAAGCTTCGACTGTATTTGTTTATAGGTTCTGAAGAGGATGATAAAATGTTGTTCCATGATGAACTGCCACACCCAGGTCTGACTCTATGCAATATTTTCCCTCATTAACTGAAAGATTTTATTAGAAAGAGAAAGATTTGAAGTGAGTTAGGGCTCTGGGTCAAAAATTATTTACTCATGGAGGAAACAGTTTTTTCATAAGAATTGACAACTGTATCATAACTTTTGGTTATTAGGTTGCAGTGCTCTGCCAGTTTCTGAGAGAGGTGGACTACATGACTGCATTCAAAGCTCTTCAAGAACAAAACAGGTAATGTATAGAGGCGATGCATCACGCATAGAGGATGGGCGGTATGCACATTTGGTCTAAAATCACAGGAAATGTACCCTTTTATTATTTCAGCCATGATGCAATGGACACCTTCTACGACTACATCTGGGATGTTACCATCTTGGAGTACCTTACACGTAGGTTTTGCCAGTGGTATGAGGGTATATGGTTTGACGTTCTTACACTTTTTTGTAGTTATTACTTTTTTTACCTCATTTTAGACATCCACCACAAAAGGGGAGAAAGCGAGAAAAGACAAATTGCGGTAAATGTTTTAGTTCTGTAACCACTTATGTTTAATAGAAAATACAAGGACTTTCAGTTTGTGCTAAAATATTCGCTCTCCTCAGATCAAAGCAATTGGACAGACAGAGCTGAATGCCAGCAACCCAGAAGAGGTTCTGCAGCTGGCAGCTCAGAAAAGGAAAAAGAAATTCCTGCAAGCTATGGCAAAACTGTATTTTTAATTTAAGAAACAATACATGGATTTAAAAAACAAATGCACATTTTATTTTTGTTGTAGCAAATAAATACAATAATTGGTTCATTTTCTGTACACTTATACATGTGTAGGTTTTCTTCCCTGTGGTCAGTGATGGTAAATCTCCTGAGGTATACAATCAATGGCCTGGTTTGATAGACAGCACCTTTTATAAATAATCCAACAATGCTTTGAATTACATGACCTATAAGCTTAGTTCAAGTAGAACAGATTTCACCTGTTAACTATATACACAATTCATTTACAAACATTGCTTTACAATTGCACAAATAGACTGATTGAAAGGAATGTAGTTACAGAGCATTCAATAAATAATACCTAGTGAACATTTTCATCTAGCACACATTTTAAAAGGATTGCAAAGCCTTCAATACTCTCTCAACATTTAACACCAATCAAATAAATCATATGCCAAGCCAGACCAAATGGAAAACAAATCTTTAAAATTGCTGATCACAGTATAAAGAACTCTTTGGTCCGGCTCAGGTTCATGTTCAATACACAAACTGCAAACATGCTGGACTAAATAATGCACCATGGTTTTACATTGTTTGTGTAAACATGTTAACTCTTCAGCTAAAGAGTTGCAGTTGCAGTTTAAAAAAAAACCTGTTAGTCAATCCGAATATTAAAGCTTTGCCATAAGAAATCTATTTCCCCAAGTGACTCAGTATGTAGGGAGTTTCTCTGTGCTGCTGGGTGGTGTCATGAACTGGTTCTCGTACTCCCCTCGTTGTCGGGCCTGATCCTGCCACAATAAGGAATGCTTGGGTGAATAGAAGAACTAACATACAACATTTTACTGGTGTATTAGGCAACAAAATACAAAAATGCGCACGCACACGCACACCACACCTTACCAGCATGGCTATGTAGTCTGTGTGGGTTTGGATGTTGTGTCGTTCGTCAGAGGACACTCGGGCAAAGTCCTTGAGCTCCACTTTTCCCCAATCGACCACCGTCACCACAAAGTCTGACATCCAGTCCACACAAGGGTCAAGATCATCCCAAGGCAAACCTGAGGACAATTACACTACTCAGTCATTGCATCAACAACTCAAATGACAACACAAATGTCTATATATAAAAACGGGGCCAAAACCATGTGCTCTCACCTGATACTTTCTCCACCGTTTCAAAAGGGATAAAATGGCACAATACTGCTGCCGCCAACACATGATACTCGTAGTCTAATGAGTTTATACTGAGTATACACAGATCTAAGAGCTGAAAAGAAAGACCAAAACACATGTTAGGTCAATAGCAGGTAATAATATCAAAACAACGAGTTAGGACACCTCTATTCTGAATGACCACATCCATGAAATACACCATGACTAAAGCTAGATATAGCCGTGGGGCATACCCGGGTAACCTGTACGTAGACCTCCTGAGGCACTTGAGGGTGCAGAACGTCCGAGTTGACTTTCAGCGACGCCATCTGAACGTAGAGCTTGAGCCATGACACTGCGGTTTCCGGACAGAGCTCCCAGCCTAGTGCCTGCAAAAACACACCCAGGGTTGTTTAGAATGTCTTGTCCTTGTGGCACAGAAACTAAGCACACCAAACACTTATGGCCCATCATTGTATTTGATCCATTTAGCCTACCTTACCTTTAATATGACCAGCTCCATTTGTAAGATCTGGCTCTCTATGCAAGCTCCGTCCGTCACGTATGCAAGTTCAGAAAGCTTGGGAGGATAGATTTCCTGCAGCAAAGAAACAAAATAAATCCTCGCTTAGCACCCATCCCCATTAAGCAAATGAGGTGTAAGTATCAGTGAACGAGGGTGTGTTTTCATTTGCAAACACTCTTGACTCCTGGGTGTCTAACACCAGCCTGTGGCAATCTGTGAAAAGTGGCATGTCTTGTGAGTCCAGTGAAGAATGTGATTGAAGTGGAGGACTGAAGTCAATTCCAGGTGGGACAAATGGGCCGTTAACTGACTAGTGTTGGCTGTGTGACTCACCTCCATTTTAGCTGCAATGAATAGCGAAGTTATTCCAATCAGCTGCAGCCGGTCCTTATCGATGTCTTTCTGGGTCATCATGAACCGGTCAAAGTAGTCCTGCGCTAAGTAAAATGTTTGCCGGTGAAGGGTGTAGACCTCGCTTACCTAGAATTGGGAAACATGGCAACAATTAGTTATTTTCTCAGGGTAAGTAACTACCAGGGTTCTATATTCACTGTGTCCTTACCTCAAGTAACCAATTCAGAAGGATTGACCTCATCCTAGGCTTTATTCTGGGGTGAAGCTCCATGAAACTCTTGCTGTGTATGTATTTCTTCTCCTTAGCCAACATCTTCTCCCACACGTCCTCCGGGGAACCCCAGCTGCAGAAAACACACGCATGACTTATTAAGGAATATGTGATGTGCAGGCAATAGTGTTCCCCACAGGAGATCTGTGCTCAACAGGGCTTGAAGGACATGGATGCTGTACGATTTTTACTAACCTCAGTAGGGGGAGAGGGGATGGCTGTACCACAGCACTTCTGGAACTGGGACTTAACTGGTTGGACTGGTCAGATACTATGTCAAACCCCTTCTCAGGGGTTTCTATGAGAATACAGTGGTTGGTGACTCCTTTCAGTACCAACTGATTCTGAAATGAAGATGACATTTGATTACACTGCAGTTAATTACATGTGAATAAGCAATAAATCAGAGGTTAGGAAACAAGCCGAATAAATCATATATTTGCATCCATCTAGGATTTAGATTCACCTTTTCATTATGCCGTTTTGATAAGACCTGTGTTTTCTTTCTGTTGCTCTGCTAAAATAAAGGTTTCATGTCAGACAAACTACAACACAATTCCAGTCTCATTACATCCTCTGGGGAACATTTTTTCGGATATGCTTACCTTAGCAATTTTTCCTTTCCGAATTGGAACATTTTCAGATCTGGCCTGCAGGCGGTCACTATGAAATAATGGGGTCGAATTAGTTATATACTTCAATCATTGCACACAAAAGCAGACCTGAGCCTGACCCTACTTAAATACATGCATTGTCTGCAGTAAACCAGATGCATACTGGAATCTTACCTTCGTCTTGTCATGATGTATAACCCGGCTTCTTTCTGAAGAAAAAGGAAATAATGAAATGTGTTCAGTTCACTAAGCTGTCAAAGACACAATCGCTAAGCAACTACTCACACAGCTAATAAAATCAAAGACTTACTTTAATTTACAGTGCGAGCAAACAGGCCAAGAAGCTAGCACGCAAAGTAGCCACTACAATAAACCTTACACACTTTTTAAAGCTGGTTTAGCCACTTACATATATTAAATGGGGATGGTGGAGCAATACTCAAGTAGTTAGATAAGGTAACTAAACCTTAAAACAAAGTATATTCACTGATAGCTGATTACTGTGGTATAACATTTCATATGATACGCGCCAATATCTAAGCGCGTAAACGCCTTCATGTTGCAAAAGGTTTGTCGCAAATTCTGTCTATATTTACGCAGATGTTGTGTGTTACACTACAAGTGTTGTTCACAATATTATGCTTTAACTTGCGACGTCAAAATAAACATATATATATACACACACACTTGTTGCAAGAGGTACGCAAAACGATTACCTCAAGTTATCTCCCTCCAAAATAGTAGCAGCTGCCTGCCGCCTGTTAGCAAAGATCTGGTCAAAACTTCGTACCACGAATTTGCAATCACAAAACTGGGCAAAGAAAGAAATTCACGTGTGTAACATCTGTGTAGTGAATTTAATTTGAGCATCTTTACATCAAGTCTTAAATAGTTTCTAAACATAATGCTACAAAATGTAATGCATGCAACGTTTGCCTAATTCGAAATAGTACCTTCCTTCATTTGCGTCGCCAATGCTGCTGGCAGCAACACTGCAGTTCAGATTCCCTAGTCTGACTATGCAGCTTGCTAGGCTTGTAGAGCTAAAAGCTAAACTTTGTATTTGTAACAATACATTTTTCATACGGACAATGTTCCTCTCTCAGAATGATATAGCTAGCGTTCACCACTTCCTAAACAAGCTACCAAACGTAACGTTGTTGAGATCTGCTATTCATACGAGTGCTACACTAAGTTTACAACTAAAGTTTTGCACGGTTATATCAAAATGGTGCAAAACATATTTTAAAGAAGTACGGCAAACAAAATAAGACAACAGTATTAGGTATAATAGGATATGAAGTTAGCTTAGCTGGGGGACAAAAGTCTTACCTCCTTTCCACTACCTTGCCTGCAAAGAAATGAGGAGTTTGGCGCTGGCGCCAACAAATTTCTATTTATCTCCCCTATTGTTAACTCACATTGCGCATGTCTAATAATAATTCACAGTTTATCCAGATCAGTTAACAAACTAACCAATTTTATATTTCAAAGGGAAATGTCGGATGAACACTGTTTGTAAATACAACCTTTTGCCTTAGTACTGCTCTTCTACCAGGAAAAGCTGAATTAACTAAGTTATTTCAATAGCTAAACAGGCTGTTTACTGTTTGATACTGAAACGATCAAGTAATTTTAGGACGTAGTACATTTTATCTAGCTAAACAACTATATCAAAGTTTAGTTATTACTCAAGTTTAGTACAGTCAACTAGTAAACTATTAAAACGATACAAATATAGCATAATTTTCGAGTTGAAAAAGTCAGCTGTTAAGTGACCTCACATCATGGGCGGGGAATAAATTGAAATGCTAACCAATTGGAATGAAAGCACATGGAACAACGTGTTTGGTCTCGAACGTAAACAGCGACGCTTACCGTGTGCCTCCGTTTATGTGTCTCACTTTCACGTCACGGATCTGCCTCTTAATGTATCAGTTTTTCCACAAGAAATTGGTCTTAAATCACTCGAATAACATACCTCCTTAATAACCATTTTTATTCTGAAATAACAAACTTCGCCGCTAACCACGAAATTATAGACATTAACAAGAGATTGCCTCCTTCTGGCAACATGGTGGTACGGTATCAACTTGCATTCAATTCAAATCACACTCACTGTACTATGAGGCACTCCTTTCGTTGGTATCTGTAGTAGTGATTAATATTTTAGAAAGTGTGTTATCATTAGAATGTATTAGTCAGTGAAAATATAGGAATTACATATAGCCAACACATTGATGTTATTTGTTATTTCATTTTTAACTAGCATTAGATTTTGGTTGAAATTCAGAAAAAAATTATGTTAACATTTGGATGCAGGAAATGTGACAGGGACAAGTTTACGGAACTGTGCAAGCTATGTCAACTGATAGGCTATACAAAGGAAACCACTCAACTTAAAGACAGGCACACAACAGCCATGATGCAGATGAAGATCAAGAAGCAGCCTTTTAATTTTCCCAACCCCTGATTAATTTAAAAAGTAATTAGTTCAGTTAATTATATTTATTTTAGTAGATTATTAGTGTTCAATTTATGAGAATGAAGTTGGTTGATTTCATAACACTTTTCCAAATGATCACTTTTTGTCAAGGTAATTAATTTAACTTCATACATTTTCAATTACAAACTGTTTCTTTACAGAATGGCAATAAAGGCAATGAACAAGGAAAATGAGGAAAAATTAACTGATAGTACTATAAACCAAGATGTGCTAATCTTTTATTTCTGGATATGGTAAAGTAGATTTACAATCTCAAAGGATGTTAGCTTCCTGCCTTCAGAATGTAGTTGTATAAATTATGTTACTTATTTTTAATGCAAATCTGTCAGTAAAGTTTTTACTTAATTTGAACAACTTACATTTAAGCATAATATGCTAAAACCTTTGAGAATGTCCAAATCTTATTGCATATCTGGCACATTTCCAATGGGTCTTACCCAGTTTGTTTCCCAACAAATGTGTCTTTTTTCATAACGTTCAATTATAGTCAACAACATGCAACACGTAATTCAAATGCTGTCATCCCACTGTCATCCTGCTGGACATTTTATTTAATATTTAATGAAATTGGTATGTCTCTTTTGTAATTTCACCTAGGAATTTAAAATGTGTGTTATTTTGATCATCATTGTTTGTCAGTTCATCATAGCCTTTTTGTCTTTCATATCAAGTTTTGTAAAATATTTAACTGATGTCTTGATTGAAGCCCATTTGGCAATGATTTGTTATTTTAAACTTACCATATATTTATGAAGGTTTTAGGGTTTGTTAACACCTAGGCTATGTAACTACATTGCAAGACTTTCTTACCACATTTCAATTCATTATAGCAAAGCAATGGCAACATAATGAAATATGTTAATGTTTGAAAGTAGGATTGTCATAAGTATCAATAGGAGAATATCTGTCAATTTTACAGTCAAGACAGCTAAAGGCATCTCACCACAAAATTATCTTTATCTCACATAATTACATTGTGGTTTGCTTTGATGCTTTGCTTTGATGAGTAATGGCAAACCACTGGAGAATTAAAGTAAAGACACTTGGGCAATGACTATTGATATCCTGGGACCACACTAACCGATCTTGCTAAATTAAGTTTACTTGACACTGAGATGTTTCAGGGGATTTGCCACTAATATAATAACTGTTCCATTCCTTTAGCCTACGATATTCTCACCAAGACCACTGAGAGCACATCTATACAGAACGTAAATGTTACATCAAGTAAAGAAATAAAAAGTAAGTCATTTTGTCTTGAAACAAACACACAACAATACAGTATTGAGGTTGCATTTGGTGCAGAGCTATGTGTCATCCAATTAGTTTTTTTCTCTCAGAATCTGAACTGTGTCACAGGATGTGGGGGGTGGTTGCAGCGTAAAGAGGATGTCTCATTGAACTTTGCAGGTGCAAAAAAAGTGAAATAGCAAGGACATCCCATTAAAAATGCAGAGAATGTTTCCAATAAACCTGGATGTCAGTTGTGTTTTACAACTCTATTTAGATTTAGATAATTTTTACAACATTTATCATGTTTAGTCGTGTACAAAAACAGTCATATCATGGAAAAATTGCCGCGAAATTCCAGCCAATAATTTACAGTGATGTCAATGAACACTTGTATGTAATGTTAGCAGTAATCCTTGGTTTTCTATGTTTACTCTTTGTAGGAGAGCCATACGTCCTTCAACATGCTAAGAAATGCTCCTGGAGCCTGAGGATGCCTGAGAAGCAGGGTGATGGGTTAGTTGCCCTCACAGCAGAGTCCCGAGATGAACTACTCGTTCAGATCTGTCAAAGTCTTGGCTGTGGGGGAGTTTACAGTCTAAATGACACCCAAGCACCACCCAATACTACATGCCGGAAAGCATGCTCTTATCAAGACCGTCAGTTGCAGAACTGCACAGATATTGTGGCAAGTGACTGCACAATCATATCTGAAGTTGTCTGTGGTAAGACTTCCACATCTGCATTTCATTGTTTTTTAAGAGGCCCATAGCTACC
>JAPMUY010007959.1:52500-57500 GCA_026901105.3 Galaxias olidus | reverse complement strand
GAACTGCTACCTCCGCGACCCGACCCCGGACAAAGCGGATGACGATGATGATGATGATGAACAAAAGCCTTAAAGTTGTTCCAAATGTAATTGGAACGCCAACTAAAAAGCTTTCTGATTATGACTCTCCCTCATTCAGTATGAAGAGGGACTTTAACACAAGAAACCATCGCTAAACATTTACTCAAACTGACTTCGAATCTAATAAAGTGAAATCTAATCACTATAATTAACTGCTAGTTAAAGCGCAGGAACCACACTTATCCATCCAATATTCTATCCATAGATAAATCTACAGCTACTATTGAATCTGTATCACGAGCAGCCTCTGTGGAACGCTTTGTGATGTCATCTATGGAGACGAAGCCTTTGATCTTCACAACGACAGAGACAGACCACGTAGCATTCCAATGGCCCCTGTCCAGCTCAAAGCCAGTCGCTGGTGATCGTGTGGCGATTAAACGGTGATTGGTCGTTGAGTGGTGAGTGACTCTACCCCCCCTCCTTGTCTCACATGCAGTGATTGGATTTAGTGTGTGTGTGTGTGTGTGGGGGGGGGGGGGGGGGTGTAAGGGGGAGGGGCTGCAGTCATGCAAGTGCATGCAGAGGACTGGCGTAGTCCACGGAGCAAGTGCTAGGAGTCTAACACTGTCCGCGTGAGCCAGCCAGCCTCTCTCTCTCTCTCTCCCTCTCTCTCTCTCTCTTTCCCTTTCTCTATCCATCCATCGTCTCTCCCTCCTTCTCCCCTGTCTTTCCATCTTTTCTTTGCCTCCTTCTTTGATCTGTCAGGCTGAGTAAAGCAGGCAGTGCTCAGAAAGGTAAGCTACCGACCAGTCCCTGCATTCGCCTTACTCCTGCGCTTTTTCTCCAGCATTTTGACCCTCTTCTCCTCCCGTAGACGGGCCTCCTCCTCTTCCTGGTCCTGCCGGCACTTGTGGAAGTTCTCCACCACCACGCCCACGAACATGTTGAGGACGAAGAAGCTGACGATGAGGAGGAAGGAGATGAAGTACAGCAGCATCCAGGGGTTGTGGTTGGTCTTGGGCTGGGGGAGGGGGGAGGAGAGGGGGGACAGGGAGAGGGAGGGATGGGGAGGGAGGGAGGAAGAGGGAGGGAGAGGGAGGGATGGAGAGAGAGGGAGGGATGGGGAGAGAGATGGGGAAAGAGGGAGAGAGGGAAGGGAGGGGGAGATAGAGTGAGAGAGAGGAGTAGGGGAAGATGGAGGGAGGGAGGGAAGAGAGGGGGGGAGAGGGTTGAGGGAGGGAGGGATGGGGAGAGATGGGGGAAAGAGGGGGAGAGAGGAATGGAAGAGAAGAATGGAGAGAATGAAGTGTGGAGGGAAGTATGAATGTGAGAGATAGAAAGATGGAGATAAGGGTATGCAGGGAGAGAGAAAGAGAGAGAAAGAGAAGGAAAGGGAGGATGTCCAGGAAGGAAGAAGAGAAGGAAAAGAGAGTGAGAGAGAAAGAAAAGAGGGAGATAGGATTAGAGTCGTATATTGAGCATGAACTGTACTGCATAGTAAAAAACAACTAGATGTAACAAAGCACCCCTACAGCCAGAGAGACAGTTCAGAGCTGTGTTCTTCTGTGTCATGTCTACCTGTGAAGGTGTGTGTGTGTGTGTGTGTGTGTGTGTATGTGTGTGTGTGTGTGTGTGTGTGTGTGTGTGTGTGTTTGTGTGTGTGTGTGTGTGTTGTCTGGGGGGATGTGAGGTCCAGCACACTGTCTGGGATTCATTCCAAACTGTCCACCTGCACAACATGAGTAAGAGTGTGAGTGTGAGTGTGTGTGTGTGTGTGTGTGTGTGTGTGTGTGTGTGTGTGTGTGTGTGTGTGTGTGTGTGTGTGTGTTGTCTGGGGGGATGTGAGGTCTGTCTGGGATTCATTCCAAACTGTCCACCTGCACAACATGAGTAAGAGTGTGAGTGTGAGTGTGTGTGTGTGTGTGTGTGTGTGTGTGTGTATGTGTGTGTGTGTGTGTGTGTGTGTGTGTGTGTAAAAACAGGAGATACATATTCCTGTCTTTCCACTTGAATCAAGACAAGAGGTTAACTCTCAAAGGCTCTGTGTAGGAAAGCGGTAAATGTTTGTGTGTCTGTACGTGTGTGTGTGTGTGTGTGTGTGTGTGTGTGTGTGTGTGTGTGAGTGAGTGAGCGTGTGTGTGTGCGTGTGTGTGTGTGTGTGTGTGTGTGAGCTTGTGTGTGCGTGCATGTGTGTGTGTGTGTGTGTGTGTGTGTGTGTGTGTTACCTGCTGGTCCACTCCCACAGCGTCCAGTCCATCATACATAATGTCGACCCAGCCGTCTTTACAGGAGAGCACGAACAGAGACATCAGCGCCTGGAGCCCCCAAAACAAACAGAACGTTTAGGTTGCTAGGTAACATCACCAACCAGCTGACTAGGTGAGGAAGTGCCTCTCAGCCAATCACAAAGCAGAGTCAGGATTCACTAGAACACATGACATCTTTTGGATGCTTAAGTCCAATTGAATTCATGATAGAAACACCTCTAAGTCTGTAATTAGGAAAATACTAAAATATAAAAAAAAAAAAAAAAAAATATTTATTAAAAACAAATTATATTCTAAACAAACAAAGATAATACATTATTTCTTTCTCCATTCTACATCAGATTCATCTCTCATTTTTCCCTCTCTGTTCCTCCCTCCCTCCCTTCCTCCCTCCATTCCCTCCATCTCCCCCCTCCCTCCCTCCCTCCCTCACTGCCGTCCTCACCTGTCCCAGGTTGTCAAAGTTGTATTTGCGGCGGGTCCAGCGGTAGTTAGCGTTGAGACAGTCTGACCTGTTGTGGATGTGCTTCGTGTCTACACCCTCACACAGGAAGAATTTGCCCTTGAAGAGCTGTCACACACACACACACACACACACACACACACACACACACACACACACACACACACACACACACACACACACACATATGCCATGCACATACACACACACATAAGCACATCAACACACATGTTGGATTTAATAACAACAATCTAAACATCAAAATTAGATCAACTACAGATTTGTGTAACTATAGAAACTAGACAGTAGATCGACAATAGGTCATCTTTTTCATAGAACGCAATTTAATGACAACATTAATGAAATTACCCAATGGTAATAGATCGTCCCAAATGTCTGATCGTGAACGCGCGTGCGTGTGTGTGTGTGTGTGTGTGTGTGTGACAGTGTGTGTGTGTGTATGACTGTGTGTGTGCGTGCGTGTGCGTGTGTGTGTGTGTGTATGACTGTGTGTGTGTGTGTGTGTGTGTGTGTGTGTGTTACCTGCACGCCCAGAATCCCAAAGACAATGAAGAAGGCACAGCAGATGAGGACGATGTTTCCAATGGGTCTGAGAGACGTGATGAGGGTCTCCACCACCAGCTTCAACCCAGGAGCTCTGCTGATCACCCTGAGACACACACACACACACACACACACACACACACACACACACACACACACACACACACACACACACACACACACACACACACACACACACACACACACACACACACACACACACACACACACACACACACACACACACACACACACACACAAACACACACACAACCACACACACACGTATTAGAACACTATGATCAAACTTTATAAACAGATTGATAGCTTGGAGATTATTTTTACTGTACAAAAATAAAATAGAAACATTTGTTTTTGGTGAACTAAGTCCCCGTTAATGTCACCTTGAGTCACGTTAAAACGTTTTCCTGAGACAAACTGTTTTTGCTCGGGGAATCCAAAAAGACTTGTCACTGATAAAACACCATAAAATTCACTCATTTAAAAACAAAACGGTGAATCAGATTATCATAAAATAATGTATTCTGATTATGAAACATAACACATATTTATGAATTTAGTGACATAATCCATATTTAGTTCGTAGGCTAGGGACACTTAGACCCATTCACTTTCCCTCAGTCACTTAACCCCTACAGTGCCTCACTGTTCACTACCTTCCAAGCACAAACAGCTCCATTTATATTCAGATCTGTATTTAAAAGCCAAATCACTCCTTGCTTTCTCCTCGACCCTTAGGCCTCCCGTGGAGGTCAAAGTTCACCTGAGGGGCCTGAGCGTGCGGAGGAGTCTTAGGACCCTGAGGATGCCCAGGATCTTGTTGCCTCCCGAGGACGCCAGAGAGACCAGGATGTCCACCAGGGAGACGAAGACCAGCACGCCGTCCAGAACGTTCCAGCTGCTCCTCAGGTAGCTCTGCTTCCCCGACCAGAAGCCCAGCGCGATCACCTGGTAGCACATACGCACTGTTAAAACCAGAAGCCCAGCGCGATCACCTGGTAGCACATACGCAATGTTAAGAGCTATCACCTGGTAGCACATACACACTGTTAAGAGCTATCACCTGGTAGCACATACGCAATGTTAAGAGCTATCACCTGGTAGCACATACACACTGTTAAGAGCTATCACCTGGTAGCACATACACAATGTTAAGAGCTATCACCTGGTAGCACATACACAATGTTAATAGCTATCACCTGGTAGCACATACACACTGTTAAGAGCTATCACCTGGTAGCACATACACACTGTTAAGAGCTATCACCTGGTAGCACATACACAATGTTAAGAGCTATCACCTGGTAGCACATACACAATGTTAAGAGCTATCACCTGGTAGCACATACACAATGTTAAGAGCTATCACCTGGTAGCACATACACAATGTTAAGAGCTATCACCTGGTAGCACATACGCAATGTTAAGAGCTATCACTTGGTAGCACATACACAATGTTAAGAGCTATCACCTGGTAGCACATACACAATGTTAAGGTCTGTCACCTGGTAGCACATACACACTGTTAAGAGCTATCACCTGGTAGCACATACACAATGTTAAGGTCTGTCACCTGGTAGTTTGTACATAATGTTAAGGTCTGTCACCTGGTAGTTTGTACATAATGTTAAGCTCTGTCACCTGGTAGTTCGTACATACAT
>JAPMUY010007948.1:60000-61873 GCA_026901105.3 Galaxias olidus | reverse complement strand
TGTTGCTGATTGGTTGAGAAGGAAAGGAAGGAGGAAGGGAAAAGATATCCGGTATTGTTTTGGTTGGAAAACACACTCAGATCACAATTAAAACAACAGTAGAGCCATTTGAAGAGCGACTCACAAACGAGGTGTGCAAATACAGACATTTGTTCAAACCTTCTGCAAAAAAAAAACTACAAACACAGTGAGGTCACTATTCGTAACGTTTCTTATCCGTGTTTCTTTGACGTTTTTTTTTCGGTACGTTCTGGATTAGTAAGTACGACCTCCCAGTGAACCTGTGGAAGCATGCAGGCTACTGCTGTCCGAATTTCAGCACATGACGGACATTATAATGTTCAGTGGAAACACAATGTAGAAGTATAAACCAGGCCTGATGCTCTGTCTCCCAGCTAGACACTTCAACTCACTGCAGTCACAACATCACACTGACGAGGGCTCTCAAGGATAACAAACTATCTACACAAACAGTGCATTTATACACCTGGACACTACATGTCACATGATCAGTATAGTACAATATTACAAAGAGAGAGAGAGAGAGAGAGAGAGAGAGAGAGAGAAAAAGAGAGAGAGGGTGGGGAGAGAGGAAGAGTTGCAGGGGAAGTAATTACAGAGAGAGAAAATTAGATGAATCCGCTGTGGGAGTTCAGAGGTCAATATGCCACTGTGCTGGGGCTGGTGGGTAATTTCCGCTAGTTTTCCCAGCGTGACGGTAATTGCTGGAAATTAATCATAATAATCATAATAGTGGTTATCACTGTGACACAAGTGACACTTTAATCACGCATCCTGTCTCACTTTCTCTACATCAAGAACACACCCACTAGAAATGACTCTCAACCAATCACTGACTTTCCATCAAGTACACACCCACTAGAGATGACTCAACCAATCACTGACTCTCCATCAAGGCCACACCCACTAGAAATTACTCTCAACCAATCACTGACTCTCCATCAAGGCCACACCCACTAGAAATGACTCTCAAACAATCACTGACTCTCCATGAAGACCACACCCACTAGAAACGACTCTCAACCAATCACTGTCTCTCCATCAAGTACACACCCACTATAAACGTCTCTCAACCAATCACTGACTGTCCATCAAGGCCACACCCACTAGAAACGACTCTCAACCAATCACTGACTTTCCACCAAGTACACACCCACTATAAACGACTCTCAACCACTGAGTACAGCAGCTTTTTACAAACCCTTGTGAGAATCGTTTATCAGTAACCCCCTACTTTTCATTTAAAACATTAGTCCCACACTTTAGGCCACTTCAACATAAATAAACAAATAATAAGACAATGGTTTCTGCTCCAGTCTTGATTAAAGGATCCACATTGTGTGAGTGTTAACGAGTGCTTTTGGATGATTTTTAGTTCAACTCATCTGTAACCTATAATGATGCTGATTATTATGAGTAGGGATCTGGAGAGACTGTGCAATGGCATGTGGATCGCAGAGAACAACTCTCTCTCTATGTCTCTCTCTCTCTCTTTCTGTCTCTCTTTCTTTCTTTCACTCTAGCTATGCCTCTCTCGCTCGCTCTAGCTCTCTCTCTCTCCCATTTTCTCTCACCCTGTCTCTCTCTCTCTTTCTTTCTCTCCGTCCCTCTCTCTCACCCTCATATCCCTCTTGTCTCCTAGTTGTGTGTTCAGTTCATCATGTCCACCTCCCCCCCCTCCTCTCTTTGGAGGTGGAGGTGGGGGTGCTGGTGGGGGGGTTTAGGGTGGAGGTGGAGGTGGGGGTGCTGGTGGGGGGTTTAGTTTTGAGGTGGAGTTGGGGGTGCAGCAGGGGTGAAATCAAGTCGACCAGGATCTGCTGGTATGCGGGTTTAGTGTGGAGGTGGGGGTGGG
>JAPMUY010007948.1:52500-57500 GCA_026901105.3 Galaxias olidus | reverse complement strand
ATGCTTCTTACTCCTCCTGATTCTACTGCTCCAACATGGATGCTTCTTACTCCTCCTGTTTCTACTGCTCCAACATGGATGCTTCTCCTGTTTATACTGCTCCAACATGGATGCTTCTCCTCCTGTTTCTACTGCTCCAACATGGATGCTTCTCCTCCTGTTTATACTGCTCCAACATGGATGCTTCTCCTGTTTCTACTGCTCCAACATGGATGTGTCTTACTCCTGTTTCTACTGCTCCAACATGGATGCTTCTCCTGTTTATACTGCTCCAACATGGATGCTTCTCCTCCTGTTTCTACTGCTCCAACATGGATACTTCTCCTGTTTATACTGCTCCAACATGGATGCTTCTCCTCCTGTTTCTACTGCTCCAACATGGATGCTTCTCCTGTTTCTACTGCTCCAACATGGATGCTTTTCCTCCTGTTTCTACTGCTCCAACATGGATGCTTTTCCTCCTGTTTCTACTGCTCCAACATGAATGCTTCTTACTCCTCCTGTTTCTACTGCTCTAACATGGATCCCCTCCATGTGACCGGCTTTAAAGACCAATGCTTGGAATAATAACATAAGGCATTGTGACTAAATTATAACTAAGTCTATCGGTTATAAGGCATTATAAACCTTTGAGGAAAAAGAAAATTAAAGTGAACATATGTGAGTCCAAATGTAGCTGAACCTCATGATATGAAGTGATGTTAATATTACGGTAATGGCTTTGAAGGCCTTACTGGGAAGAAAACATAAAGGATCTATAAGTGTGTCAGATGTGACAGTGTGGTGGTGGAAGTGTGTGTGTGTGTGTGTGGGTGTGTGTGCACGTGTGTGTGTGTGTGTGTGTGTGTGTGTGTGTGGCAGTGTGTTTGTGGAAATGTGTGTGTGTGTGTGTGTGTGGCAGTGTGTGTGTGTGTGTGTGTGTGGGTGTGTGTGCGTGTGTGTGGCAGTGTGTTTGTGGAAGTGTGTGTGTGTTTGTGTGTGTTTGTGTTGCTGTTTGTGTGTGTGTGTGTGTGTGTGGCTGTGTGTGTGTGTGTGTGTCTATGTTAGTCCATACGTGTGTGAGACGAGTGTGAGTGTGTGTGTGTGTGTGTGTGTGTGTGTGTGTGTGTGTGTGTGTGTGTGTGTCTATGTGTACGTGTACGTGTACGTGTGTGTGTATATACGTGTGTGTGTGTGTGTGTGTGTGTGTGTGTGTGTGTGTGTGTGTGTGTGTGTGTGTGTGTGTGTGCTTGTTGGTCTATACATGTGTGTGGTGGTTATCGGGCTGTGTCCTGCGGCTTCCTTGGTGGGTTGCCGTGAGAGATAAGCGTGTGTGAGGCTGCTAAAGGCGTGAGCTGTGGTAGACATGGCCTGGGGGGGGGGGGTTATGGGGTGTTATGGGGTGTACAGGAAAAACACAAAATGAAAAACAGAGAAAGAGAGAGGGCAACAAGATAGAAACATTTAGTGAGACAAGAGGAAGAGTGAGGAGGAGGAAAAGAGAAACGTATAGAGACCCAGCCACTGTTTCTTTAATGTACTCTCTCTCTCTTTCTGTTGACTGTGAGTCTGAAAGCTAGCCACTAGCTAGCCTGTATTTCCTATTAGTGTAGTCTTTCTGTATTTACTGTGGGTCTGAATGTAGCTACTAGCTAGCCTGTGATTCTTATTTCTTATTGACTGTCAGTATGTCAGCTAGCTTCTAGCTAGCCTTTGAATCTCTATCTATTTATAGTGTATATGAAAGCTAACTTCTAGCTAACCTGTGTTTAATATTAATTTACACTATTCATTGACTGTTAAGTCTGAAAGCTAACTTCTAGCTAGCATGTATTTATTTTTAATGTACTCTCTTTCTGTTATCTGTGTATGAAAGATAACTTCTAGCTAGCCTGTGTTTCACATTGATGTTCTCTTATCTATATACTGTTAAATATGAAAGCTAACTTCTAGCTAGCCTGTGTTTCTGTAATTAGTGTACTGTCTCTTTGTCTCTTTCTGTAGACTGGGAGTCTGAAAGCTAGCTGCTAACTAGCTTTGTTTCCTATTAGTTAACAGTCTCTCTGTATTGACTGCAAATCTGTGAGCTAGCCTATGTTTCCTATTTAACAGTATTTATCCATTTACTGTGAGTCTAAAAGCTAGCCGGTAGCTAGCATGGGTTTTATATAACTTAGCATTTATCCATTGACTTTGAGTCTGAAAGCTAGCTTATAGCTAGCCTCTGTATCTAATGTTTACAGACTCTCTGTGCTGACTTGTAATGCAGGTGCTAGCTACTAGCTAGCTTACATTTCTAATCAGTAGCCACACAGTCTCTCTCTGTACTCACTGTTGGTCTCAGAGATAACCTCTCGCTACTTAGCATCTTTTGTTGTCTTTCTCTGTGTTGACTTCTAGCTGTTAACCAACCATCTTCGTTTGTCCATCTCTATCTGTTCATTATCAGCGTTTGTCCAGCCTATCTCTTTGTTGTGTGGGTGCTAGCTGCTAGTTAGCTCTTTAGTGCATCTCTGTTGACTCAAGACAGTCGACCATGTTTCCCGCAGCCACTAATAACCGGACAGAGTTAAATATTTACCCCAAATTAAAACTCTTATTCACTCGCTACGTCTGATCGCTCTCTCTCTCTCTCTCTCTCTTTCTTTCTTTCTCTTCATGCCTCTATTTGACTCTCTCTCTTTCTCTCCCTCTCTCTCTCCCTCTCTCCCTCTCTCTCTCCCTCTCTCTCTTTCTCTCTCTCTCTCTCTCTCTCTCTCTCTCTATGCCTCTATTTGTCTCTACCTCTCTCTCTATCCCTCCCTTCTGTTTATCTTTCTCTCTCTCTTTATCTCTACACCAGTAGTGCTGGGAGGATTAGCCTTACCTTCGCTCAGGTAATCAGCTCAGGGAAAGACAGACAGTTTAACTGCTGCTGTTGACATGAAACACTCGCTGGTTTTACTGCTGTAGTAATGGACATAACTCTGTGCTTTTACTGCTGGAAAACGCTTTTCTCTGTTAGAGAATAACATTGTGTTTGTTTAAGGTAAGACTTGCTGTGCGTGCTGTTCCGGCTGGGTGTGTGTGTGTGTGTGTGTGTGTGTGTGTGTGTGTGTGTGTGTGTGCGCGCGCGCTATGAGAGACGCTGCCAGCATTTGTAGTGGTAATTAACCCTTTGTTTTCCTGCCCATATGTTCTCTGGCTTTTATTAGGTCGTAGAGGCTAACTTTTAACTGACACTAAAATTACCAGCTTTATTAACTCTAAATGAAAACATTCAGTTCAAATCAGCTAAGTCCCTTTTCTTCAGATCAAACAACTCACTGTCATTGTAGTAGTTGGTTTTTGGGTTGGTTCTTGAGGATGTCATGGGCGTTTATTGTTCCTAGGTTTACAGAAGTTATAGTTCATGAAGTGTTTTAATTTTTATGTTGTACTGTCGTTTTATAGCGTGCTTTAGCTTCATTTGAAACCGTGCCATACTTATCTAATTAAAAAGCATCTAATGTAGTTTTATTCATCTTATTTCCATAAACGAGCTCTATTATATTTCAACTTGTATTCTCTCAGCACATGTGGTTAGAACCAGGAACTTGGTATCTGCGTGAACATGTATGCTGTATTTAAAGTAGGCTTCTGTGACGAAGGAAGTGGATCAGGAGTGGTTATCTGTGTGTGTGTGTGTGTGTGTGTGTGTGTGTGTGTGTGTGTGTGTGTGTGTTGCGGGGGGGGGGGGGCGGGGTGTCTGTGTGTATGTGTTTGTGTGTATTTCCTTCTGGGTCCTTGTGAGAGAGTGTGAAACAGTCTC
Organism: Galaxias olidus; assembly: GCA_026901105.3. NCBI lineage: Eukaryota > Metazoa > Chordata > Actinopteri > Galaxiiformes > Galaxiidae > Galaxias > Galaxias olidus. The sequence continues at coordinate 53,731 of JAPMUY010007948.1, read as the reverse complement.
TCCCTATCTTGTGTGTGTGTGTGTGTGTGTGTGTGTGTGTGTGTGTGTGTGTGTGTGTGTTGGTGTGTATGTGGGTGCTTGTGAGAGATGTGGAACAATCTCTCTAGTCCTGACATGACCACTATCTAATATTTAATCAGTACATACACAATACTACACAATACTACACAAGACTACGTGATACTACACAAGACTACATGATACTACACAATACTACACAAGACTACATGATACTACACAATACTACACAAGACTACATGATACTACACAATACTACACAAGACTACATGATACTACACAATACTACACAAGACTACATGATACTACACAATACTACACAAGACTACATGATACTACACAATACTACACAAGACTACATGATACTACACAATACTACACAAGACTACATGATACTACACAATACTACACAAGACTACATGATACTACACAATACTACACAAGACTACATGATACTACACAATACTACACAAGACTACGTGATACTACACAATACTACACAAGACTACGTGATACTACACAATACTACACAAAACTACTACACAAATACTACATGATACTACACAATACTACACAATACTACACAATACTGCACCATACTACACAAGACTACATGATACTGCATAAGACTACACAATACTACATGATACTACACAATACTACACAACACTACACAATACTGCACTATACTACACAAGACTACATGATACTACACATACTACACATACTACACAATACTACACATGCTACACATACTACACAATACTACACAATACTACACATACTAAACAATACTACACATACTACAACACGATACTACACAATACTACACAATACTACACATACTGCACAATACTACACATACTAAACAATACTGCACAATACTACACATACTACGCAATACTACACATACTAAACAATACTACACAATACTGCATGATACTACACATACTACACATACTACATGTCACAATCACGTACATGTTTCCGCACGCTTGCAGAGGAAGACATATCATCTAATGGGGTAGTCTGCAACAACTAGTCTCAACTCTAAAACATTGTTTATGATATTTTCAAACTTTTACTCTTGAGTTTAGGAGTATAAATCAAACATATAATACACATTGTTGAGGATGCTTTGTTAGGCATAGTGTTTCTATGTAGATCTCTATGATGTGTTAGTGTTTCTATGTAGTTCTATATTCTGTGTTAG
>JAPMUY010007948.1:42500-45000 GCA_026901105.3 Galaxias olidus | reverse complement strand
GTTAATTCTAGCTTGTATAGACTGTGTTACTGTGAAGGTTTAATTCTAGCTTGTAGACTGTGTTAATTAAGGTTAATTCTAGCTTGTATAGACTGTGTTACTGTGAAGGTTAAGGTTAATTCTAGTTAGACTGTGTTACTGTGAAGGTCAAGGTTAATTCTTTGTATAGACTGTGTTACTGTGAAGGTTAAGGTTAATTCTAGCTTGTATAGACTGTGTTACTGTGAAGGTTAAGGTTAATTCTAGCTTGTATAGACTGTGTTACTGTGAAGGTTAAGGTTAATTCTAGCTTGTATAGACTGTGTTACTGTGAAGGTTAAGGGTAAATTCTAGCTTGTATAGAATGTGTTACTGTGAAGGTTTATGTTAATTCTAGCTTGTATAGACTGTGTTACTGTGAAGGTTAAGGTTATATTGTGTTACTGTGAAGGTTAAGTAGCTTGTATAGACTGTGTTACTGTGAAGGTTAAGGTTAATTCTAGCTTGTATAGACTGTGTTACTGTGAAGGTTAAGGTTAATTCTAGCTTGTATAGACTGTGTTACTGTGAAGGTATAGACTGTGTTACTGTGATTCTAGCTTGTATAGACTGTGTTACTGTGAAGGTTAAGGTTAATTCTAGCTTGTATAGACTGTGTTACTGTGAAGGTTAAGGTTAATTCTAGCTTGTATAGACTGTGTTACTGTGAAGGTTAAGGTTAATTCTAGCTTGTATAGACTGTGTTACTGTGAAGGTTAAGGTTAATTCTAGCTTGTATAGACTGTGTTACTGTGAAGGTTAAGGTTAATTCTAGCTTGTAATGTCTAGCTTGTATAGACTGTGTTACTGTGAAGGTTAAGGTTAATTCTAGCTTGTATAGACTGTGTTACTGTGAAGGTTAAGGTTAATTCTAGCTTGTATAGACTGTGTTACTGTGAAGGTTAAGGTTAATTCTAGCTTGTATAGACTGTGTTACTGTAGACTGTGTTACTGTGAAGGTTAAGGTTAATTCTAGCTTGTATAGACTGTGTTACTGTGAAGGTTAAGGTTAATTCTAGCTTGTATAGACTGTGTTACTGTGAAGGTTAAGGTTAATTCTAGCTTGTATAGACTGTGTTACTGTGAAGGTTAAGGTTAATTCTAGCTTGTATAGACTGTGTTACTGTGAAGGTTAAGGTTAATTCTAGCTTGTATAGACTGTGTTACTGTGAAGGTTAAGGTTAATTCTAGACTTGTTACTGTGAAGGTTAAGAATTCTGTATAGTTACTGTGAAGGTTAAGGTTAATTCTAGCTTGTATAGACTGTGTTACTGTGAAGGTTAAGGTTAATTCTAGCTTGTATAGACTGTGTTACTGTGAAGGTTAAGGTTAATTCTAGCTTGTATAGACTGTGTTACTGTGAAGGTTAAGGTTAATTCTAGCTTGTATAGACTGTGTTACTGTTAAGTGTTAAGGTTAATTCTAGCTTGTATAGACTGTGTTACTGTGAAGGTTAAGGTTAATTCTAGCTTGTATAGACTGTGTTACTGTGAAGGTCAAGGTTAATTCTAGCTTGTATAGACTGTGTTACTGTGAAGGTCAAGGTTAATTCTAGCTTGTATAGACTGTGTTACTGTGAAGGTTAAGGTTAATTCTAGCTTGTATAGACTGTGTTACTGTGAAGGTTAAGGTTAATTCTAGCTTGTATAGACTGTGTTACTGTGAAGGTTAAGGTTAATTCTAGCTTGTATAGACTGTGTTACTGTGAAGGTTAAGGTTAATTCTAGCTTGTATAGACTGTGTTACTGTGAAGGTTAAGGTTAATTCTAGCTTGTATAGACTGTGTTACTGTTAGTGTTAAGGTTAATTCTAGCTTGTATAGACTGTGTTACTGTGAAGGTTAAGGTTAATTCTAGCTTGTATAGACTGTGTTACTGTGAAGGTTAAGGTTAATTCTAGCTTGTATAGACTGTGTTACTGTGAAGGTTAAGGTTAATTCTAGCTTGTATAGACTGTGTTACTGTGAAGGTTAAGGTTAATTCTAGCTTGTATAGACTGTGTTACTGTGAAGGTTCTCTTACAGAACTGTACTGTTAGTGTTGATTCTAGGCTGTTAACACCTGCCTCTATTCTTCTGTTCGTTCGTCTCCAATTTCTTACTCTCTCGTCCCCCTCCATTGGTCCTCACACTCTCTCTTCTTCCTCCTCCCCTCCTCCTCCTCCTGCTCAGGTGCTGGAGAAAGGGGGCCCCTACCCCCAGGTGATCCTGCCCCAGTTCGGGGGTTACTGGATCGAGGACGCTGACATGCCGGCCGGAACCCCCACCTCTTCAGACGGGAGCCTCTGTGACGAGGGCAGCGAGGGGGGGGAGGGGAGCGCCAGCCCCCCCGGCGGTAACCACGGACACAGGCTGGAGTGTAACAGCACGGCGCGCGCCTACCGCAAACACTTTCTCGGCAGGGTGAGGCTACGCTGTGTGTGTGTGTGTGTGTGTGTGTGTGTGTGTGTGTGTGTGTGTGTGTGTGTGTGTGTGTGTGTGTGC
>JAPMUY010007948.1:7500-32500 GCA_026901105.3 Galaxias olidus | reverse complement strand
AGGGAGTGATGTCGTTATTCACCATGAATATTGTGGCAGCTATCCTCTTGAGGATGTGAAGCTAAACAGCTTGTTGTGTTTGGACCTTTTTTTCAGTAAAGTATACTTGGAGTATTTAACACAACACTCGTATTTTGTAGCAACCAAGTCTTTTTTTGTCTCTCCTAACCTCTTTTTACAACACATCTTGATGTTTGTGTGGAAATGTGTGTCTGTGTGTGTGATGTGTGTGTGTGAATTTGTATGTGCTCTGTCTGTGTGTGATATGTGTGTGTTCTTTGAGTCTGTATGTTCTTTGTTGTGTGTGTGTTTTATGTGTGTGTATGTTATGTGTTGTGTGCGTGATGTGTGTGTGTGTGTGTGTGTGTGTGCTCCCAGGCCATTTGGCAAGCTGAAGGACAGCCGCAACTTGTCCCTAACCCTGTGTGTGTGTGTGCGCGCTCCCTAACCCTAACCCTTTGTGTGTGTGCTCCCAGGTCCTAACCCTATATGTGTTTGCTAACCCTAACCCTGTGTGTGTGTGTGTGTGCTCCCTAACCCTAACCCTATGTGTGTGTGTGTGCTCCCTAACCCTAACCCTGTGTGCTCCAAGGCCCTTTTGCAAGCTGACGGACAGCAGCAACATGTCCCTAACCCTGTGTGTGTGTGTGTGTGTGTGTGTGTGTGTGTGTGTGTGTGTGTGTGTGTGTGTGTGCGCTCCCTAACCCTAACCCTTTGTGTGTGTGCTCCCAGGCCCTAACCCTATGTGTGTGTGTGTGTGTGTGTGTGCAAACCCTAACCCTATGTATGTGTGATTTCCTTAACTCTAACCCTATGTGTGTGTGTGTGTGTGCTCCAGGCCCTTTGCCAAGCTGAAGGACTGCAGCAGCAACAACATGTCCCTAACCCTGTGTGTGTGTGTGTGTGTGTGTGTGTGTGTGTGTGTGTGTGTGATCTCCCTAACCCCGTGTGTGTGTGCTAACCCTAACCCTATGTGTGTGTGCTACCCTAACCCTATGTATGTGTGATTTCCTTAACTCTAACCCTATGTGTGTGTGTGTGTGTGTGTGTGTGGACTGCAGCAGCAACAGCATTTCCCTAACCCTGTGTGTGTGTGTGTGTGTGATCTCCCTAACCCCGTGTGTGTGTGCTAACCCTAACCCTATGTGTGTGTGCTACCCTAACCCTATGTGTGTGTGTGTGTGTGTGTGTGTGCTCTCTAACCCTAACCCTATGTGTGTGTGTGTGTGTGTGTGTGTGCTAACCCTAACCCTATGTGTGTGTGATCTCCCTAACCCTATGTGTGTGTGTGTGTGTGTGTGTGATCTCCCTAACCCTATGTGTGTGTGTGTGTGCTAACCCTAACCCTATGTGTGTGTGATCTCCCTAACCCTGTGTGTGTGTGTGTGTGTGTGTGTGTGTGTGTGTGTGTGTGTGCGTGTGTGTGTGTGTGTGTGTGTGCTCCAGGCCCTTTGCCAAGCTGAAGGACTGCAGCAGCAACAACATGTCCCGCTCCTCCTCCAGTACCAGCAGCTTCAGCAGCACCACCGGGGAGACAGAACCGCTGGAGGAACTAGAGACAGTGAGTGGAACCACAGTAGAATCACAGTAGAATCACAGTGGAAGAGCACACAAATTACAGTAGAATGACAGTAGAATCACAGTAGAGCCACAGTGGAACCTCAGTGGAATCACAGTAGAATCACAGTGGAACAGCAAAAGAATCACAGTAGAATCACAGTGGAACAGCAGAATAATCACAGTAGAATCACAGTGGAACATCAGAATAATCACAGTAGAATCACAGTGGAACAGCAGAAGAATCACAGTAGAATCACAGTGGAACAGCAGAATAATCACAGTAGAATCACAGTGGAACAGCAGAAGAATCACAGTAGAATCACAGTGGAACGGCAAAAGAATCACAGTAGAATCACAGTGGAACAGCAGAAGAATCACAGTAGAATCACAGTGGAACAGCAGAAAAATCACAGTAGAATCACAGTGGAACCACAGTGGAATCACAGTGGAACCACAATGGAATCACAGAAGAATCACAGTGGAACAGCAGAAGAATCACAGAAGAATCACAGTGGAACCACAGTAGAACCACAGTGGAATCACAGTAGAACCACAGTAGAATCACAGTAGAGCCACAGTAGAATCACTGTAGAACCACAGTAGAACCACAGTAGAACCACAGTAGAACCACAGTAGTTTATATTACTAAACATCTACCTGTAGGATTAAATCTGTTGACATTACTAAACATCTACCTGTAGGATTTACCTGTTAACATTACAAAACATCTACCTGTAGGATTTACCTGACATTACTGAACATCTACCTGTAGGAGTCCACCTGTTTACATTACTGAACATCTACCTGTAGGATTTACCTGTTAACATTACTAAACATCTACCTGTAGGAGTTAACCTGTGGGCACTGGGCGCTCCTCCCACTGGTAATCTGTGTGAGCGACATCAGGCAGAGACCAGAGTGTGTAATGGAGACAGAGAGATGATAGGCGTCATGATAATATTTCCCCACACAGACAGAGCTGGCAGCCACAGAGAGACAGGGCAGTGCAATCTGTTTAACCAGCGTCTGCCATCCCATTCAACACCCTCCGTCTCCGCCGGCAACGCTACTGTGTGGTAGCCAATCATCTCCTACACTAGGACATAGCTGGTTGACATGGCGATGGTCTCGTTCAGTAGAACACAGGTGCTGGTCCACTACGGGAAGCCGTGAGGGCCAAATTATAACCCACAATGACGTGTCCATGATGTCACCAGAGGATCAGATCTTCTTAGATATTAGATATTATTAGTGTTAGGATTACTTCACTCTTAATAAACCTTTATTCCTCCCTTTCCTCTCCTCCTCCGCATCCTTCTTTCTTTCTCCCTCTCTCTCTCTCTCTCTCCCTCTCTCTCCTCTTTCTCCTCCTCATCTTTCGCTCTCTCTCCCTCTCTCTCTCTCTCTCTCCCTCTCGCTCCTCTTTCTCATCCTCATCTTTCGCTCTCTCTCCCTCTCTCTCTATCCTCTTCCTCCTCATCCTTCTCTTTTTCCCTCTCTGTCTCTCGTCTTCCTCCTCCTCTTCCTCCTCATCCTCTCTCCCTCTCTGTGTGTCTCTCCTATTCATCTTACTCGCTCCCTCTCTTCTCTTTTCACGTCTACATCCTCTCATCCCCCTCCTCCTCCTCCTCCTCCTCCTCCTCCAGACCAGCCATCCATCCAGCGCCTCCTGTTCAGCCTACACCCCCTCCCTCAGTGTGGAGAGCCAAGGCACACCTGTTATCATGTGTCGCAGCCCTACAGGTGAAATACACACACACACACACACACACACACACACACACACACACACACACACACACACACACACACACACACACACACACACACACACACACACACACACACACACACACACACACACACACACACACACACACACACACACACATTGATAATATTAATAATATCTATTCTAGACACCCAAAGCCCTACAGGTGAAACACACACACACACACACACACACACACACACACACGTTGATTATCTATTCTAGACACCCAAAAACCTACAGGTAAAACTGTAATTTATTTATTTGTGAAATGTATTGTCACTGGCTGTTATTATGATTATGTATTGATGTTTATTAAGAATAAAGATTGTGTTTTGATAATGATTGTTTTGTTCTGATTTGATTCTTTAGATGTGAAAACCAAAACGTCTCCAAGGTCCAACCTGAAGTTCCGCTTTGACAAACTGAGTCACTCTTCCACCAATGTAAGTCTCCACACGAACCCTTTGACAAACTGAGTCATTTAAATCAATGTAAGTCTCCACACTAACCCTTTGACAAACTGAGTCACTCTTTATTTTTATTTTTTTTGTTGTTTTTCCAATAGTTTACAACCCACAGACTCATAATAAAAATAAAAAAGCTTTGGACATACAGTAGGCATCACAAAAACAGGTTTACAGACAGTAAAATAATTTAGACACAACATTTACTCTTAGTAGTTAAATCTACAATGTAAGTAATACATTGAGAAAAAATAAAAAAGAAATTAAAAAAATTACATTAATCAGTAATAATAATTGTACATTGGTTGAGAGATGAGTTAGTCATAATCAGAATAGGATGTCTGTTTATTATACTGGTGTGGTGAGAATAGAGAAACCATACAGAATATCATGGGAGAGGTGTCATGTAATTTATAAAGGGTTGCCATATTTTATTGAAACGATGCGCCTTATTTCTTAGTGAGTAAGTTATCTTTTCCAAAGGTATACAGCTGTTCACTTCCGAGAGCCACAATCCAACTGGTAGTGGGAGATCTGACTTCCATTTTGTTGCAGTACATTTTTTGGCTATGGCCAGTAGTGTTTCTGCAAGCTTGATGGAATAGCTGTGTAAGATTTGAGTTTGAAAAGTTGCCCAAAAGGCATATCTCAGGATGCACTGGAAAAGTAACTCCGTGGATTGTGGATAAGGCATCACATATCCCCTGCCAAAAGCCTCGTAGTTTACTACACTGTCAAGTGGAATGGAGGAAAGTGACCTCTTCCTGACCACATCTAAAATAGAGGGGTGAGAAATTGGGGTTATACATATGTATAACATATGTAAGATAAGTCTGCTGTAAAAAAAATTATTGAATCAATCTGTATCTTGAATTTAGTGTACATGTAACACCACTGCTACATAGGTCCCTCCATAGGTCCGGATCAAGAGGTTGTGGGGTCCCCTTCAAATAATTGAGCCAAAAATCTAGACTGTGCAGCCAAATAATACAGTTCAAAATTAGGGAGTTTCAACCCTCCTTCTGGAAAGTCCAGGGTAAGTTTTTCTAAGGTGACCCTTGGAGATTTATTTTGCCAAATAAACCGTCTAATCAGCTTGTCTAGAGTGGAGAAAAAAACAGAGGAGACATGAATTGGAAGGGATTGAAACATATACAGGAATTTGGGCAAAACATTAAATTTTATCACATTGATTCGGCCAAGTAGGGTAAGAGGGAGGTATATCCACTTATTCAAATCATCCTCCACTTTCTGCAACAAAGTAAACATGTTAAGCCCATATAAGTTATTTAGATCCTTCTCCACTGGTATGCCCAGGAATGTAAGCGCTCTGGGAGACCACTTAAAGGGAAAAGTATGTTGAATAGTGTCATAGTTAAATTCTAACTTTTATTATTTATTATTTATTGTATTTCACTCTTATCGAGGTTAATCTTATAACCCGCAAAGGAGCTGTACAAGCCCAACATAAAAACTAAGCGGGAGAGGGATTTTTCGACGTTCATCAAGAAAAGAAGAACATCATCGGCAAAAAGAGATATTTTGTGTGCGAGAGGGCTGATGTCAAAGCCGTTTATATTAGGGTCTACTCTGATAGCCTCAGCCAGAGGTTCTATGTAAAGTACAAAGAGGGTGGGACTAACTGGACAGCCCTGTCTGTTGCCTCTAAATATGGAGAAACAGTCGGAAGTGACTCCATTAACCGCAATCCTAGCTTTGGGAGACCTATACAATGATTTTATTAAATCGATAAAATCACTCTCAAAACCAAATTTTTCGAGAACTCTAAAGAGGTAAGGCCACTCGAGCTGGTCAAAAGCCTTTTCGGCATCGAGAGAGAGTGCAGTGCTGGGTATGCTATGTTTCTGTGCAAAGTGAATAATATAAAAAAAACGTCTTAGGTTATTAGAGGAAAGCCTACTAAGTATAAACCCAGTTTGGTCAGGATTAACTAGATGGGGGAGAAGTGTCTCCAACCTCTTGGCAATCATTTTGGTTACTAGTTTGTCATCAGTATTCAAAAGAGAATACTGGCCTTTAGGAGGCGCACTTTAGGGGGTCTTTGCCCGTTTTGTGAATAACAGATGTACTGGCCTGAGAGAATGAATCCGGGAATCGTTTTTCTTCCTTAGCTAGTTTGAGGACTTCCATTAAGGGTGGGATTAGAAGATCTTTAACTTCCTTATAGAACTCGGGGGGAAACCATCTTCCTCCGGGAGATTTGTTTGAGGGCAACAATTTAATAGCTTCAGTTAATTCAGAAATTGAAAATGAATTACTCATGACTTCTCTCTCTTTATCAGATAGACATGGAAGATTAAGTGGGGGAAGAAAATAATCTATTGCTGACACGTCACCACATGGCTGCACAGTATATAAGTCTATATAAGTCTATATAAGTATAGTCTATATAAGTCTATATAAGTCTATATAAGTCTATATAAGTATAGTCTATTTAAGTCTATATAAGTCTATATAAGTATAGTCTATTTAAGTCTATATAAGTCTATATAAGTCTATTAAGTCTATATAAGTATAGTCTATTTAAGTCTATATAAGTCTATATAGATAAGCAGAGATTGCAAATCCAAAAATCAGATCACAGAAATACCTTGGAATTATAGACCGTAGCTGGAGTACAAACGTCCAAAGATAGAGTCAATATCAACTCATCCCGAGGTTGGAAGGAAAGGGAAAAAACAGCTGGTCGAAATAAAAATCTTCTGGGGGCTGATACGGCCTAGGGCGCCGAAATCCGCAGCTGGAGTGGTCAAAACTGACTCACTCTTAAATCAGTGTAAGTCTCCTAACTAACCCCTTGACAAACTGACTCACTCTTACATCAGTGTAAGTCTCCAAACTAACCCTTTGACCAACTGACTCACCCTTACAATGTAAGTCTCCTAACTAACCCTTTGACAAACTGACTCACTCTTAAATCAGTGTAAGTCTCCAAACTAACTCTGTCACCGGGTGTTATTCACAGAGTTGTAGAAGTCGATAATTAGGATTTGAGTTCATAGTCACTTTTAGTCGCTGTAAGTCATTTTAAAGATTCCAAATTCAGTTAGCAGGGAACAGCAAGTTCTTTTGGAATGTGTTGTGTTACGGTAGTGGGAGTTTGAAATGGATGGTCTCTATGTTTGTAGATACTGGTCTCTCACACTCTCTCTCTATGTGCATCTTCTGTTTTAATCTGAGTAGCTGTCTCTATGTCTCTCTACCTCTCTCTCTTTCTCTGCAGGAGTCCGTTAAGGGGATCTCTCTCTAAGCCTATCTCTATGTCTCTCTACCTCTCTCTCTGTTTGTCCATACTGGTCTCTTACTCTCTCTCTATGTGCGTCTTCTGTTATAGTCTGAGTAGCTGAACTGGATGAAAGGCACTGACGTAGAACCGCGTAACCATGGGGACACCAACCGGCTAAATAGACCTGCAAACAACAACAACATCATCAACAACAAAAGCAACTAACTACCATGATCATCACAGCTGAGGCCAAACTTCACAGGAGTCACAGAGAAATAACTTCAATTCCCAGCATGCATTGCTCTCATTCCACAGATCTGCTGACCTGGCCTCATGCACATCACCGCAGGCTACATCCTATAATGTACTATGTCTCATAAAGTTATCGGAAGTCAGCTAGCGGGGTCGTTTCCATGGCAACGCCAGAGGGGTACGCTATGTACGGTGTGTAGTGGGGTAATGAGGGAGAGGTAATGAGGCAATGAGGTAATGAGGTAATGATGTAATGAGGTAGTGAGGTAATGCGGTGATGAGGTAATGAGGTAGTGATGTAGTGAGGCAGTGATGTAGTGAGGCAATGAGGCAGTGAGGTAATGCGGTGATGAGGTAACGAGGTAGTGAGGTAATGTAGTGATGAGGTAACGAGGTAGTGATGCAATGCGGAGATGAGGTAATGATGTAGTGTGGTAATGTGGCGATGATGTAATGATGTAGTGAGGTAATGTGGTGATGAGGTAATGAGGTAGTGAGGTAATGTGGCGATGTAGTGAGGCAGTGATGTAGTGAGGCAATGAGGTAATGAGTGGGGTTAGTTTGACAGAGACACAGGTATTCAGATTACTGTTTTCCTTTTTACTACTGCTGCTGCTTCCTGTTAGGCAAGCACTTGCTGTCCTCTTGGACCATCTATGGCAACACACACACACACACACACACACACACGTACACATACACAGTGCGCGCACACACACACACACACACACTCTCACACACACACATACACATACACATTGAGCACACACTCACAGTAATGGCTCGTTTCCACCGAAGACTTTTATGTATTGTACCCTTGTAACCGGTACCTTACCTTTGCCGACCAGTACCTTACCCTAGATCTGTTTTGTGTTTCCACCGCATACAGCTACCATAAAATGTAGGCGGGGTTCATAACCATGTAACTATCACGTAAAACGGATTTGCCTTCTTCTTGAGGTGCTTTTGCTGGTCTTCTCTGTCGCAATCGATTAAAATAGTGGGGTTGTTTGCATTTGTACATTGAGTCTAAAATGGCTCTTATGAGCAGTGTTTCTAGCTCCACCTCCAAGTACCGGGTCAGTGTGCTAGGAACCGGGTCAGTGTGCTAGGAACTGGGTCAGTGTGCTAGGAACCGCAGAAGGGGAGCGGAAAACAGGACGGAATGGATATTTTCCGTGCTAGAACCTTTGCCAGCGGAAACGTCAAAATACCTGTTCTGATACATAACGAACTGGCCCAAACTGAAATGACCTGTTCGGTGGAAATAAGCCATTAGAAACACACACACACACACACACACACACACACACACACACACACACTGTAGCTAGTTCTGCCTGTAATGTAACTGTAGCTGCACCTTCCAAGATGTCTGCCATAGTGCTAGCGGTACTCTCACTACCTCAGAGGAAATGGGAGATCCATGTTTCTCCTCTCTTTGAAATGACTGTGTCTAGTCAGTCCGCTGCACAGTCATGCATTGATTCACTTTGTTTCCTGGTTTAAATAGTAACCTGACCTTTGACCCGTGGATTGTAAATTTGACCTTCATGGTCTTGTCTCCAGAGGCGTCACTGAAGTGGAACCAGGCCGGCAGAGTTCAGTTTAGCTCAACTCCCATTGGCACTTAGGTGAGAACGTGACACACAGGCTAGCACTATCATGGATCACTTCCTTTTTGAAAAGAATCTCTGTCTTCGGTTCTGTTGTCTTTCGCTCCGGTGTGCTTCTTCCTTTAGAGGGGTAAACTCATCTACCCACAATGCCGCTGTTGTGGTCGTCATTCAGCCAAAGTTGCGCCTTACAATCTATCCGCAAAGCCTTTTCCTCTTTACCTCTTTACCTCTTCTGGGTCCCAGTGCGTCACCCACACTGAGGAGGACAATGTTCAGGGTCAGGTTTGTGTTCAGCTGCTGTCTGTTAAACCCTCCGTTGGCACTTCCCGAAACATTTTCATGGCATGATGTCCTCCTCCAACCAATGCTAGCTAAGATGTATCCAGTTCTGTGATTGGGCGATAGTTTTACACTGTATATTGAGTTGATAGGCCAGCTATTTACATGCGACAACAGCCAAGGGATTGTTATTCAATTTCATTTTGAAAGAAAACATCAAATACCTTTTTTTATCTTCACATTATGAATGGATTGATGCTGTTTGACTTTAGACTTTGTTTGATAGGCTACAGTGTAGCAAAGCCTCAGAATTAGCTCACAGAAAACGGGCCCCTGCTGTCATGGCAACGGACCCCAATATGGGAGTGGCCGCGTGAATCACACGTATTCTAATTAAAGGGTCAGAAACGGATTCAGCCCTTACTGTGAGTTCGCTTTAAACAGGACAACACAAAGGTCCATTGTAGAGTTCTTTTTATAATTCTGTGAGTGAGACATAAAGTTGGGTACGCTTAAAAAGAAAGCTCCTTTCAAAGACACGGACATGGTCAGTCCTCTTGCTAGTGATGTTGATAGCTCTTTTCAAAGCCCGTTCATTACCAGTGCTCTATGTCAATAGTAAGTCCAGGTACTCAGCATAATGGCTTAACAGTCTCCAGTGGTATTCTGTCTGTGTCCTCATCATTTAACCCAAGCCCGGTAAACCGTCGGGATAGCGCTTTCTTTTTTCTTAAGACCAAAATAAGTCAACTATATTTGTAGAGCTTTCAGAGAATTTCAATGTACAATAGATGTATAGAAAACCATTCCTTTTGCTGGGAGATGATAGGCTTCTTAGTGGGTGGAGTTCTGTCATGTGATTCACAGAAACCAGGAAATGAAACAAAGCAGGAAGTTGACAGGAAGTGAGATGTAGTTTTGTTTGTAGCTGGGCGTTGCTTAACTCCACTGCAGCCTTCTTTCTGTTGAAATAATTTATTAATTTCCTCTTTGTTTTGCATTGATGTCTTGTAAAAATGTAACTGCAGAGTTTAACTAATCAAAGAGATGAACATTTAAAGAGTACAAATATTAATTTAAGAGAATAATACTTCATATATGTATGTATATTTGGTTATGTAATGTGCCATTGAGAATTTATTATAAAATAAAATGTTGTATTTTGTGTCAGTAGTTGGAGTTTCTGTTTAGTTATTTGATCTCTTGATAGCACATTCGATTGGCCTTGTTCAGTATTATTGTAGTGTCTGGATTAAAAACCTCATATTGAACCAGTTCAATCCAGTTTTATCTAGTTTGGCACGGACATTTGTCTCCGTGGGGTTCAGAAAAACATTGCTTATTTGTGTTTAGTGTTCCATTTAGTGTTACAATTTAAATTGTAAAAAATTATACCGTTATGCATTTCACATGAATGTGTAAATCAATGTTGCCCTCCACAACGTGTTGAAAACGGAGGGTAGGCCAGAGACAGTGTAGCCACCAGCTAATAATACCCTTATCACTGTGGAACAGTACAGCGTGCTACCACTCTGAGATTAATAAGACAGATTTGAAGTACGAGCAAGGCCAGAGAGACAGATAGTAATTGCCCTGCACAGCTCAGCCCTGCACAGCCCAGCCCTGCACAGCCCAGCCCAGTCTAACCCAGCTCAGACCAGCCCAGCCCAGACCAGCCCAGCCCAGCACAGCCTCACCCAGCCCAGCCCAGCCTAGCCCAACCCAACCCAGCCCAGCCCAATACAGCCTATCACAGCCCAGCCCTGCACAGCCCAGCCCAGCCCAGCCTAACCCAGCTCAGACCAGCCCAGCCCAGACCAGCCCAGCCCAGCACAGCCTCACCCAGCCCAGCCCAGCCCAGCCCAGCCCAGCCTAGCCCAGCCTAACCCAGCCCAGCCCAGCCTAGCCCAACCCAATCCAACCCAGCCCAGCCCATCCCAGCCTAGCCCAGCCCAACCCAACCCAGCCCAGCCTAACCCAGCCCAGCCCAGCCCAGCCTAACCCAGCACAGCATGGTATAGTTCTTTTTAAGACACCAGCTCTGTTAATATTGAACTTATGACCTTTCAGGCTGTTCTTTTTGTTTTGTTTTTTAATATCTATAGTTTGTTTCATTTTTTAATATCTAAAGTAAGAAGAACACACTGTTCTATCCTGTCTTTCTGTTGCGAATAGAACTGCTAGACCAGCCAATGAATGAATGATAAACCAATCAGCATAGAGATGTTTGTATCTTTTGACCTTTTCAGTCATATAATAACAATGCCCCTTCAAAGAGTAAGCACTCACTCAATTCCACAAGGCGTTACCATGGAGTGTTGCTATGTTTTCTTCTTCTTTGGGATCAGTGTTGTCTGTGCGGCTCGTGACGGAGTCCACTGGACATATTCAGGTAGGGGCTGAATTACAGTGTGCGCATGCACGGTTTGAGATGACAGTCCTACTCTCAGACTGCAGAGACAAGGAGAGGCTGGGTACAGATTTCTATTAGACTGAGCGTTCGACTCTCTTTTCAAACTGTCCCATCCTGATATATATACATCCTGCCTGATACAGAGTGTATGGGCATCATATATATATATATATATTCATATATATATATATATATATATATATATATATATATATATGTATATATGATGCCTATACTCTGTATTCTAGTCAATTAGGAAAAAGGACTGTGGGCCTTCATAGCTTTCAAAGTTTACTTTTGTCTCTCTCTTTCTCTCTCAAATCAAATGCTATACCTATTGATTAACCACATTTGCTATGTTTTTATTTTTTATTACGATTTATAAATTTTTGTTCATACTTTTATTAACATAGTAAGACATTTTATTTGACAAGGGAGTCCTGGTCAAGAGGAGAACACCAGTATAAAACTAAAATCAAAGATGTACAACACTCTAAAATAAAATTACAAACAATCAAAACGTTCTAGGTAAAAAGTATTTCGTGAAACAAATATCTGTCTTATTAGAATAAAAGCAAAATAGAAAAAGAGATCAATGCACAAGAGTGATAGAGTTAAAAATGCGGTACAGAAATGGAATTAAGGGATTGCTTTATTAATAAGAAAAAAGGTGCTAGTGGAACCATCTAAGGAGGCTCAAAATGTAACATTAGTACATTTCTTCCAATTCTGTAAGGCTGGACGATGGCGCAGGCGCATTGGCCAGAGGAGTATCCAGTGTGCGCTGGTCAGGCGCAATCTCCTATTGATATAAAGCGCCGGAGCGCGCGCTATAACCCCAGTTTATCTCCAATCGAACTCAGCGGTTATGACGCCCAGACAGGAGACTTTCTCATGTCTAACACCGGGCACTCAGGTAAGCTAAGGGTTACATTTATTGTGAGAATGCTTATGTAGGAAGGAATAAAAAAGAGGATGCAATGTTTGTATTACTCAGACGTGGTGGAGGATCAGTACGTCTTGAAACTCTTACATTACTTCGTTCAGTAGGTCCCTAATTAAATTGTCGGGGTGTCCTTTTGTATTTTTGCTCTCTCTCTCCCTCTCTCTCTCCCTCTCTCTCTCTCTCTCTCTCTCTCTCTCTCTCTCTCTCTCTCTCTCTCTCTCTCAGTAAAAGTTAAACTACCTCCCGGCATGGTAATAACGCGGGGATTGCCTGCACGCTACACCGCGGTCCAGATGCATCTGCACTGGGGGGACTGGTCCGACGAGGCGAGCGGATCAGAGCACACACTAGATGGCGTCCGCTACCTGGCAGAGGTTGGAGGTTACGAGCAAATAACCCAGCACTTATTTATATGCGATAATTTATAAGCATGATCGTTTTCAGTGATTAAGTGCTGCCACTGATTAATGTATAGAGTCTGTTTGTGTCACCATGTTGACTAAAGCCTCAAGCATGTGTGAGTTGGTCAGCGTACAGTTTGTGGCGATAGAAAAACATGTTTTATTTGTCTTGGGTCTTACTTTTCAGCTCCACGTGGTTCATTACAACTCTGACAGCTATAGCAGCTTTTCGGAAGCTAAAGAAAAGCCTGACGGACTTGCAGTTCTTGGTTTTTTTTTAGAGGTAAGGTTTACCGAAACAAGGTTTACTTGTTTACTACTAAAAGTATGCCATTATATTCTTGTATTCATCTTTCATCTAAAAAAAATGTTCACGTACCATTTCCGTCTCTGAAATGCTGGAATATTGGAATTTTGAGTGTATGATTTGCGCCTGTCTCACTGCAATAAAAGTCCCCTCCAGCTTTTGAATGTATGCTGTGTGCCTGTCTCACTGCAATAAAAGTCCCCTCCAGCTATTGAATGTATGCTGTGTGCCTGTCTCACTGCAAAAAAAGTCGCTTCCAGCTTTTGAGTGTATGCTGTGTGCCTGTCTCACTGCAATAAAAGTCCCTTCCAGCTTTTGAGTGTATGCTGCATGCCTGTCTCACTGCAATAAAAGTCCCCTCCAGCTTTTGAGTGGATGATTTGGACCTGTCTCACTGCAATGAAAGACCCCTCCAGCTTTTTGCTGTTATGGTCTGGACAGGAAACGTTCCTAATATTTTTTCTTTTCAGGGTGGCCATTTTGAGAACACATACTACAGTGATTTCCTATCCAACTTGGCAAACGTCAAGCAAGCCGGTCAGTGCTGAGCTGAACTATACCGTACTATACTATACTGTACTATACCGCACTATACTATACTATACTATACCATACTATACTATACTATACTGTACTACACTATACTGTACTGTACTATACTGCACTGTACTATGCTGTACTATACTATACTGTACTATACTACACTGTACTATACTATACTGTGCTATACTGTACTGTGCTATACTACACTGTACTATACTATACTGTACTATACTATACTGGACTATACTATACTGTACTATACTATACTGTACTATACTGTACTGTACTGTACTATGATGTACTATACTATACTGTGTAACCTTTTTTAACCTTCAGTGTTTTAATCTTTAATGTTTTGATCTATACTTCTCATAGCTTTCACAAAAGGATTTTCATAGTTTTAATTTGTTTTATGTTATTGTTTTGAATGTTGTTCTTATGTTGTATGACAGGAGATAGCTTTAACCTGTACAGCATGGACATGCGCTCCATGCTCCCAGAGAGTCTGGACCGGTTCTTCCAGTACGCTGGCTCTCTGACCACGCCTCCCTGCTATCAGAGCGTCCTGTGGACCATGTTTGAAACCCCTATCGTCCTTTCATACACTCAGGTAAGCCCACTCACCTGTCCTAACACATCTCACTGTTAAAACCAATGACCATGGCAACCAGGTAACCCCACTCACCTGTCCCAGCACATCTCACTGTTAAAACCAACGACCATGGCAACCAGGTAAGCCCACTCACCTGTCCAAACACATCTCACTGAACCAACAACCATGGCAACCAGGTAACCCCCTCACTTGTCCCAGCACATCTCACTGTTAAAACCAATGACCATGGCAACCAGGTAACCCCACTCACCTGTCCTAACACATCTCACTGTTAAAACCAATGACCATGACAACCAGGTAACCCCACTCACCTGTCCTAACACATCTCATTGTTAAAACCAATGACCATGGCAACCAGGTAACCCCACTCACCTGTCCTAACACATCTCACTGTTAAAACCAATGACCATGGCAACCAGGTAACCCCCTCACCTGTCCCAGCACATCTCACTGAACCAATGACCATGGCAACCAGGTAACCCCACTCACCTGTCCCAACACATCTCACTGTTAAAACCAATGACCATGACAACCAGGTAACCCCACTCACCTGTCCCAACACATCTCACTGTTAAAACCAATGACCATGACAACCAGGTAACCCCACTCACCTGGTCCATTCATGATAGGTTGATTTATTTACCTTAACTACGGTGTATGTTGTTATGGTGAAACATTGGATTGTATTCCTGTGTGGTCCCAGATGAGGAAGTTGCAGAGCATGCTGATGGACCACGATAACGTAACACTGTCCGGTAACTACCGCGTGGTGCAGCCTCTGAACCAGCGCCTTGTGCAGTCCTCCTTCCTGCCGGGGTCAAAGGGTAAGACAGCAGGGCTCTCTGTAACATTCTGCTCAGGGTCAAAGTGTCAGACATGAGGACCCTCGTTAATATTCCTGTCAGGGTCAAAGTTTAAGACATCAGGACTATCTTTGATAATCCTGCCCAGGGTCAAAGTTTAAGACATCCTTGTTAATGTTCCTGTCAGGGTCAAAGTTTAAGACATGAGGACTGTCGTTAATATTCCTGCTCAGGGTCAAAGTTTAAGACATCAGGACGCTCTTTTTGATATTAATAATGATTTATTAGTCGTTATAAACTGACCATCTTTGTGGTGGTCGTCAGAAGGTTGTTTGTCAGTGTTTTCATTTACTTTGATGTCCTCTAGGTCCATGTGGTGAGTCCAGAGCTTCTCCAAACAGTGCACAGTCACTTTGTTTATGTGCTGCACTTCATCCCATTATGATCTAAAATGGAGGCTATACCTCCACTATGAGCCTGAATGCCAATGTAGTAATGATTACTGTTCATTAAGTGTTTCCCTCATCATTATGATCTAAAATGGAGGCTATAAGTCCACTATGAGCCTGAATGCCAATGTAGTTATGATTACTGTTCATTCTGTTTCCCTATATATATAAATCCACTATGAGTCTGAATGCAGATGTGGTAACTAACCTCCTCCATCTTGTTGTCCTTTCTCAGAACCCGTCTCCCCGTTTCCCCTGGTACTCCATTTCCCAGAAGACAACGCTGCCAGCTACGCCTCCGTCCACCTTGACCCCCACCACCCCATGGCGCTGCGCTCCTTCTCCGTGTGCATGCTCCTCCGCCTGCCCCTCCGCGGCGTCTACACGGTGCTCTCTTACTCCAGCACGGAACACGACAGCGAGCTTAGGGTCACGCTGGGTCAAGGGGTCGGCCTCTGGGTGGCCGACACCTTCCTCTACCTGCCCTTCGGCATACAGCCGCGCGACTGGACACGCTACTGCATTACCTGGTCCTCCCAGCAGGGGGCGGTGGAGCTGTGGGTGGAGGGCGAGAGGAAGGCGGAGGGGCGCTTGGCGGAGGGGTACTCCCTGGTCCCCGGGGGGGAGCTCATCCTGGGGAAGGACCAGGACAGCTCTCAGGGTGGGGTCATCGCCTGGGAGGCCTTTGAAGGTCACATGACGGAGGTGAACCTGTGGGACTATGTGCTGCCCCCGGAGAAGGTACGAGGACAGGGGGCCGGCGAGGGGGGAGGCCCAGGGACGGGCAACGTTTTCGGCTGGGGGGTCACTCGGATCAGCCTCTATGGAGGGGTGATGCTGCACACAACTCCACAGTAAGCTGTGGGGACATCATAGTGAGGAGGGGGTTTCCATACAGCCAGAATATCAAATAAAGGCGGTATGCCAAATGTATGTAATAATTGTTTGAACAGTGGTACTTGTTTCAGTAAGCCAGTGTTAGGCCTCTGAATAGCTTGTTTCTAACATCAGCTCCTTTGGGAAAGTAAGCTAGCAGCTAACACAAAGAAATGCTTTGGAAAGGTAAGAGCTTTAAAGTTTACACTTTGTGTGCGGGACAGAATTCTGTGAAAGTATTTACCAAGCACACCTATATTTGCACAAGAGAATTTCATTTTTCATTAAGGGGTTGCTGGGATGCAGCTTTAAACTTAAAATAGTATTTTTAACTTTTAACTTTTAACAATTAAAGGCTTTTAAATTGTATAAAATGTCTGTCTTGGATCAATAAAAAAAATCCTTTGTTGAATACACGTTTTTGCACTTCGCTGAAAAACCTCCAGAATTATTGTCCAATAAAAGCCCTGCGGCTTAGCTGTGATTGGTCAGAACGGACCGTAACCATCGTTTTCCAGCTGTCAGGAAGTGGGGAAGAGTAGAGACGAGTAGATAGTGGTCGGGGCGGGCTCTCTGGTCGCCGCGGCAACGCGCCTCGCCTGTTCTAGAACGTCTGGAGAAAGTGCTGCATACACCATCTGGAAGGCAAGCGTTAGTGGCCACAGTAGCTACGTGACAATTTAGCGGTATGTACAAAGTGACTTCACACAAGTTTAAAGATATTTTAGCTTCAGGATAGTATGTGTAGGTATATTTGTTATATTTGAAAGAATACCCTCACCTCTATCTTTTGTTCATGTTTAGGGGCAGCTGTAGAAGTAAAACAAACATTTGTAAAAACGTGTAAATGTCTGATAATAGATGATCGTACGTTCAAGATATTAGACACATTTTAACCAAGTTAAAAGTAACTTGAGATACTTTATCTCATTCAAAAATCCCCAAATAATCCAATAGGGTTAGGGAGATCACCTGTAGGACAGTGAGGTTTGGGGTTAGGGTTCAGGGGTTAGGGTTAGGGGTTAATCACCTGTAGGACAGTGAGGCTAGGGTTAGGGGTCAGGGGTTAGGGGTGAATCACCTGTAGGACAGTGAGGTTAGGGGTTAGGGTTCAGGGGTTAGGGTTAGGGGTTAATCACCTGTAGGACAGTGAGGCTAGGGTTAGGGGTCAGGGGTTAGGGGTGAATCACCTGTAGGACAGCGAGGTAAGGGCGGTGGAACAGGCAGAGGCTGGGTACCAATCGAGGACTCGGTCCGGAGCCGGTGGAGTGATAAAGAACGAGTTCTGGGCTGCGGTTTGGGTTTGACCTTTGACCTCAGACAGCGTGCCAAACCCAGAACGAGGGGGAAACATAAAAATGCGCTCCCACACAGCAACAACCTGGACTGGCCTGTTCTCTCTGAGGGAGCAGCTACAGAGACGGAGAGACAGACAAACATGGAGACGCACGTTTCACTTTGTCACTTGCAGCAGAACATTCTTAAAAAAAAAAAACATTGTATATTGCTCTCTCTGTCTCTGTACCTCTCTCTCTCACACGCAAACACACACACACACACACATCACACTTAACTGCTGTGTGATTCCATGTACCTTCTGTGACATTCACGTAGGTCATGTGTCCAACGCTGAGCCCCCCATTGGCCCACTTTACCCGGCATCCATACCACCCTGAATCCGATTGGTTGGCACTCAGGAAATGGATGAAGAGTTCTGTCTGATTGGTTGAGAGGGACCTATTTCTGAGAATGTGATTGGCTGAGGGTTCCAGTAGGAGGAAGTGAAGCTGTGTTGGCACAGCCCATCCTCCAGTCCACCCCTGCACTTCGCAGTGCTGGACCTTACAGGACAGGGAGAGGGAGCCCCCTAGTGGAACCTCAACGTAGTTGCGTCTTGCAAACACAGTAGGAATGCAATCCTCTGCATGAAAACCTAAGAAGAAGATAAACAATACAAGTATGTTTGAAT
Organism: Galaxias olidus; assembly: GCA_026901105.3. NCBI lineage: Eukaryota > Metazoa > Chordata > Actinopteri > Galaxiiformes > Galaxiidae > Galaxias > Galaxias olidus. The sequence goes on along the minus strand of JAPMUY010007948.1, from coordinate 13,985 downwards.
CACTTCATCTACACTAACCCACTAAAGTACCTTGGAAGAGCTCACCTGTAATATATACAGTACTGTACAACAGTTTTAGGCAGGCGTGAAGTCTTAAAGTTCGAAAGAAATATATATAAAAATATAAATGTTAATTGTTAACTTTTTTTCATCAATTCATAAAATACAAAGTGAGGGAAAAGCAAAGCTGTATCAAATCAACATTTGGCGTGACCACCATTCCCCTTCGAAACAGCATCCCCTGCCTAAAACTTATGCACAGTACTGTTGTATGTTTAATGATCATTCTGCTGATGCATGATCTATAAGACGAAAGGGCATGATTTCAGAAAGGGAAATCAGCATGACAGAAAGCAGCTACAAGTAACTTGGCCTTGTTCTTTGTCATGTCGGACGCCTGTAGGCTGTAGCTGTAGCCGGTGTTAATTACGATTTAGGGCCGATCACAATTACTCAGGCTCAATTACATCTTAGGCTATTTAATAAATCTATATAGTCTCTAATGCAGGGCAGGATTAACAGAATGTATTGTTTACTTTTGCCAATACAAGTGTCCCCCTGACCATAACTGTCAAATTCATTTCTACTTTGGCTGAATATTACTGACCTGATTTCTAAATGATATTGTATTTTTTTATAGGACAGTTTTGTGTGTGTCACTGAATATTATCATGTGTTTAAACACTTTCAAAATGTTTAAAGTATATTTTGCAATGAACGTGGCAATAGCTTCTTACCAATCAATGCACATTAATCTTCAAACACATCGTTTTCTGGTGCAAGTAACATGCACTTTTATTCTTCCTGTGTGGAATGTCTCTAATCAACCTTTAAAAAATGTTTGACACTTAGGTTGGACTTACCAGGAGTAGCCAGGCAGAGTAGACAGAGGTGTCCCAGTAACAGTGGCAGATAGCTGGGCATCTCCGTCCAGATAGCCAACACTCTGTTGCTTCAGCAATGGCCCCCCTCCTTCTTCTGTGGTGCTACCGGAGGAAGTGGCCCGCTGCCACAACTTCCTTCACCCAAAAGACATGGCTGTCAATCAAAGTCCGGTTAATGATGAAAGGTGTATTTTGATTTGAATCCTTATTAGATGTGTTACATCAATTATATTGTTGGCTTCCGTCTGACTTTCTCTCTCTCTGTGTAGGCCTGAGTTTCTCTTTCTCTGTGTCCGTCTGAGTTTCCCTCTCTGTGTCTGTCTGTTTCTCTTTGTTAGAGTTCTTCTCCACCCAGACTGGATTTTCCACAATGTGAAATGGTTTCCTTTTCCTCTTAAGGACTCCGCTTTACTGGAGTAGAGGAAGGAAATGCCATGTGCTACATGTCCACTTAAACACACACACACACACACACGCACACGCACACGCACACACACACACACACACACACACACACACACACACACACACACACACACATACACACACACACACACACACAAATGCGCGGGCACACACACACACACATACACACACACACACACACACACACATGCACACACGCACGTACATACCCACTTTCACACAAAGACACACTTGCACACTTAAATACACACATGCACTCACATGGATGCATGCACATGCACGTATGCATGCGCAGACACGTATGCACGCAACACATTTACTCATATATACTCACAGAAACACACACGAAGACGCACACAAACACACTAAATTACAGGTAAGGAAAAGTATAAACTAGATCAGGAAGCTAAAAAAAAATTATAGACTTGGCAGGTTTATAATGTGCCAAGGCTTTCCATGATGTACTGTATTTTTTACATGAAGTGAAACAGCCTTTGGAAAAAAAAAACTGTTGCTATGAGACAACAGAAGTGAAAGTTGTTAGCCTGAATAATTCTGGAGTTAAAAACTGAATTGTTGATAGTTATCATCATTTATGACATAGATACAGTAAGCTCACTATAGGCCTATTGTTAAATCTTGTCTGACAGATGCTCCGATTAGAAATCTGTAACAATATTTTGAATTCCTTCTGTTTTGGGTTCTCTTCATTAACGCTACCCAAACAATACCGTCTCTACTGTGACGTTTATTTAATATAACCCAAACAAATCTAATAGCATGTAATATTATTGAGCAGCGAATTGGATATCCATTGATGTGATTTTAAAATATGAAATAGATAACGAGTCAAACTTGGTGTTTTGACAGATTCATTGATGCAGTATTAGGCCTACATGAGCAAACTTTCTGAAAGGATTGATACAGTTTAAACTTTGTTACTTATTACATAATTGGTTACATTGTAACTACCCATTTCATTTCCTGTTTCCGCCCAAAATACTGGACTCTTCCTCTGCTTCACTGAGTCAGTGTCGGCGAATCAAATAAACAAAGAACCGGCTACTTTTCAGAAATAATTAATCACTCGCCAACCCTCTTAGAAAGCATGGACACTGGTATGTCAAGTATCGCTTTGAGTTGTTTTCATTCATTGTTACTTGTTTAGACGGCAACAACGCTGATTTCTGTGTTTAGTGGCAGTGCCTGACAGCTCCGCTAACACGTTAGCTCTTAGCTACTCGTAGCTTGCAACGTTAGCATTATCATTAAGCAAACCAACTGGCATTAGTTGTTTTCGTCATGTTTTAATCTGTTATAGGTATTAAAACAACGATAGATGATAGAATAAAACCCCCACTATATAGTTGTCTATATTCTTTACGATCTGCTTGTTCAGACGCTTTTAGAAAATATTGTGGAAGCTAACGTTAGGTAAGACCAGTGAAATGTGGCTGTCAAACTTGTGTGTGGTATCAAAAGTGACGCCTCTATGGTTTTCCCGTTACACAAATCAGTAGGAACAAGTGTATTAATTCAATTTCTACGTAGATTTAATATTTTACCGACATGTAGTGCCTATAACCTTACGTGTTTACGAAACAAGTTGGTATAAAATGCTAGGTTGACACTTTTTTGTGACCAGTTGAATGGAGAAGCAGTGATTCCAAGTCAAAAGCTCCAGTGGTTTTGACGTACGATTGACAACAACATATGTAGTTTCACAAACCTTTATATGGACTAGTTTTATTTCCCTGTCAGTGAATTTAGGTGCGATTGCCTGCCGCGCGAGCTTTAATGGCTTTTCACGTTTGTATTACTTCTAACTTAAGTAGGCCCATCGAATGCACTTATAGAACGTCTATATGACACGCACTTTTATAGACTCTGTTCTAGAGTTGCAAGTCATACTAGCTTGTAGTGTTTGGAATCCGGCCATAGAATCACCACTGGTGTTGTTCGCTCTTTATCTTCCTTTCATTCTTTGACATTGTGCTCCTGTGAGAGGGAGAGGGAGAGATAAATGGTAGAGTGAGTACATAAAAGAGAGCGAGGGAGAGAAAAGGAAAGAAAGAAAAAAGAGGGAGCGACATGATAGATGTTTGTTTTGTCTTGAGTCAGCCTATTGTGTGTGTGTGTGTGTGTGTGTGTGTGTGTGTGTGTGTGAAAGCCTTTACAGAAGCTGCTAACATTCTAAGCATTGCTATACCTTCAGTCTAGCTGGTATATCTATTCAGTCATTCTAAGTTTAATTTCTCCTAAGTGATTATTGATTATCATGGTGTCTGGTTAGCCTCAGCCTGAACAGCAAACAGCAGATCGTTCTGTTAAATACACCATAAGGGCTTTCTCCTTACATTTGGTCCAGTAGTGTGTATAGTACAATATATTGCAGTGCATTGTCAAAGTTCGAAGTTCGGTTTTATTTGTCACTAATCAGCATCCAAAGTACAATGGCAGTGAAAATGTAGGCCTACACCCGCCAACTCCATAATGTGCGACAATACTAAGATTAAAAGAATAAGAAGAAAATTAAATTAAATAAAACCTACAAGAGCAATAGAATGAGTTAAAATAGAAAGATTGTGTTATTGTTGAACGTTTTTCTATTATTCTATTAATGTTGTGTTTATTTGAGTTTAGAAGGCTAGATGGTAGTGTAGATGTGTTTATTTGAGTTTAGAAGGCTAGATGGTAGTGTAGATGTGTTTATTTGAGTTTAGAAGGCAAGATGGTAGTGTAGATGTGTTTATTTGAGTTTAGAAGGCTAGATGGTAGTGTAGATGTGTTTATTTGAGTTTAGAAGGCTGGATGGTAGTGTAGATGTGTTTATTTGAGTTTAGAAGGCTAGATGGTAGTGTAGAAGTGTGTTCTGAGGACTGTGAGGTGGTCTTTAAATGGATTTATCGTTGAATGGCTTTTAGTCTCACTCCTCATCCTTCCTCATATTATAGTTTTGATACACAAAATGTTTTGGGTGTAGCTTTCACTGTTACACGTTTATAAGAGTTGTTACATATCTGACAAAAGTCCACCTAACTTTTCCAAAAGTTTTTTTTTTTTTTTTGTATTAAACAGACTTGTTGTCTATGAGTGTCATAGTGAAATGAGAAATGAAATGAAATGGAAAACATTGGCTTGCTGAGTCAGACAAGCAGCATGAACAATTTAAACTTTTACTGAAGGATTTGGGAGCTAATAGTGTTCTTATTTTGGTCTAAACTTAAATATTGAAAATATTGTATGGTAAACATTTTTATGTATTTTTGCTTATTGTTTCTTTATTTTTTGTTGTTATAATTGATATATTCTGCTTTCAAACAGGGCACTGCTGGAAAAGAGACCTTGTCTCAGTCGGCCAACCCTGTATCAATAAAATAAATAATAATAACTGTTTTGGTCTTGGAGCATCGGAAATATCGGTTATAATCTGGAAGTGGCTGTCTTTAAAAGAAGGGCAAAATGACATCTAAACCTTCATTATTCCATAACAAATCAAACTTTTCCTAACCCAAATCCTAGTCTATTCCCATTATTTAAATTGTTTTTATTTTACCAGATTTGAGGAACACTGGAATTTGTTAAGGACATCTTTGTGTGTGTGTGTGTGTGTGTGTGTGTGTGTGTGTGTGTGTGTGTGTGTGTGTGTGTGTGTGAGAGTGTGTGTGTGTGAGAGAGAGAGAGAGAGAGGCGGGGGCTGTTTGTGTCAGCAGCAGCTTGACCCACACACACACACACACACACACACACACACACACACACACACAGACTGTCCTCGTCAGTCAAATGGTAGAACACACTGTGTTGTGTTGACAGTCAGTGGAGTGACCCCGTCCTAACCTGAAACTAACCAGGGGGGCTGTGTCATGTATAATACCAGGCAGCGTCATAGCAGAGAGGACACACACACACACACACACACACACACAGAGTCGGACTGGCAGGCAGCGTGCATGATTGGTCAATGGCGCTGTGTTGCAGCACGTTGGGACAGACTTGGGCTCGGTGCCACCATGTTGATTCTGCCATCTCCTTCTCCTTCGTCTATTCCTCGTTTAACACACAAGTCCTTTCCAAAATGGAAGTGCCCATTTTTAGTGGAAAAAATGCCTTTTAGGTTTTTTTCTGAAGCCCTTCTAGAAGTATCCTCTCCTGGTCTTTGCTCCCCCAGGCTTGAGTCAGGAGAAGATAGCGGGCTTTGTGAAGCGTCTGCGGGCGGAGCCGCGCTTCCTGCTGTCCCAGAATGTGTCCACCTGTATGGACCCTCTGGAAGTGTGTCTGCACCGGCAAACTGTACAGGACACCGTGCACATCTTCCAGCACACCATCCCCACAGAGGGCAAGCCCGTCACCAACCAGAAGAACTCAGGTACACACACACACACACACACACACACACACACACCATCCCCACAGAGGGCAAGCCCGTCACCAACCAGAAGAACACACACACACACACACACACACACACACACCATCCCCACAGAGGGCAAGCACACCAACACAAAAGAACACACACACACACACCATCCCCACAGAGGGCAAGCCCGTCACCAACCAGAAGAACTCAGGTACACACACACACACACACACACACACACACACACATCCCCACACACCATCCCCACAGAGGGTAAGCCCGTCACCAACCAGAAGAACTCAGGTACACACACACCATCCCCACAGAGGGCAAGCCCGTCACCAACCAGAAGAACTCAGGTACACACACACACACACACACACACACACACACACACACACACACACACACACACACACACACACACACACACACACACACACACACACACACACACACACACACACACACACACACACACACACACACACACACACACACACACACACACCATCCCCACAGAGGGCAAGCCCGTCACCAACCAGAAGAACTCAGGTACACACACACACACACACACACACACACACACACACCATCCCCACAGGGGGCACCAACCAGAAGAACTGTACACACACACACACACACACACACACACACACACACCATCCCCCAGAGGGCAAACCCGTCACCAACCAGAAGAACTCAGGTACACACACCCATCCCCACAGAAGAACACACACACACACACACACACACACACACACAGACACACACACCATCCCCACAGAGGGCAAACCCGTCACCAACCAGAAGAA
>JAPMUY010007946.1:52500-62785 GCA_026901105.3 Galaxias olidus | reverse complement strand
GTCTGCATAGGGGTCCCCATACAGACCCTGTGCCTGCTCTATCCCCTCCCCTCCATAGCCATAGGCCTGCTGGCTTCCTGGGTGAAGGCCCATGACCTCCTGGGAGCTGTAGTCCTTAAAAGGAATTCCTCCTTCAGTGTAATTCAACTGGTAGTCCTGGGGTAGCCCCATTTGCATTCCTATTGCACCTGCGTAGGGGTTTTCAAAATAACCACCTTGGTTATCATCATAATAACCTCCTTGGCCACCATCGTCATAATAAGCTCCCTGGCCGTCATCATAGTATTCACCTTGCATGTTGCCATAGTATCCCTGAGCTTGAGGATCCATATAACCACCCTCCATCCCAACTCCATATTGACCATAATCATACTCCTCTCCCATTGGCTCATAGTACTCCAGACCCTCATCACCATACATTCCCATTGGCTGCTGCTGCTGTTGCCCATAGTAACCCGCTGCCTGGTCCTCGTAGTAATCCTCACCATTGGGGTCTAGGTTGTAGTAGTCCCCTCCACCGTCGTCATAGTAACCAGCGTTTTGGTCATGGAACCCCTCCTCCTCATAGTAGCCCAGGTCCTGGTAGTCTCCCCGGTCGTCATAGTAACCGTACTGACCATGCCCCTCAAAGCCCACAGCTCCCTCTGCCTGTAGTAAGTGCTGCTCCTCATATCCATACTCCTCATCCTGCTCGTACCCTCCGTTCTGGTAGCCATGGAGATGCCCTCTGGAGCTTGCCTGCCGTCTCTGTGGCCTCCGTCCTGTCCAGCCCTCCCCTCTCTGTGCGCTGGCGCTCATCTTTGTGGAGAGGAAGCGCTTGGTCAGCCAGTTGGTGGCTCCGGCAACCTTCCCCAGCAACAGGCTCTGGTTCTTGAAGTCCTCGGCTATGCCGCCGGGGCCCCCCTTCTTCCCAAACAACCCTTTAAAGAAGCCTTTCCTCTCCGCGGGCTTCCCCTTCCCCAGACGGATCAGCATGAACGCAGGTTTCTCCGATCCATCCTCTGCCTCCTTCTGTTTGGCGGCCTTCTCCTTCTCCTTTTTCGTCTTGCTGGCCTTGAACCTCATCATGAAACGGGACGTGTTCTTCAGCATGGACTTGCGTCGTTTCTTCTTGGTCATGCGGGTCTTCCTCTTGCCCAGCCCCAGGAAGAGCCGCGAGGTGCTCCTCAGCTTCTTCCTGCTGTTCTTGCGCCTCTTAACGCCGGAGAACTTCATAAACATCCTGGACATGTTCTTTAGGCCTTTCTTGGGGAGCTCTTTAGCCGGGGGAAGGGGAGGCACTTCCTCCTTCTTCTTTGCTTTCTTCTTCTTGGCGTCAGCCGGGTCCGACTTTCCACCTTTGGACTTCTTCTTAGATTTCCTATCATCTTCCTCTTCCTCGTCCTCGTCAAAGTCCTCGTCATCCTCATCCTCGTCATCAGAATCCCCACGTTTCCCCCGCGACTTTCCCCCCTTGCCACCTTTGGCCCCCTTCCCACCTTTCCCCTTTCCCTTTCTGTCGTCCTCTGAGTAATCTTCATCCTCGTCTTCCTCATCAAATTCTTCCTCCTCACTCAGGAGCTCTTCTTCTTCCTCTGACTCCACCTTCTTTCCCTTCCCTTTATCTTTCCCTTTCTTTCCATCATCTTTTCCCTTTCCCTTTTGGGGCTCCTCCTTTCCTTTCTTTCCTGCTTTCTTGTCATCTTTTGCTCCCTTCTTGTCATCCTTCCCTTTCTTCTCCTCCTCTTTCTTCTTCTCTGGTTCAGGTTTCCCTCCTTTCTTGGCGTCTTTCTTGGCGTCCTTCTTGGCGTCTTTTTTGGCTGGCATTCTGATGGGCAGCTAAGTAGGCACCATGCCCTCCTCTGCGGTATGCAGTGTCTCTAACCTGGCAACACACAGAAACACCAATGCTTGTTTTGTTCAAGGTAAATTATTAGAAAACCATATCCACTCAAAAAAATGTATTCACTCAACAACAAAAAAACAGGACAACACAGATGACAATGGTTGGAATTTTTTCAACCATTGTTGAATGTTCCTCCCGCACATGTATGATCGATTTTAGCCAGTGATTCTAGATTCACTCCTGATGGATTATTTATGACTATTTAGGATATCTGAAGTACTGACCAATGAAGCACTGTGCTTAGAGACCCTTTTGTTGAACTGCCATAGAGAATTAGCAATTAGTAGATCATTTCATAAAAAAAATTGTATGTTTCCTTAAAAAAAGCAAATAGTCCCAACATAAAAAAACACACTTTTGTACCTGTGTGAATGTGAGGTTGGTGGACGTGAGTTTAGATCCGTGGTAGTGTGTCGTTGGAGAGGGTATCATCGCTGTGTGCAGCAGGATGGGTCCACATGACCAAAGGGGTTCCACAGCCACCAAATCTGGTCCCCATGGAAACGTCTGCAGACACAACTGACATGTCAATAAAATGCCATGGCTGTCCTCTCCATTTCTCCCTCCTCAAGAATGCACTCAACAAAAGCAACCATACCACCTTCTCTAGACTCTCAATGAAAAGTGCATTACAGTCACCTCCGCCCTCCACAAGCTGTGGTGAGAAGAGTGGCTGTAGACGTAAACCAGTCTTCCCACTGCGCTATCTGTTGCAGCCGCTAAACCTTCACTCTCTCTCTCTCTCTCTCTCTCTCTCTCTCTCTCTCTCTCCGTCCCTGGGTGCAAACCTGAACTCTTCCTGAAGGTCGATAGGTCACCGTCCTCGTCACCCTGTTGTTTCCTTCACCGGCCTGGTCGGTTCTACGTCGCTCAGGCGGACGTCACTCACTCAACAACGGGTCACTCTCACGCGTTACACAACAGTCCTCCGCTGTGTGTACCTGTGATAGCAGCTTAACGGTCGTCTGTCTGTACGCCTTCGTGTCTGTGCGCCGGAGAGGTGTGAGGACGAAAGCGAGAGGAGCGTGTGTGAGTGTGTACGGTAGAGTGTGTGTCAGTGCAGAGTCTTGTGTCAGAGGCAGAAGGAGTCTTAATTTGTCAACGGGCTCCAGGTGAAACTCTAGAACTCTCAGTGGCTGAGGGGGCGGGACATGAATAATACAACAGGAGAGACAGAGACAGAGATAGAGAGAGCGAGAAAGAGAGGCGTACATAAAAGGGGCCAAAATCCAAGACAACCCAAACATGCTCAAAACTATTTAAGAATACACTGAAATAGTGTGGCCTAAAGTGGGTCGGCACTGCCATGACCTTCATACCCTTTGCAAACTTATTTATCTTATAAATCTACTACCTTCATTTTTCCTGACCAATAGTCATGTCAAAACTACAGTATGACTGGCACCATTGTAAGGGGCGACATAATATGCCTGATCCTCCATGTTAATGATGATATAGCAGGAAATTCCAAAGTCTTCCAGATGAATTAGCTAGGAGAGGTCAGAGGAAAACAAAAATGACAAAAAAATAAGACATCTTCCGAAGTATTGGAATACACATAAAGAAAAAAGATGCCCACATACACAAAGGGATCAGGAAACCGGGTTCTGATTGTTGGTGCCATCAACCAAATTATTCCTGTCCCAGAATGGAGGAGTCGGGTTGCCAGATCAAGACTCTTACAAGAAACGGGTGTTGGGTTGCCAGATCCTGATCTCTAGATCTTATACTCTGGAAGTCTTAAGTCATTCACTTAAGTCATTGCCATAAAGAGAAGAGTCAGCTTGTGTGTTTCTATGCTTTTTTAGATAAGTAGCTAGCTTGTTTAACGATGTACTTCAACTGTAAATGCAGCCGTGGTGTTGAACAGACATGATCAGAGCGTTAGCGAATCTTCAAATGACTGACTAGTCTGACCCGTCCTCCATCAGGGACAAAGCACAGCTTAAGGCACATATGCAAGACCCAGAAATAATCATAGACCTGAGAAACACAGTGAGGGGCCATGTTGACCACTAGCCTAGGCTGACATATAGATCTTGAGATCCTAAGATGGGGCAGTAGGTCACCTACACACACACACACACACACACACACACACACACACACACATCAGTCATCTGCTGCTATCTAGTGGATCCACACATGTTCTGCAACGGCACTAAGGGACAGTCAGACTCAATACAGCAATATCTGATCTTACATTGTATTTGCTTGGTGACAACCTAATTACTCTTTCATAATGCACTCACAATGGTAAAACAGATTACTCTAATATTAATTGTGACACCTGCACTTGCCAAAGTCCTGTTATGTTTCAGGTGCATCCAATGGCTGAAATGTATATTGTATGTTGTGTCAAACCACCTGTTATTATGCTGGATGCAATGTTTAGTTGATACTCTACAAGTGTCCCTGGTCTAAACATCCATTACTTCGTAGAAGGTGACCCAGGTAGGTAGTTAGACAGGCGGTGAGGCAGGCATTCAGAGAGGAAAGGAGATATATGACAAGCACTCAGTGGGGTCTGGGCTACCTCAGTTCTTTCCTGTCTTCCTGTTGAGCTCCTCACGTCACAGGGGTTCCATAGTCACGTCGTTTCTCCATGATCTTTCAGTGGGAAAGAAAAAGTAGGTAAATGATCCCTCTAAAGCAAATGCTTTTAGCTAAATAGAAAGACATTAGTTGGCTAACATTCCACCTCGTCTCCGCAGGCTGTGCCCAGGGCGATTTAGCGGTCGTGGTTGGAGGGAGAAAGTGTCATGAGCAGGGTTTAATTTTTAACGATGGCTATTCTTTGCCGCCTGGCCGGGGGCTTGAGTTCCACGCGCTCCGGTGAGAACTGATCACCTCAATTACATTCTCGAGCGTAAACGGCTTCGCAGCGGTAGGCTTACTCTATAGCCCCGCATGGCTGTTTCTGTGGTTGGTGGTGAAGTCAGGTGTGTCGACATTTGGATTGAATTAAATGAAATTAGCCGAAGGTAGAACGATGGGAACCCAGTCTTTAGCCTTGTCGATTGCGGATAATTTGGATAAATTAGAGAAGGTTGTGAAAGGTAAATATGTTTTTGGCTGAATGTGAATAATTTAGCGATCTCTTGTCGATCCACCAGATGGCAACATCTGACAATAAACTAAGTGTTAACTTACACCTATCTCAAGCCCTATGGATAGAGTGAGATGGAAAAAAACAATATATATGAAATAGGTAGGCGTATGTCTAAATTTATTCGCTTCCACCCATAGGTGCCTCTCGTCTCTCAGTCTTAAAGTGTTAGGATGAGTTGTTCTTGTGGACGTTAGGTTTTCAACCGGTAATCAATTAATCTTAAAACAATGAATGTATAATTGAATTTTGTTTTATTTTAGTAAACAAGTTATTTTAATAGTGAAATGTTGTCTTAACATGTCACTTCCTGCTCCTAGACAAAATGGGTCACGGGGCATAATGTCTAAGGTGTAAAAAGGGTTGCTATGAGGTTGGGGAGCACTGTTTATACCTGTGAATCCCATTGTTCTGGGACTTCCTGGATTCTCCTGAGAGAACGAGGACCTCCCGGAAACTTATGTTGTGATTCTAATAAAAGGTTAATAGAAGAAGTCTCAGGCGAATTATTATCATGAGGTTTGACTAAACGTGTTTAGATTGAACTCACATGAACCTATAACACGAGTAATCAGAAGGAATTAGAATTAAGAGCAAGCTTTAACATTCGGAGAATTTTTTAGGGACTTTGTACGGATGCTCATGTAAGGTGGATGGAGGAGTTTCCTAGATGTGAGCTTCTCCGGAGGTCGTTGGAGGTCGGGAAGATTGCATGCTGCGAGACTTTGGGCCGGTGCCAATCACTTCCCGAACGATTGCCCGTCACCAAACAATTCACTGCTGGCTCCACTGGGCCAAACGAGGCCGGCCTCAGATTCAGAACCACATTATTGTCCAACTGTCCGCACCCTCGTCGCATCTAACGAGGTCACGCCAGGGGGGTTGACTGTTGTGGGGTTTTGATTTAACGCTTTTTATTAAGGTTTTATTTATTCATTCCCTGTCTTGTAAATAGGGTAATATACATCTTAGTCGGTCAACCCTATGGGCCTAAATAAAAATAAATAAAAAATAAGCATATCGTTAGTGTGTTGTTATAGATTTTTACTTTGTTAAGACATGTTTGTGTAATTTGAAAGGTTTGCAATTTGAATTGTCTGAATTTTTTACTTGTTAAACGTAAAGCAGTAGTCATAGGACACGCTCACAGGACTATATCACCCCTGAAAGCCGCAAAGGGAACACAGAACTTGGTAAATCAGCTTTCAGGTTTTATCCCTCGGATAAATGGAACAAGATTCAACAGGAATTGAAAGTAGTTTGTTTCTGTTAAACAATTTAAACTTTTACTGGAGGATTTGGGAGCTGAAGAGTGTTCTTGTTTTGGTTGAAACTTAAATATTGTACTATATTGTAAATGTTGTAATTATGTTTATATATTTTTTGCTTCTTTTTTTTATTTTGTATAATTTTTTATTTTTTTATATTCTGTCTTTGAAAAGGGCACTGCTGGAAAAGAGACCTGGTCTCAGTCGGGTAACCCTGTATAAATAAAATAAATAATAAACAAAATAAAAGGTTTCTGTGTCGGCTATGGGCTCTGTGATGTCACAATGTCTTTCACACTCAAATGGTGCAACGTTGCCGAAAGTTAAACACCATGACATTCTGCAGCCGGCCGCCTACCGACCTCCAACATAACAACATCATGGACAGTTTTGGATCCTCTCGTCGGTGCCCTTACAGTCCGGTGCGGCCCTCAAGCTCAGTAAAAACCTTTTTACCGAAAATGAGCGTCATGCCCATGCGTAACGGCTGCAAGGGCTATCCCGGAACACACGCTCCACCGCTTACCTTTAACGAACTCCCGCACAAGAAAATTTGCTCATCCTATCTGAATAACAAAACTCCAGGTACGACTCAGATGCCGCCCCTCAAGCAAAGGACGGTCACCATGTGTCAGATCACCCCAGAGGAGTGGCAAAAGGCAAACTCTGTCAACTACCAGCGCCTGGAGAACAACCGGCGGCACGCAGATAGCTTTAGGCGGAACACACTCATGTTAATACAAAACAAGGAGCAGCTCACGCGGAGGATTCAAGCGGACAGCAGCAGGTGGCTCGGCGAAAGAATTACAGACATATCTTTTTGGAAGAGTGAATTGAGCTTTGAGCTCGAGCAGCTTCTTAAGGATACAGAGGCTCTGCAGCAGATCAAACTGCGCCTTGACAGGGCTATCAGCGAGACTGAGATCCCGCTGCAGGTGTGTGAGTGTGTGTTTGTGGAAATTTGGTGTGTTAGAGAGCAAGAAAGATAGATAGGGAGAAATGCGTGAAAGTGAAATACATTGAATCTGGTTCCCAGACGTCCCGAGAGTGCCTTTGGCAGCGACAGAGACGTATAGGCAGTGACCGTGTGAATGATGTGGTGGAGAAGGAACTCGTGCAGGTGGGTTATAATGATCATATTACTTGTCATGGGCTACACACACACACACAAGCTGATTTGTATTCATCCAACCAGTAACCTAGTATAGAGGGTTCTGAACATATATTAAAAACACATTTATAGAGAAGATTAAACCTGTGCAGTAATCATGATGATTCCTGGTTACAACTCAAGCAATTGCTAGTCAATTCAGTACTACCATAAACATCACATGTATGTCTGTAGGAGGTGACGGTTATCAGGTCCTGCCAGGAGCAGCTGGAGAGAGTCAGAGGCCAAGTGAAGAAACAGCTAGAGTAGGATTAACAAACCCATTTCAATATACAAATCAATAACTCTTTGCGAAATCTTTAGTTTTTTAATAGCCAATCATTTTAACCGACTAGAATGATAAGCTGCTATTTTCCTTGATATTCAATGTGTGTGTGTGTGTGTGTGTGTGTGTAGGTCCAACAGGAGTGTTCAGCACCAGCTGGAGTGTGACCTGAGTGACAAGTCCATGGCATTCCAGATCGACAGTCACTGTCACAAACTTAGCAACTCCTCCAACACTGCCAATTGCGATCCTGACCTTGACAGGCTGGACACCAGGTCTCTCAATCTCCTTCTCACACACATACGCGCACACAAACACTTCTCCCAGTGCCCACTTAAATATTGCATGCATGCGCACCCACCCAACCATACATTGATATCGTGACTGTGTCTATGATGTCTTGCATGTTTGCAGTTTGTCACTGCCGTCAACGTGGAAACAGTTCTCCCAGAACAATATTGGGCTGTCCGAGTCGGAGCGCAAGGCCACACAGGAAGTGATCGAGGAGACCGAGCACGCGCTTGTTGCCGTGGCGAGGGACATGTGGGCCCAGTACAACCGTGTCAACGTGGCCTTCACCAACCACATTAGCCAGACACAGTTTGCCAAGAACGCGCTACAGCTGCACCTGGCCAAGGTGAGAGCCTGGGTTTCGCTGTGTGTGTGTGATAGAATGAAATTCTATCAGGGACTTTGAATGAGTTGCTAACATTTGGGATTGTGTTTGCGTGTGTGTGTGTGTGTGTGTGTGTGTGTGTGTGTGTGTGTGTGTGTGTGCTTGTGTATGGTCTTTGTTTCTGATGAATAAACCTCTGCTCTCTCCTCTCTCAGACCCTGCAGGGAATTGAGCAGACGGAGCACACGATTGCAGCCCTGGAGGAGTCCATCCGGGAGAAGAGAGCCCCTCTGCATGTGGCACAGACCAGACTGGAGGAGAGGACAAGACGGCCCAACATGGAGCTCTGCAACGACCCCCCGCACACCATGTACTACACACACACACACACACACACACACACACACACACACACACACACACACACACACTGTTTCTCTCTGTCTCTCTCTCTCTCTCTCTCTCTCTCTATCTCGGTCTCTCTCACAAATACACACACATTTACCAACTGTTTATCTCTCTCTCTCTCTC
Source organism: Galaxias olidus (assembly GCA_026901105.3). Taxonomy (NCBI): domain Eukaryota; kingdom Metazoa; phylum Chordata; class Actinopteri; order Galaxiiformes; family Galaxiidae; genus Galaxias; species Galaxias olidus. Next base: position 53,940 of record JAPMUY010007946.1, on the reverse strand, counting down.
TCCCCCTCTCTCTCTCTCTCTCTCTCTCTCTCTCACACACACACACACACACACACACACACACACACACACACACACACACACACACACACACACACACACACACACACACACACACACACTATGGCATACTCCAAGAGGCACTTCTCTAAATCCATCATTTCGTCCTCCCTGCGTTTGTCATTAAGTTAAGCTACCACCAACAACAACCAAATTATACATCAATGTGTGTCTCTGTATTAATCAGACTGATGGCCTTATGTGTGTGTGTGTGTGTGTGTGTGTGTGTGTGTGTGTGTGTGTGTGTGTGCGTGTGTGTGTGTGTGTGTGTGTGTGTGTGTGTGTGTGTGTGTGTGTGCGTGTGTGTGTGATCCAGGCTGTTGAGCGAGGTGGGTCACATCCGGGAGTCGGTAATATCTCTGCGCCAGCGGTTGTGCAAGACCCAGGCTACACTGCTACAGCTCGCCGACTGCAAATACCTGCTGGAGGAAGAGATCTTTACCAAGTCCCAGTCCCTCCACATCGACCAGGAGCGCTGCCTTGGCCTGCGCAAGACGTATCCGTCTTCTCCTCGTCTCATGGGCCACGCATAGACACATTCACGTTCACAGACGCACACTCAAACACAAACACAAACACACACACACACAAACACACACACACACACACCACCCCACTGAAACATATTCAAAAATAAAGTAATACAACTCAAGTTGATTTGGCTTGGTATCTGTTGTCGATTTTAGAGATGTCAGAGATGTTGACAAGGCCAATAGTGGAGAGGCAACAGCATCCCATTGATAATATGCATTTCCTAAATGTCTATCTGCCAAAAGATCTTACGGTTTGCAAGCTTTCACAGACAAAATAAAAGGTATATGCATGCCCATGATTGCTGAAAAACGATGTAAAAGACACTCCCATTTTATTAGATATTGACAGTGCAGATGAGTTGGATTAGGTTATATGAGGCAGGAACAGGGGTTCCTGAACTGCATGTCCCCTGCTGGCCATGAGCTGCATTGCAGCATGTAGGAGAGCTCATTTCAGGTCACCCCTACAGCAGCAGAAAAAAGAGTGGTTCTAAGAAGAGAAACAGATAGAAAATGGAGTGAGAGAACATCCTCAAGACACTCCATTTCATTCAGAAGTCTTATTTACAAGCCATTTCATTGATTGATTGATTGATTGACTTATAATGTTTATACTGACACGCACTGCTAACATTCTTAGACAACGCCTCACAGAAGCAGAAGCAAAGCTATGCATTACAAACTTAGAATTAGCATCCCTACATGAGCATGTATACAGATTTGAGCATTAAAACTGATTTGAGGACAAGAGAAAATCTATACTTGTGTTTATTCTTACCTAAGTAAACAGGAGTGTATGTGGAGAAAAGAACAAGAGAAATGTTAGTGATATCAGTGCTGTGACCCG
>JAPMUY010007946.1:42500-50000 GCA_026901105.3 Galaxias olidus | reverse complement strand
CAAACGCCTAAAGTTTGCTGTTTGAGGAAAATATTCATACAAGCAAGCGCGCCTCGAACGTTCCTTATCTTTTTTTGAAATATGCTATTTATTAGTTGGAGTCTTAAAGTATCCGCTTCACCATCACCACCCTCTTCCGTTCAAGGTCTGTGACCATATGTTTAATTAACAAGCCTGATGTGTGAGTACCTTAAACAGAGCGTGGGCGAGCTGCGGGGTGGAAACTCTGGACTGTCTCCGCTTCAGCGCTCGCTCTTTTGCAGATCTCAACACAGCGAACCTAAATTGTTGTTATCATAATGGTGCAATAGGGTGGCCTAATTTGATGTAAAGCTCTACGGTTTGGCCTAGTTATAAATAATAATTTACCATCCAAGTTGCTAGTTTGGTTTTACATTTGAAGTGCTGCTCGGTGTTTGAGTGTTTGTGATTGAGAAAACAAGTTAGAGAGCGAACAAGAGAGAAAGAGAGACAGGCAGAAAGAGAGAGAGAAAGACAGAGCGTGTATGTTTGTGACGGAATCCCCCTCCAGTCTCCAAGAATCTGCGAGCGACGCGAGGAAGAAGCGCGCGGACCTGTCCACGAGCCCTTACTGCGGAACGCGCGGGGCTGGTGGAGATTCCAAATCAACCTTTGGATTTTTTTTATCGGTTTTCGCAACAAATTCTTAGCAAACGTGTGCTGTTGGTGAATGTTGGTTGTTATCTTACGGGAAAGGAATTAACCTATAGCAGGGGGATCTGACACAAACAGCTGGATTTATCTGTTTTGAGGAATAATTGATGGATTAATTTGACAGAGAAGAGTCGTGTGTTGCCCACCTTAGGGCGCTCGGATGGAGTAACAGGCTGCAATGTCATCTCCAACTCGCCGCCTGGAGAGATGTGTCACGGGAATGGGGTGAGTAGCCACTTAACGCCGTCTAAGCTCCAGGTAGCCAGCATAACATATGACCAATCTTTGGAATGAAATTACTTGATAACTAAATGTATTTTATTCCCATTTAGCTAGCTGCGCACTGTCAAAGTAGAGCAAGGCGAAGGGGCTGCGTTTGTCCCTCTCCCTCTCTGCTCCCCAAGTCCTCAGCACAACCTGCTGCATGCCCTACATAGACAACCCCAATATCAGGGATAGAAGCGTGAGGGGAATTTTCTGTATAGAGCCACAGGCTGTTTTCAGCGCTCCGGGTGAGCGCGCGCGCGTCATAGATAAACAGCCTACTCAAAACAATAAAATATTTGACCTCATTCGTACACCTTGTTTCTTCATGTGAACAAATCAAACACTCCTATTAACACATGCAGGCACGCACGCGCACGCATGCATGCACCGGTTTCCCCAAAACATCAAGGAGACGGAGTTTGCGCTCTATAGCAGTTCGATGGCGCTGCAGGTCTATAATGGCTCGACAACCAAATCAACAAGTAGTCTATGGCCTATAGAGAATAGAAAAAAATATTGGAGTCTCTAGCAGGCTTAGACATGCGGTTCTAATCGATGGCAATATTCTGTTTTGCAGACCAACTTTGAACACTTTACTTCTCGGGTTTCTTATGCCGTGAGGAGACGCCAAAATGTTGGCAGACGGCCTGGTGGTCGCCTGCATGGGTGCTTACACCAGGGCGGAAAAGGTGCCAGTTCTTCATATGGGCTTCGGATATACCAAACCCCTGCGACTGCAGCTCTGCCGCAACCACGTTTTGTGACACCAAAGGTAGGCTATGATAATGCAACTAGGAGGAGGCAGGCAGCTGGCTGTTGGGAGAGGAGGGGCGCGGGCCACCGCTAAGCGGCGCTGTTGTATAATACTACCCCAAGATTGTTGATGAGAGCCTCGTTAATGAATTCATAGCTCAGATTTGCGTTTTTCAGGCTTTGAATGCAGTCACGTTGTAGAAACACATTTTTTTCTCCGTCTTCTTCCTGCTTCCAGTGCCAAGTATGACACACGTGTCTTATTTTTTCTCTGAGGAAGATGGAAGCCATCTCTCTCTCCAATGCTTTCTGTAAAACTCTCACTCAAACTTCCCTCTTTTACATTCTCTCTCTCTCTCTCTCTCTCTCTCTCTCTCTCTCTCTCTCTCTCTCTCTCTCTCTCTGACTCTGTCGCTCTTTCCATGGTCCCTAATTCCCTCCTGTCGAAGTAATCTCAGTTTCACTATGTCTGTGCAGAATTGGGCTTGAGGGCTGAGGTCAGTGAAGCACTCCATGGTTGGTTGGGTTTCCATGATATTATTATTCTTCAGACATCCCAAAAAGTTGGAGTTAGGGCTTTGCAAAAACAAAACTGTTGTGCTTAACTATTTCATAACTCAATTAGACAGGTTGCAGCAGAACAGTGTGCAAGAGAAAATCATGTGCAAAGACCTCCAACCAGGACTCTCTTCTCCAGGGACACCCTGTGTGCATTTGGCATGGATGTAAGATCATTCTGCTGTTTCTCACATGTTTTTTAGTCAGAATAAGCCGGAGATCGGGGCACAAAAACCTCTGCACATTTAGCAGGGCAAGCCAACTGTCTTGCAGTTTAAGCATACAAGTTGCCTTCTAATGCCAGAAGATCAAAGTAGTTTGACCGCTCATGTCAGAGAAGGTTTTAAAACATTGCTCAGGGCCTGCCTATCTTTACTCTGCTCTTTGCAAAGACCCATATTTCACAAACTCATTGAGATAGGTCCAAAGCACATTCACAAATTTGGAACCTACAAAGACAGGCGAGTGCAGGCTCAAATACACACACACACACACTCACACTGCTATACCCTATGAGGCATGGGAGTGTGTCTTTTTGAGCACTTGGCATGGCCCTGTCTGTTTAATCATATTTATTATAAATGATATATGAATGATGGAACTCTCCGTGTTCCCCTGGTCCATCACACACACACACACACACACACACACACACACACACACACACACACACACACACACACACACACACACACACACACACACACACACACACACACACACACACACACACACACACACACACACCGACACACTACCCCACCATCGCCCGTTCCCACATTTCACCCCTTGCGCATGCACAGAGACGAGCAGGCTGAAAAAAGACCAACACTCAATTGGCCAAAAGTGTGTGTTTTTTTATGTCCTCTCTGCGTTGCTGAAAATTTGATGTGGAAAAAGCCTGTCGGGCTGTTTAGAGGCTGTGTCTAGGGGAGCTGGGAACAGGCAGAGGGTTTTAACAGGGACAAGCAGGGAGGCACGTGGAGGAGCACAAACCCAATGAGAGGCAGAGCACATTATGACTCACGTTAAAAGGAGCCCAGGACTCCTGCTCTAGAATAAAGAAATCCCCATTCTCTCCTCATCCCATCCCATCCCCATCCCATTCCCTGTGTTTAGTTTGCTGTCTCGTTGTGTGCAGTGGGTTTGCACTGCTTCCACTGTGGCGTCGGCGCATACCAGGCTGCCTTCCACAAAGGCTCTTGCAAATATTTTAATATTCATATCGAATCGGAAAACGACTGGTGTCAGCATGAGCGGCGTTGTTATTTCCTAAAACAATGGCAGAAGCAAAACCCTCCAAACTAATCGCAGATGTGACAGAGGGTGTGCAGTCGCTTCCATTGACAAGAAAACAATGGGGAAATTATTTTTGTAGCAGGATAGCTTTAAAAGTGTGAACTGTCGCTGTTATGACTACGTGTTCTTGGCCTGATAAACCCTTCTTCCATTTGCTAGCTCAAAACAGGCTCTTCTTGTTTCCATGCCCCACACCAATACTGCATGATTTTTTTCAAATTATTCAGTCTTTTGGGTGTTCTTTGATCATTTGTTTGAATTCCTTATGTACAAACACCAAACAGCTACACGGAAGAAGTTGAGTACAACTTGGGTTCTGAGTATTACATTGACACTAGCCAATAAAGGTCAAAACAATCAGATGGAATCAAAGTGCATATATCTTTCTAATTGCATTTAGTTTCCCAAATGTGTTTAAATTGGCCATGCTTATATAACAGATCCTGACTAAGTAATAGGCTGCATTTCTATTAGACAGAGATGTTTCAGATTTAAAGGCAGGTTTTTGTTGGGTTATTTTTCATATAGCCTAATGACTAGCCTGACTTGCCACTGTGTGAACTTTATCCACTGGCGGCTAATTAGGATACTTGGATGTGCCACATACACTTGAACAAATTAATGGTGGGTTTAGCATTTCAGCGTCTACATTTCTTGACAAAATTAGGTGTCCGGTCAGGATTCAGCTGATGAAAATCCTATTGTTGGACAAAACAGTTTTTCTAGTAAATTAGGTGACGCGTTCCAAAAAATAGAGCTATCTTACTTTGATTTCTATGTTAATTACCACAATCTTAATTTGAAAAAGAAAAACATGTATTGTCCTAAAAAAACAATGGCAAGTTATGAAAATCCAGATAATCATTCAGCTGCCAGGCACAACCAGTTAAGAGCCGAGTCCTACAGAGCAGGCAGGATGGATTGATTATGATTATGCACGTCACGTGTGGGTGATCAGTCGATGTCGACTCAAAGCACAGCCACAAATGGACAGTGTTTGAGTATGCAACTGCTCAGGCTGATAAAGACTGCCAGTATTGGTGAGTTGACTGTGACGCAGACTCAGGACCGGCTCAGTTCCTTGCAGGCTCGCCAGCGGCCGCGCTAATACTACGTAGCATCACAACACACACACACAGTCACTTCCTATCTATTACATCACCACACACAGTTTGCTTTATGGCCACACATTTAATACATTTCTTTAGATGATTTACTGGTGCCTAATGGAGGGGGGGGGGGGGGGGGGGGTTCGCGTTTGCCGTGCAAAAAAACACTTAAGCTATTTTATAACATTTTGTTTTGTCTAGAGGCCATTGAGATTTCGCTTGTGGTAGCAGGGTTCAAAAGTGGTTACAACTTATGTCCTCCCAATAAAAGTCCCTGGAGCTCTGTTCGCTCACATAATACTCACTTTAAGCCTCTAGAGTTTTACATCAATAAAAATAAGGCAATCAGGCCCTCGATTGGGAAATTTAAAATTGTTTTCCCTCAAGGTTTAATTGGTTGTTCAAGCTGAAATAATTAAACCTACACGTTTCAAGATTTATTGCACACAAAATGTAAACATTGAAGTAGGACAGAAAACAGTCTGTTAAAATAGTAAATACCACATCATAATTAATGTCACTTTGAAGGCAATTTCTTTGACCTACCAAGGTTATTTGGTGAGTCCGGCCTCGTGTGAATAGCTTGTGCAGTTTTGGCATTTACTCTTTTAGGGTTGATTTGCAGTGCTCAGTACAATTTATAATGTATAATATTTTCTCCACACCAGATAACTCCAGGGAGATGAATGTAATATCTTGAGTGAAACCACTAAAGAACAATAAAAGAAACAAAGAAGTAAGATGCAGCATTAAATCGCGTCCATTGTGGCATGGCAGTTTTTTTGAATGCCAGTTCAATGATGAGTTCTGTAGCCTTTAGTGCATTTGAAATGTCAGCAGCTAGCTCAGTAGAAAACTCTAGGCAGTTATTTGCTGCTAACTCTTCCGAAAAGTAATTGCATGTGTAGCGGTAGGCAAGTTTTTTAGCACGAAAGCTAACTCTATAAACGAAGCAGTGATCGGTGACCCTAAGCTTTCAGTAGCTGACGTCCTGACGCTAACGCCTATGAAGTCTTTATGGTATGGTAGCAGACAGCGGTTCCAAGTTGTTAGCCTTGATGCTAACTCTAGAGGAAGTTGGTGTAATCTTGTCTCGTTGGATGGTGCTGATGCTAATTCCCCGGGACGGGAGCGTAGCCGTGTGTGATTTAGCGGCGTATGCTAAGTGCTGCCGGAGCTCCGGGCTAGTCTACGGGCAGCGGGGCAGAGAGGAGCAGGCTGGGAACACACTGACTGACTAACTGGCCTGATTAGACTGGGTGTGAGATGACACAGACCAGATACACACACTCACCCAGCCGGAATGACGGCGGGGGAGGGAGAGAGGCGAAAAAAAAAGTCAAAATGATTGGGAAATGATTACACAGAGAGCAAGAAAGGATCGAGGGGGCATGCGAGAGAGCAGGGCAGGGAAAGGGAGGAGAGAGTGAGGGGGCGGGGGGGGAGGAAGTAGGCTACCTCTCACTAGGTGTATGGCGCTTTCATCCTGGGGTGTTTTCTCAGCTCTGCTGGACTGTGGAGGTGTGAGAAATTGGCTGAGATGCAACGTCGCATTAGCGTCATGGTTTCATTAGTTCTTATTCTTATTTAGCCCAGGGGCACTTCACACCACAATGCATTCAGCTCATCTGCTTCTCTGGGGCCTGCTCATGAGACAGGAAAAGGTAGGACCCAGGGTGTACCTCAGGACAGGGACTCAGGGTGTACCTTTGGACAGGGACTCAGGGTGTACAAGGCAGGGTTGAGTCAGGGCCCAGGGCTAGACTGGGGTGGACTCTGCTTCTTAGCTGGATCCGGACTCCATCTGGGCATTTTGGACAGTAACAGGTACAGTTTATGTGGTTTCTTTCTCAGCAAGTAACACTAATAACCCCCCCCTCCTCCTCCTCCTCCTCCTCCTCCTCTTCCTCTTTTCATCAACACGGAGACTTTCAAATCAACTGCAGTCTGTCAACTGTTTGGCTGCGCAAGTTGGCTTCCTTGTATAATATGCAGATGTGTTTTCCTGACTCAGTCTACAAAAACAGAGACGTTATTAAAAAATGCAAAATTGCTTTCCTGAGCATGGCTCTGTGTGTGTGTGTGTGTGTGTGTGTTTAGGGTATAATGGGTATAGTGGGCTGGCTGCAGCTCCTGCTCTGCTTGATCAGCGTGCCTGCGGCTTCCCAGAAGCCCCCCGGACTTAGTGTGGGCGTGATCATGGGACAGACACGCCCCATTTCCGACCTGGATATCCGCCCATCCCGTCGCCCGGACGACGCCCTCGACGTCTCTATTGTAACACTGAGGATCAACCAGACAGACCCCAAGACTGTGATCACGCAGGTGTGTGTCCGCTGTTACGTAACGCAAACACACACACAAACTAATAACGTTCCTAATAACCTGCTAGTGATACACACACACACACACACACACACACACACACACACACACACACACATACTGTGACAGCATCACGTGTGGATTTGGGTGAGCTGTTGTTTAAAACAAACACACACACACAAACAAACTATTAAGGTTCCTAATAACCTCTTAATGATACACACACTTTGACAGCGTCTTCTCGTGTGCACCTAGGTGTGTGAGCTGTCTTATAAATGACACACCAATTATTAACGTTCCTAATAACCCCTTAATGATACACACACACACACATACTTACTTTGACAGCCTCTCATTTGTATCCAGGTGTGTGAGCTGTTGTCGCGCACGCGTCTCCATGGCCTGGTGTTTGCGGACGGCACGGACCAGGAGGCCATTGCTCAGATCCTGGACTTCCTTTCTGTCCAGACACAACTTCCTGTCCTGGGTGTCCACGGGGGATCTTCTATGATCA
>JAPMUY010007946.1:12500-40000 GCA_026901105.3 Galaxias olidus | reverse complement strand
CCGTTGGTTAGGTAAGGGTGATTATTACGGTTAATTACCAAGCCCAGCATGTAGGGGGGAGCACTACATTGCACGCCTGTTTAAAGCGTGAGGAGCTATATCTGCAAAGAGACACACCAGTCATCATAATGTCCTTCAATTTGTCAGGCGCCTCCACTCTTCCCCCGGGATCCCAATCCAGAAAGGAAAATTTTGCGGGCTGGCATTTCATGAATTTAAAAGGTTCCCTCTGACATTTCATAATGAAATAAGACATTAAAATTCGATACTGCACACACAGGGAGACAGGAATTTGGACTCTAAATTACATTTTTTTACTCTTGACTTATCCAGGGTACGTTGACTGAGAAACCTTTTCTCAGTGACGACCTAGGGGGATTGAATTTGAGGAGGAAGGGGGCACAGTTACACACACAATGCACTCAAACACCGAGGAGCTGACTGGCGCCGCCACATCCCGTGCTTTTAAGTGCCCCGCTCAAGGTGGATTCCCAGGGAAAAGCAGGGGGGGGGGGGGCTCTTTGATGGCTTCCCCACAGGCAGTGGCCTCTAGTGGGAGAGGGCCAGCCAGAGACAGGGTGGTGATGTGGCTCCTGTTTAAAACAGAGAAACACCCCCCCCCCCCCCCCTTACCTCTACAAAGAGCCAGTCAATTTGAGAGCATCCATCCTGTTTGTGGCCGTCGTGCGTTGTCCTTTGTTGAACGTTGAACGAGCGCCAGCGTTTTCAGCCGTTTGTTTAGTAATCGCGTTCTTTGAATCCGGCGACCCATTACGGCTGACATCCTCGACACCTTGCGGTCAATGGAGATGATTCTTAATAAATCTCCAGTAAACAAGTAAACCCTCAACAGGTTTTTGGACCAACCACCGACATCCATTTTAGTGCTCTCTTCATGTTTTTTCTAGAACGTGGAATCACTTTTCTTTTCACTCCATATTAACCCTACACATAAAGGGGTTTACTGCAAGAACACAGCATGATACTTCAATATCCTCTCAACCTTTGGAGATGCTCCTCAGCATATATATTATGTCCTCCTGTATGTGTGTGTGCATGTGTGCGTGTATATATGTACGTGTGTGTGTGTGTGTTGATAATCATGGTGTTAGCTGCAGAGAATCAGATCCAACCAGAAGCCAACAGGCGTCTCTGTCTTCAAACCATAGCAGGGAGCCTGCTAAAGCTGGTCGCTTTGTCAACGAGTGTGTGAGATGTGAGAGTGTGTGAGAGAGAGTGTGTGTGTGTGTGTGTGTGTGTGTGTGTGTGTGTGTGTGTGTGTGTGTGTGTGTGTGTGTGTGTGTGTGTGTGTGTGTCCCACTCCCAGACCTGTCAGCAGTCATCCCCACTCACAGCGTCACACACAATGGTGGCCTCGTGCCAGCCAGGCAGCCTCCTCTGAAGCTTTTTGTTCCCCTGCTCTCGTCGTGATGTTTCTCTCCATTCCCTGTCTGTCGGTCCCAACTATCTTCCTCCAGCTCTTGTCATCATTCCCCCTGCTCTTCACATTTTCTTCACACCTCGCCATACACCTCAATACAGTACGTCTTCTATGCAGTGCGTCCTTTCAAGCTCTATATACAGTCAATTATCTGTAATTACATTCTCTATATACAGTCAATTATCTGTACGTTACATTCTCTATATACAGTCAATTATCTGTACATTACATTCTCTATATACAGTAAATTATCTGTAATAACATTCTCTATATACAGTCAATTATCTGTACGTTACATTCTCTATAGACAGTAAATTATCTGTACATTAATTCTCTATATACAGTTAATTATCTGTAATTACATTCTCTATACAGTACATTCTATATTCAGTACATCCTCTATACAGTACATTCTCTGTACAGTATATTATCTATAAAGTATATATACGTTACATTCTCTATAACTATGAAGTACATTCTCTAGTTAAACCTTTAACCAGTACATTCTACATGCAGTACCGTCTATACTCAGTACATCCTCTATAAAGTACATTATCTATACAGTACACCGTTATACAGTACATTATCTATACAGTACATCCTATATGCAGTCCATTCTATATACTAATTATATCCTCTATACAGTACATTATCTATACAGTACATCCTAAATGCAGTCCATTCTATATACTCATTATATCCTCTATACAGTACATTATTTATACATTACATTATCTATACAGTACATAATATATAGTACATTGTATTCTTCATACACTACATTATCTGTACAGTTCGACTATGTCTTCCCCTTTCTCTCTCAATAGATCTGCAACTCTTGTCTCTCCATCCACTCCTTACACATAAAGCTCCTAGCTTTTATTCGCCCCGTTTTCTTTTTCCACATAGTCATTATCGTGTCGATCCCTCCTTCTCTTTCTCCCTGTCACCTCATGCTTAACCTTATCCCTTTACCCTTTCTTGTCCTCCTCCACTCCTTTCCTCCCTCTATCACGCCCCAGTTGGGGAGCACAATAAAGTTGCAGTAGAAGGGCTGTATGAGAGTGTGTGTGTGTGTGTGTGTGTGTGTGTGTGTGTGTGTGTGTTTCATAACAACGTGTGTGTGTGTGTGAGTGAGTAGTGTGTGTGCAATGTCACAGCACAGAAGCCGTATAGTAGCTCTTTCTTCTTTAATCCTCGCGCTCACAGACCCCAGTGCTATTTTGAGGCTCTGTAAACCTTTTTAGTGAAACTCCAGAGGGTAAGCTTGGCTGAACGTGTGAGTGTGTTTGTGTGTGTGTGTGTTTGTGTGTGTGTTTACATGTATGTGGCTGTGTGTCTCCGTGTGTGTGTGTGTGTGCCTGTGTGTGTGTCTCTCCGGGTGTGTCTCTGTGTGTGTGTCTCCGTGTGTGTGTGTGTGTGTGTGTGTGTGTGATTGTGTGTCTCTGTGTTTGTGCCCGTGTGTGTGTGTGTGTGTGTGTGTGTGTCTAGGTTGGGTGGGCCTTTATGAATGGCTGACATAAGGGCCTGCCCCCCGAGGACGTTTCTGTCAGGGGGGTACAAAGGAGAGATTGCGCCCCTAAAGCGCGACGATCAGTAAGAACATGGGGTCGAGGTTCGGTTGGGCTAGCTAAGCCTGCCCTGAGGTCGCCGTGGGCTGCAGTGTGGGTTTGATCGGGCCAGCGCTGGGCTAAACTGCCCTGACGTCGCGGTTTCCAAAAAGGTCACGTCCTATCCAGAACAAACTGCGTCAAATGGGGGAAATAAATACGTCCAGAACGAAGCAGATTACAGGGCCTGGACAGTCCTTTAATTCGAAAACGAGTAAACATAAATAATTCCACGTCGGCTCTGGTAGTGCGTGTCACAGGCAGGGAACATCGCAGTCCGAACAGCAAGGACCCCAAACATCGGAGCTGTGGACCAGCGGAGACAGACTGCCTTACGCTGCAGTGATGAATACTTCTACTACCACTTACGGCTGCGAGAGAGTATTACTCTGCATTACTGTTAAAAGATCTGTGGCTGGCGTAAACCACTCTGAGCATGAGAGCGCCATTAGCATACATCATTCGGACATCGCTACACACTAGGACACGATACAGTGAGAGCCGCGGTTACATTAGCATACATTATAGTGCCGTGGCTTCCCACTGTCAACAGTGCAGGCAGACAGGCAGTGCAGGCAGGCAGGCAGGCAGGCAAGGCAGGCAGGCAGTGCAGGCAGTCCAGGCAGGCAGGCAGGCAGGCAGGCAAGCAGGCAGGCAGGCAGGCAGGCAGTGCAGGCAGGCAGGCAGGCAGGCAGGCAGGCAGGCAGGCAGGCAGGCGTGCAGGCAGGCAGTGCAGGCAGGCAGGCAGGCAGGCAGTGCAGGCAGGCAGGCAGGCAGGCAGGCAGGCAGGCAGGCAGGCAGGCAGGCAGGCAGGCAGGCAGGTAGTGCAGGCAGGCAGGCAGGCAGGCAGGCAGTGCAGGCAGGCAGGCAGGCAGGCAGGCAGGCAGGCAGTGCAGGCAGGCAGGCAGGCAGGCAGGCAGTGCAGGCAGACAGACAGGCAGGCAGGCAGGCAGGCAGGCAGGCAGGCTTAGAGCACAGGGACGGGCCTCGGGGCATCTGCCATCTATGTGGCTCACATGTCCTACCGGAGGGGAAGGAAATGGAGGGAGGCCCAGAAAGAGAGAGAAGGGGGGGGGCAATAGAAGGAAGAAGAAAGAGAGAGAGACAGTAGAAAGAAGGGGAAAGAGAGTGAGTGGAGATAGAAGAACAGATATATATATATATATACGTATCTACAGAGAGAAGGAGAGAGAGGTGGAGCGAGAGAGGGGGAGTGAATAGAGAGGGATAGAGAGAGTAGAGGGAGTGAGAGAGAGTTAGAGTGAGGGAGAGAGAGAGGGAGAGAGAGGGAGAGAGAGAGAGGGAGGGAGAGAGAGAGAGAGCGAGAGAGAGAGAGAGAAGGAGAGAGAGAGAGAGTGAGAGAGGGAGGGGGAGAGAGAGAGAGAGAGAGAGAGAGAGTGAGAGAGGGAGAGAGAGAGAGAGAGAGAGGGAGAGAGAGAGAGAGAGAGAGAGAGAGAGAGAGAGAGAGAGAGGGAGAGAGAGAGAGAGAGAGAGGGAGGGAGAGAGAGAGCGAGAGAGAGAGAGAGAGAGAGAGGGAGAGAGAGAGAGAGTGAGAGAGGGAGGGGGAGAGAGAGAGAGAGAGTGAGAGAGGGAGGGGGAGAGAGAGAGAGAGAGTGAGAGAGGGAGGGGGAGAGAGAGAGTGAGAGAGGGAGAGAGGAAGGGGGAGAGAGAGAGATAGAGGGCGCAGGAAGGGAGGAAAGAAGGAGCATGTGTCAGAAACACACCATGTTGGCGTCAGTTCCACTCTTCTTCCTCCATGTTGAAAAGTTCTTCTCTCTCCCTCTGCGGAGAAAAACAACACTTCCCAGTAGCCTTTGCTGAGATGGACAGCAGGGGGAGTGGGGTGGCAGAGAGAGGGGGAGGAAAAGAGGGATAAGTGCAGCGACTGAAGACGGAGAAAGAAAACAGACCGAGGTGGACGCGCTGAAATAGAGGGGGGTCCGACGCTGAGGACGGAGAGGAGAAGTGAGATCGCGTGACGCACTCACAACGTCAACAACGCCATCGAAGAGAAAAAACCAAACGGAGAGAAGGGCGGAGGGAGGGAGAAAGAGAGAGAGAGAGAAAGAGAGAGGTGGAGAGACGAGGAGCGAGAGACAGAGGGAGAGAAAAGTCATGTTGTGTTTTTGAGGTGATGCCCACTTTGGCGAGTCAAACTCCCTGCGCTGCTCCGCTCCACTCGGCGCCGCTCCGCTCGGCTCTGCTCTGCTCTGCTCTGCGTGGGTTGCTGCTGTATAAATAACACTCACAGGGTAGATCAGAGGGAGAGCATGAGGGAGGGAGGGAGGGAGGGAGGGAGGGAGGGAGGGAGGGAGGGAGGGAGCCATGGAAGCCATGGAAGCCATGGAAGCAGGAGAGAGAAATAGACACGGGTGGAAAGGAAGAGTGGGGATGGAGGAAGGGAGGGAGAGAGGGAGGGAGGGAGATGGTGGTCTGGTTACGGAGAGGGACATCTGCATGTAGGGGAGGGGAAGGTTAAAGTGGAAAGACGGGGAGATAGGGAGAGGAGAGAGGGGAGGGAGGGAGGGAGGGATGAATGGTGAGACACGAAAGAGGTGGGGAGGGAGGGAGGGAGGGAGGGAGGGAGGGAGGGATGGCGAGAGAAGAGCTTGGATGAGAGAGACGGTTGAAGAGAGGTGGTAGATGGAGAGGGGCCCACAGAGCGATGAAGCCATATATGGCGAGAGATAAACATGAGGAGATCTGAGCGGACGAGAGAAAGAGAGAGAAGGATGAACAATGGATGGAGATGTACAGTATCAACTCTGCTGTGTGTGTGTGTGTGTGTGTGTGTGTGTGTGTGTGTGTGTGTGTGTGTGTGTCTGTGCGTGTGCGTGTGTGTGCAATTTGTCTGTATGTGTGTGTGTGCGTGTGTGCGAGTGTGTGTGTGTGTGTGTGTGTGTGCGTGTGTGTGGTGCAAGAACGACACCTTCAGTGTTAGTCACGGAAGAACCAGGATGATTAAGAGTGTAAATATCCTGCAGTAGCTCAACCTTGCCAGTGCGTTTTATCCCTCTCCGGCCGCTGAATTAATAATACGCACTGATTGATTATTGAAGAAAACAACTTGACGACGACTTCCACCGAAGTTTGGCACACATCCATCTGGTTGCAGAACGCCACTGTTGTCACAAACCGGCGGGTTTGGAGTGTCTTTGCTCCCCCAGCCCCGACAGATCAGGCTGGAGTAGTCGGCGCCATCAGCTCTCCCCGTGCCGAGAGAGAACACTGAGATGTAAGTGAGTCTTACATCACTCCAGCTAGCTAATTATGGCCTGGGGGTGTTGCTAGGCTGGCTGAGGCTAACCTGCAGTACGGCGGCGCTCTACGGATAAGTACTTTGCTAACCGAGCAGTAGTGTTGGGGAAACTCCTCGGAAAAAGATTTTGCCAAACTGCCAATTAGCGTGCTCCCCGCAAATCGTGCAGACACCGCTGTGTGGGATGGTGGCTGTAAATCAGGACTTGAAGTGCCACACCGTCCGGGAACCGCCGCCGCCGCGTGCCTGTCTGAACACGCAACGCCGCACTCTCTGGGTGTTTGCAGCTCGAGGCTGGCCGGTTCCAACGTCGTGACCCGGTGTGACACCGCAGGTGTGTCGATGTGTGAAAATTGCCTGGTGCTGGAATTCTCTTGCCCCCCCCCCCCCCCCCCCCCCCACCCTTGCAGCATATAGGCTAGGGGCTAAAGCAGCTGCCAAAATAAGGTGTTAAGTGCTAGGGGCACCGCGCTAAGCTGGCCTATTACAGGTGCTGAACGCGGCGTTTGATGGCTGTGGGCGGTACACGAGGCCAGGCTAATGCCGTGGGGGGGGGGGGGGTCGCTCCCGTCGCCCTAACGAGAGCAGCCCGCTCACGCCCCGCATGCGGCTGCGGCTGATTGCCTTAATTGAGAGAGTGACCTACATGGGAGCGAGGCTCCGGTGGATCAGCAGAACAGCTGGCAGCTCTGACGAGAGGGAGGAAGTCCAGCAGGGATGGAGGGATTGGAGGACGGAGGTAGAACGGGGGAATTAAGGGGGCGTGGGCGGGGGGGAGTAGAGCCGGTTGGCGAAAAGGGCAGGCTCGTCGAGCCCGCAGCGGGCAAAAAGGGTGAGAGGAGGAAAGGGGGAGGACACATGGTTTAGAGTATGAAAGACGGTTTGGGAAGGAGGAGAGAGGGACGAAGGGCTCGGAGGGATTGGAGTCAGAGAGCGAGAGGAGTTGAGGAGGCGCGGGGATGGAGAGACATAAGGATGAGTGTGGGGTGTGTGTGGGAGTGACATCATGCTTTTAGAGCGTGGCCCCGGCCCTAGGGCCTACACGGAATACACTCCTAGCAGTCTTGTGTACTTCCCTCAGACTGAATAATTCAGTACACTCCTGATGGAGGGAGAACTGGGCCCGTCTGTGTGTGCCTGTCTGTCGGTGGGTGTGTGTGTGTGTGTGTGTGTGTGTGTGTGTGTGTGTGTGTGTGTGCGCGCGCGCGTGCGTGCGTGCGTGCGTGCGTGCGTGCGTGTGTGTGTAAGAGAGTGGGAGTGTGTGTTGTGTGTGGTTCGGTCTGTGTGCATGTATCACAAAAAAGGGAAAAGAGATAGAAGTAGAAAGTATGTGCTGCACAGGTGTGAGTCACTTTGTGGGTTTTGCGTGGTTTGTGTGCGTGTGTTTGTGTGTGCGTGTGTGTGCGTGTGTGTGTGTGTGTTTCTCTGTGTTTGTGTTCACGAGAGAGAGCGAATTCTTCGAAAAAAGTTTCGCCTGTTCAGGGGGTTATTCGAGTCACTTGTGTGTCTGCGGTTTGTGTGTGTCTGGTGTAAAGTGTGTTTGACTACAGTGTCTTTTTGAGCTCTGTCCAAGTTGGTTCAGCTATTATTCCGCCTTTAGAATAAGCCGCCTTATTGAGCGCTATGTACCCCCGCCTCTCCCCCCCCGTCTCCTTTTCTACTCTCTATCTCTCCCTCGCTTTCTCCCTTCACCCTCCCAGAGCCTGAGCTGCCGAGCTGTCGCGAGTGTGTACGTGACGGCTCACAGACCACTGTGAGTGTGCGCTTGAGGGGGGAGTTACGTGTTACATTCGCCCGCGCGTGTGGACGGGCGCGCGTGCCAGTGCGCGTGTGGACAGTGTGTGCCGGGGTTTGATCCTGTGCTAATGATCTCCCAGTGGCTCAAACTTCTCCAAAGTCTGCTGAGTGAGAAAGGAGAGGGGGGGAGGAGGAGGAGGAGAGAGGGGGGAGTAAACAGAGTAGAAAACACCATCGCCGGGGCCGTTTGAAGACACTTGCACCTCTTCCACCCCCCCCCCCATCCCTCCTCCAGAGCAGCAGACACTATTACCCAGCAGGGCCCCGTATCTGTCAGGGGGAACACAGCGTTTAGAGGCCAGGGGAGAGAGGAAGGCGGGCAGACAGTGGGAGCTTCCCAATCAATTCACTGCTGCGTGACTGTATAGATTGGAAGTCAGCGTGTTCTCACAAACTTACGGCCGACACACACACGCGCGCGCAATCACAAAGCCCCAAACACACACACACACACACACACACACACACAGGGACTCGCGTGTGGTCCCCCCCCCCCAGCTATAAAAAAAAAGATACAGAGGCTTTTCAGTCGTTCGTTTTCATTAATGTCAAGTGGTGTGTGTGTGTGTTTTCTCAGTATGTCTCTCTGCTCATCTTCTGGCTTACGGGGCCCATTGTAATGGCCCTTTGTCTGATTGTTGAACGTGTCTGCTTTCCCCCCTCCCCCCCTCCCTCTCTCCCTCTCTTCCTCTCTTCTTTCTCCCCACCTAATTTTTGCCTCCCATCTGGAAGAGATCAGTCTAACCAATGGGATTCTTTTTCTAAATTAGGCCTTTTATTTCCCTCTCATCCTGTTTGTCTTTCTGTCTGCTGGCTTGCTGTGGTTGTCTTTCTGTATGTCTCTATACCTTTCTGTGTGTGACTGTACCTTTCTGTGTGTGACTGTACCTTTCTGTATGTCACTATACCTTTCTGTGTGTGACTATACCTTTCTGTATGTCACTATACCTTTCTGTGTGTGACTGTACCTTTCTGTATGTCACTATACCTTTCTGTGTGTGACTGTACCTTTCTGTATGTCACTATACCTTTCTGTGTGTGACTGTACCTTTCTGTATGTCACTATACCTTTCTGTATGTCACTAGACCTTTCTGTATGTCACTATACCTTTCTGTGTGTCACTATACCTTTCTGTGTGTGACTGTACCTTTCTGTGTGTGACTGTACCTTTCTGTATGTCACTATACCTTTCTGTGTGTGACTGTACCTTTCTGTATGTCACTATACCTTTCTGTGTGTGACTGTACCTTTCTGTATGTCACTATACCTTTCTGTATGTCACTATACCTTTCTGTATGTCACTATACCTTTCTGTGTGTGACTGTTCCTTTCTGTGTGTGACTGTACATTTCTGTGTGTGACTGTACCTTTCTGTGTGTGACTGTACCTTTCTGTGTGTGACTGTCAACTCTTCTCAGAAGTACATTTTTTTGTTTGTCTTCTTTACGACTAAAGTTCGCCTTTCCTTCATCGTGTTTTCCCGTCTGACCTGCTATGGTGAATGTCTGTCTCTCTGCCCGTCTGCTTGCTGGCTGGTCTGTCTGTTTCTGTGCTGTCTGTCCGTCCCTCTGCTTTCCTGTCCGTCTGTTTCTGGTCTTACCTGTCTCTCTGCTGACCTGTCTGTCTGTTCCTGTGCTTACCTGTCTCTCTGCTTTCCTGTCTGTGTGTTTCTGGTCTTGTCTGTCTCTCTGCTGGCCTGTCTGTCTGTTTCTGTGGCTGGTCTTACCCTAACTAGCTAATAGGGGCACTTGCTAATAGCCATCCTAGCCCATTAGCTCTGCTCTGCTGTCTAATGGCCACTGGCTCTAAGCATCTGCAACCTTGCCTCACCAGCTCCCCCCAAAGACTCAACACAGAAAACACACACTACACACACTCACACACACACACTGAAAGGCACTGCACCGCACGCCCGCCAGCTGTGTATGTGTGTGTTTACCACCGATAGCATACTGTGTCCTGACTTGACGTGCACTTCATACCATGGGGAGTCCCATTAGGCTTTAATTAGCAAAGGAAATAGACTTAGTTATCTGATGGTGGAAGTGGGCGCTAGCTACACACCCACACACACACCAACACACAGTCACCCATCCATCACGGGCGACGCTCAACGAGGAAGTGCATGCAAGAGCGTGTGTGTGTGTGTGTGTGTGTGTGTGTGTGTGTGTGCGTGTGTGTGTGCGCGCGTGTGTGTGTGTGTGTGTGCTAATGAGTTTGTGCCGCCGAGATATGTGTGTGTGCCCGTGCGCGTGTTTGTATGTGAAGGGAATCGGCTCCCATCTGTAGGCTGACCATTGATTTGCCATGGAAACGGTGGCACGGTGATTGTTGTGTGAACAAAAGAGATGAGAAACTGGTAGTTGGATTGGAGGGGTGGGAGTGGGGGTGGTGGGGGGGGGTGGATTGGTGACGTAATTAACCTAGAGAAAACAGGCTCGTACAGGAACAATCACAGTGGAGAGAGGGAGGGAGGGAGGGAGAGCTTGTAAGAGGATTAGCGTTAATGTTTGTTAGCTGCTTTTCCACTTTGAGCCTGTTGCTAGTTTACCTGATTTAAGTATTTAACCTGGTATGCCTTTTTGTGCGCGCGAATGTTTGTGTGTAAACAACAGGGAAAGTGGGTATGTGTGTGTGTGTGTGTGTGTGTGTGTGTACACATATGTGTTTGTGTGTGTCTGTGTGTGGTAGAAAATAGGACTCCACAAGAGGAAGGCTTATGTATTATGAATGGATCCCCCCTCAGCCATCTTTTTTTCTCTCTCTCTCTTTCCATTGCAGAATGAGCAAACTTTACTCCTCCTCTTATCCTCCCCCACGTCTCCCGACCCCTCCGCCCTCCCTCTCTCCCTCCGTCATTATTACTCCCCTTCACCCAGCCCCTCTGGAACATCTTTTCACCCTGATAAAACTCTGATTAGTCTGTCTTACTGCGAAAGTGGTAGCTGCCAAAAGGAAACATTAGTCTAATGAAAGCTTGGGGAGAAATATTAAACACAAATGTCATTATTGGAATAGCTCCTCAACTAAAGTTGGTAAGCTCCACCTCATCATAGTATGGAACACGAAGCACGGATACGTGCCGCTCCCTTCACGGATTTCCTTCTTTCAGAGACGTAAAGCCGCCCCCCCCTCTTATTATTTTGTCTAAAACCACAAGCAAACAAAAACAAAGTTCGGGGTTGTTCCGTTGCACCTGGCTCTCCTCCCTGTGGAATGGTGTGTGTGTGTGTGTGTGTCGACAGGGACGGCCTGGCGGTTCCCCTCTCAGCGCGGCGGTCGGGCTGACTCACCGACGGCATCCGGTTCTCCCCTCCTCACACGGTTCCACGGGTTCCACAATGCCAATGTCAGTCAGTGGGTTGAGAAGGAGGGGGAGAGAAGAAGACGGGAAAAAAACACAGCGATAAGAAAGAAAAGGAAGAAGAAGAAAACGAGAGAGAGAGAGAGAGAGAGAGAGAGAGTGGGATATTTCCCCTAAAGGGCTTCGGCTATAAATATCAAACTGGCAATTCTTTGATTTGCCAATGAGGGGGGGTTGGGGGGGGGGGGGGGGGGCGGGGGTGCATGGTCTCGCTCTGTTCTCGCTCTGTTTTAAATTCAGTCACAGATGAGGGAGGGAGCGAGATAGAGGGCTGGGAAAGGGTGGCTGTGTCATCTATTTTCCATGTAGGAGGATCAAGTCAAATTAACGGCTCTTTCTCTCTGAAGCTCTGCAGTCAAAGACCTATCAGACCCACATAGATGACACCCAGTCACACACACACACACACACACACGCACACACACACACACACACACACACACGTTCTCTCTATATTTTTCCTCTGTTTCTAACACACACACACACACACACACGGTACTCCACCAGCTCATTTGTCAGAGCGCTGGACGAAACGTCAGTTTTAATAAAGAGAAGGCCCTTCAGCGCGCGGGCCCCTCCTGCTGTAATGGCTCCTAAACAGGTGTTGTGATTAGTGTGCACCGTGAGGAGCATGCTGACTCTGGACCGGGCTAGGCCAAGCTAGGCCACCACCAGCCAAGTCATGCCAAATTACAATATGAACTATGCAAATGAGGGTTTGGTATAAAAGAGTTCTGTTGTTGCGTGCGTGTGTGTGTGTGTGTGTGCGCGCAGTAAATGGCTGGTTTAATATGCTTGTGCTGTCTGTTTTGCTTTCTGAATATTAAGAAAAATTGCGCTGACCTTTTCTTCAGTGGCAGCGCTTGCTCGTCTGTATGGTAATAATATCCAAAACATTGCATTAAAGTGTACACAACATGGAAAATAAATACATCTTTGTTCCTCAGTCCAATCTTATTAGAAGTGGTTTATGTGAGTCTATTTGCTTGACTTATGCTGTGCTCCATGAGTGTGTGTCTACCTGTGTGTGTGTGTGTGTGTGTGTGTGTGTGTGTGTGTGTGTGTGTGTGTGTGTGTGTGTGTGTGTGTGTGTGTGTACATCTGTGTGTGTACATGTATGTTAGTGTGCGTGTGTGTGTGTGTCTAGATCTGTGTGTGTACATGTGTGTTGGTGTGCGTGGTGTGTGTGTGTGTGTGTGTACATCCGTGTGTGCACATGTGTGTTGGTGTGTGTGTCTGTGTGAGTGTACATCAATGAGAGACAAAGAAAAGTGCCTCAGCGAGCAGCAGGAGAGACTCCCCGGGCTCTGTATTATTCATGCTTTCGTTATGATGTGGACCTGTGTGCCCTGTCAGTCTGGGGCCCGCTGTCCATTAAAGGCTTGTCTGAGCCAGCCACCCGAGTTCCGTCTCTGCTGAGCTAGGCTAACCTGCGTTAGCTTGGGACCACTGCTCTGTGCCTTAAATGCCACGCTGTGTTTGCGTTTGAGAGCGTACTGCGCCTTCTCAATACTACAGGGGACTTTTAGCTTTGGGACGTTCTGCATAGCGAAGTAGTCTTTGTGTGCTCTGGGACTCGGCAAGCTAAAGACTACAGTATAGCTCGTCTGTCAGTCTTCCGGTTGCGAGTGCCTTCTGTAGTCTTCCCAGCGAGTGTGGGGCTTTTGGGGCCTCGCTTTGTGTTGTAGTGCGGTGGCTTCCCTGAGCCAGGAGACCATGGCTTGTTTGATGGTATAGCTTTGTTGCTATGGGACTTAAGATTGCATTGTGTTAGT
This sequence comes from Galaxias olidus, assembly GCA_026901105.3. Lineage (NCBI taxonomy): Eukaryota > Metazoa > Chordata > Actinopteri > Galaxiiformes > Galaxiidae > Galaxias > Galaxias olidus. The sequence goes on along the minus strand of JAPMUY010007946.1, from coordinate 26,753 downwards.
GTAGAGAATCCCTATGATACATCTTACCGGAGGTTGTCTGGTATACTAGAGACATACACTATTTACATAGGCTGTCATACATAGTTGATTAGTTATTTAGGAGACATGTATCTTATGCTGGGAAAACTGGTGTTCTGGGAAAATGGCTAATCAAGTATACAATAGATAGGCTATTTATTTTTCCTGGCTTCGAAGATGGACTTAATGTTCAAGTTGCTGGACAGTTTCTGCTGTTTTATATTTCATTCAGAAGCGCTGTCTCTGGTAAAGGACCGGCTGTCTGACGTGTCCAGCTCGCTAACTTGACACTCTCTCCACAGTTGGGCCAGTGTGAACAGCAGCGTAGGCTAGGCTAGTGCTTTGTTAGCGGTGGGCTTACCATGCTAATTCCCTGTTTACGCTAGGCTTCAGAGCGCTGTTTGTTGACGCCAGGCTTCAGCGGGATAATACCGAGCATCTGTCTTCCTACTACCGCGGCTTTTCTTTGTTAATGCTGGGCTTTGCCATTCTTGTCTTCCAGGCAGTGGGCTGTGGGCTCGTGGCATGCTGGTACAAATTGAAGTTTTTCCCCCCTCGTTTTTTTTTTTTTCGTACTCCCCGGGGGCTTTTTTGAAGTGATCACGCTGGTTTTAAAACGGAACTTTCTGGTTCATTGGAGCGTTTAGGGACCACACCGTCAGGGCCTAGTTTAAGTACAGGCTCCATCTTAGCTGACCGGCAGGGTTAAATATTCATATGAGGCATTACCGGCCTCGTCCTCCTCCACTTTACACCCACTTCTTCTTCCTCTTCTTCTAGCCCTTCTTTTTCTTTTTGCTCTCTCTATACTTCTATTTGTCTCACCTCCTGCCTGCTCCCTTTTTTTTCCGACTATTTGACCTCCTCATCCCTCTGCCTGTTCCCCTCGTTTCCCACCTGACCTCACGTCACACGTTTTCACAAGTCTTTCCTACTTATTAGTTAACCTCGATGTGCTAAAATTTACGCCTAGCCATCTTTTTATTTTCTTTAACAACTGGTTCAAGTCAACAAATATTTGACTTGACGTGAATAAAGGCGTGTGTGTGTGTGTGTGTGTGTGTGTGCGCGCGTGTGTGTGTTAATGTGGTAGAGACTACTGAGTTTGTATTATTAAAAGGGAGGTTAACTCAAGAGGGATGACGTCTTCTTTTACTTTGTGTGCTAGTGTGTGTGTGTGTGTGTGTGTGTGTGTGTGTGTGTGTTTGTGTTGGTGTGGAGTTTCCTGTATTCCTAAAGTCATTAGCACGTACAACTACTAAAGGTACGTGTGAAACAAAGTCAATGTATGTTTGTGTATGTGATGTTGTGTGTGTGTGTGTGTGTGTGTGTGTGTGTGTGTGTGTGTATGGTGTGGGTATGGGTGCTTTGACGTGTGCTATGGCGGTGTATAATTGATGAGCCAGGTTCTTGGGTGGGCTTGTGTGATTTGATGAGAAGATGCAGGTCTGTGTCAAAGTCTCTCCTCGTCTTGTATAATTCAGCATGCACTGGGGCACCCATCCCCCTCTCTCACCTCTCCTGCCAAATCACCCCTCCTTCCTCCTCTTCCTCCACATCCTCCTCCTTCTCATTCATTTTCCTGTCAACCCTCCTTCCACCGCTTCTTTTCTTCCACGGGTCCCCCTCTCCCGCTTCCTAAGGCTCCATAGAGGGACGACCGGTGTAAACATGAAACACATTGAAAGCTTTTTAAGAACATGATGGGCATGGTAAAGACTCCTGCAATCTCTTTTATGTGTGTAGCACACTTGTGTGGTTGTGCGTGCGTGCGTGCGTGTGTGTGTGTGTGCGTGTGGTTGTGTGCGTGCGTGTGCGTGTGTGTGTTTAACATGATACGGCAGAGATGCAAATGTAGTAAGCGAGGTTGCCAATGGAATCAGGTGTGTGCTGCCGAAGGTATCCAAGCAACATTCTGATCGTTTTTCCGATGACGAAAACATTCCATCAAATTACAGCGGAGTAAGGGGGGAACGAAAGGGAGCTACAGGAATCGAAGGGAAGCGATGCGTTCACACGCGCGGGCTGCATCAACTGCACCCCGTGATGCGGACGGATGCCAGCGCCGGTGACATCTGAACAAATTCCAGTGGTTGCGTCTCGATCTGATTAGTGCCAGCAACGCAGCGCGGCGTTAACGTGGTATGACAACGGAGGCCTCCATCCGTACGGCAAAACGTGTTTGTTCCAGACTTCGTCGCTCACAAGTCCCTGAGCAAACACTGACTGGATCCATTTTGACACCGCTAGCTTGGTCTGAGAGCCTCCAAGTAGGGGGTCTCCGTGTCGTTTTTTTCTAGATCACGAGGCAAAAGTGTGTTGGCACACTCGAGCTGTGTTCGGGCGCGTCGTGGGAAGGGGATGGAACGTCGTGGGTTTCCGCGTCGCGACAGACGGGCGCGCGGGCTTCCGACGCCACCGCAACGTCCGGCTTCTGCTCGGCCTGCTTTGGGACGAGGGCTGTTACGCAACAGAGCCGTTTCCTTTCTTTCTTCCAAGAAACCGCTCGCCGCCTTTGAAACGGCGTCCTCCGCGTTCCAGACGCGGCCATTACCTGGAGCGGTGCAACAGGAAGGCATTGTCCTGGTCTCTGCACCTGAATAAAGCACGGAGTTGTAGCATGCGATACTATAGAGGCAAACCCACACACACACGTACACACACACACACACACACACACACACACACGCGCACGTCCTGTAATTTTGTTTCGATAGGAATTCTGACTCATATGATTAGTTAGAAGAGAGGTAGAAAAGCCGAGGGAGAGGGAGAACGATATAAATAGAGAGGCGAAGAGTGAGAGGGACGTATTATAGAAAAAGATTACATTCACATGCATACATACTCTGGGGAGGCACAGTTTCCTCCTCGCGCGGATAAGGTGCGCCTCCCCTCTCTGTCCTGTCACTCCATCTCTCCAGCTCTCTCCTCCTTTCCATCCCTCTCTCTCTCCCTCTATCTGTCGTTCCCTCGCTCTATCACTCTCAGCCTTTCTATCTCTCTCTCCCTCTATCTGTCGTTCCCTCTCTCCCTCTCTCTCTCTCTCTCTCCTCCTCCTTCCCATCCCTCTCTCCCTCTCATCCACTCCACACAGCTTTGGAGGGTGGATCAGACCTTACCTGCTGTTTGCCATTGCCAAGGCTGAGAGCCACTTGTTCCACTGAAGCACTCCGGGCCCACAACACTGGTTAACACGGCAAAACATGCACACTGTCAGGCACACACACACACACACACACACACACACACACACACACACAGGCACACGCATGTACACTAGCAGACACGAACACAAAGAGACAGGTACACAGACAGACATACCAATTGATTTCTTCTGACAAAACACATGCACACATACTGTATGTCTTTTTAGTGTGTGTAACTTTTGTGTGTGTATACATGAGCATGTGTGTGTGTGTGTGTGTGTGTGTGTGTGTGTGTGTGTGTGTGTGTGTGTGATTTTGTAAGTGTGTATAGGTGAGTGACAGATAGGAGGAGGCCATAGAGAGACGGGAGCTGACAGCTGATTCTCCACAAAGGCTTTGATGTTAAATATGTCTCTCTCTTTCATGCACTCCTTGGAGGTAGGGTGTTAATGTATGCATGTCATATGTGTGTCTGTGTGTGTGTGCGCGTTTGCGTGTCTATGTGTGTGTGCGTGTTTGCGTGTGTGTGTGTGTGTGGGTGTGTTTGCGCGCGCGTGTGTGTGTGTGCGTGTGTGAGTGCTGGTTTTGCCGTGCATGTCCTAAAAACCTGGGAAGTTCATGTTCCGTTCACTTTCTTTCCCCCCCGAGGCGTTCTCTCCGTCTCTCCGCTCCTCCGTCGTAGCAGGTGTTTCTTCTCTTTCTCCACGCTCTCTCCATCACGACGGTGTCTGCTCCCAGTGCATCTGTCGCGAGTCACTGGAAACCACCTTACAAAACGTGGCTTGATGTCAGACTCTGGCAGACTAGCGCTCCTGCTCCGATGGTTATGGAGTGTGACTGTGGTCGCATTGTGTTCCTCCAGGATGAGAAGTCGACGTTCTTCCAGTTCGGGGCGGCCCTGCAGCAGGAGGCCCTGCTCATGCTCAGCATCATGGAGGAGTACGACTGGCACGTCTTCTCCATCGTCACCTCCAAGTTCCCCGGCTACCAGGACTTCATCAGCACGCTGAAGGTCACCGTGGACCACAGGTGCCGTCTCACACACACACACACGCGCGCACACACACGCACACACACACACACACACACACACACACACACACACACACAGCGCTACACACAGACACACACAGACACACACAGACACACACAAAACCTCTGCGAACCTCTAAGGAAGCCTGCCGACTGTGATGATGACTAGGTGAAGTCCAACGAGCAGAATGCTTTTGTTTGTGTGAGGGAAGTGAGGAGTTGTCTGCCGTTTCAGTTTCGTGCGCTGGGACCTGCAGAGTGTGGTGACTCTTGACGGAGACGGAGACGGAGACCAGAACTCTAAATCCCACATTGCCCTCAAAAGGATTCAGAGTCCTGTCATACTGCTCTACTGCTCCAAGGATGAGGCTGTGTAAGTATGTGTGTGTGTGTGTGTGTGTGTGTGTGTGTGTTTGTCTCTCGCTGTGTAAGTTTGTTTGTGTCTGTCTCTGTGTATGTGTGTGTAAGTTTGTTTGTGTCTGTGTGTGTGTGTGTGTTTGTGTCTCTCTGTGTGTGTTTGTAGTGGTTCTCCCAGTGTGTTTATTCTGTCTGTCCGTCCCCCGCCGTGCAGGTACATACTGGAGGAGGCGCGCTCCCTGGGCCTGACTGGCTCCGGTTACATCTGGATCGTCTCCAGTCTGACCACAGGGAACCCGGACGTCACCCCCGAGGTGAGTACACCCCCAGAGCAGGGGGGCACAGGCCCGCCTCAGAGAGGCTAGTGGGTGAGTCTTATGACCGGGGGCTAATCTCTCCTGTCTTCCCATCGGACGTCTGCCCTCCTCTCCAGATGTTCCCCCGGGGGATGATCTCGGTGTCCTACGACGAGTGGGAGTACCCGTTGGAGACACGGGTCCGTGACGGCGTGGACATCATCGCCACGGCAGCCACCGGCATGCTGCGGGAGAAAGGGGAGGTGCCCTCCGCGCAGGGAAGCTGCTACAGCCAACCGGGCGACTGGAGCCCCGGGAAAGTCCCACCCAGTGCCCTGCGCAGGTCAGGACCGTCAGGGTGCCGGACATATGTGTGTGTGTGTGTGTGTGTGTGTGTGTGTGTGTGTGTGTGTGTGTGTGTGTGTGTGTGTGTGTGTGTGCACATAAAGTTTGAGTTGATATAGCTGAACAAATATTGTGTATTATTTTTATGTAATCAAATTGTCCTCCAAATTGTTATGCTTATTTGAATTATGTCAGAGTTGGATGACATTTCCTTGAGTAACGAGTAGCGTGTCTGTTTGTGACAAAAAAGATGAAAGCAAACAGACGAAACGCATCCCGCCAGCCGACAGACCTTTGATCCCCACTGATGGAGGGGAGGTCCCTCCAGGATGCACAGTCGTGGCGCGCGCCGCGGAGGGCTGAGGCCCCGAGCCCACGATCGCCGAGATGGGCCTTGCCGTGGATAACGAGCCCCTCAGCCTCCATTCACGAGGGCACGTTTCGTTAATGGAGAACGTGGACCAGAACGTGCCCCCCCTCCGCCCCGCTTGGCTCCCTCATTATCCCGCGTCTCCCCGTGCGACAACACGCTCACGCACACGCCGGAGAGAGCCGCGGGGGGGGGGGGGGGGGCCTCGTCAACAGTTGGGCTGAGCCGGTGAGGCGGTGGCGAGTGGTTTGCGAGTGAATTGAAAAATTAACACTCGTTTGCCGCCGTGGACTTCTGCTGCCGTCTCCGACGGGAAAAAAGTGACGGGAAAGTGAAAACAAATGGGCCGCAACCTACTCCCCGTGACTCACACAGGCAAACTGCCTTTGTGTCTTCTAAAAGGGACAGTTCGCTTATTTGCTTTCCCTACCCCGCAATTACCCTGGAGATGAAAGGGAAGTGAAATCCATGTTAATAAAGCAGAGGCTAGCCGCGTCCTCCGAAGCAGGCCAGTTTTTTTCATGGCGTTTTACAGGCATTTGCATGATCAAACAATCAAAAAAGTATCTTGAAACAAGTCATTAAGAATGGACAGCGTGTGCTTGTGTGTGTGTGTGTGTCAGTGTGTGTAGGTGTGAGCAAGGCTGTCTGCGTGTGTGGGGAACAGCGTGAGTGGGTCAGGGTTTTTGGGCTGCGTTACATAAAGCCGGGTTTGTCGTAGTTTGCTGAGTGTTACACAGAGTTACATAAGTCCTTACTCCGTGCTAATGGGAGCCAGATCCATCCAGAGATACCAAAAAAAAACATTGATGAGAGAGAGAGAGTGGAACAGAGAGATACATTGACCGAGAGAGGGAGAGGGAGGCAGAAAGAGAGAGAGGGTGGGGGGGGGGGGGGGGTAGAAAGGTGGAGAGAGAGAAAATGAGAGAGAGAGAGAGAGAGAGAGAGAGAGAGAAAATGAGAGAGAGAGAGAGAGAGAGAGAGAAAACGAGAGAGAGTGAGAGAGGCGTTGGAGACATAGAGAGAGAAACGGAAGAACAGAGGGCGAGAGGGCGAGAGAGGGAGAGATGTATGGGGGGGACCTGACAGTGTCATAAAGAGAGGTGTCCAGTGTGATCACTGGTGATGTCGTGCACACGGCTCCTCCGCTGGGTCAGCCCATTCATCTGCCTGTGCCTTCAGTGAGGAGACACCCGCGGCCTGGAGGACTGAGACGCACACACACCTTCATGTTGTTAGCACCCTGAGCTATCTTATGGGCTGTGTGTGTGTGTGTGTGTGTCCGTGTGTGTGTGTGTGTGTGTGTGTGTGTGTGTGTGTCCGTGTGTGTGTATTTGTGTGTGTGTGTGTGTGTGTGTGTGCGTGTGTGTGTGTGTGCTTGTGTGTGTGTGTGTGTGTGTGTGTGTGTGTGTGTGTGTGTGTGCGTGCGTATGTCCGTATGTGTGTGTACACCAGTGGACTCCTGTCATTAAGTCTGGATTAAAGCAGCTTTTACCAGCTTTGTTCTCTCAGATGCCTTTTTGTTGCTGTGGCTCGGTGGGTGGTGCATGTGCACGACTGTGTGTGTACGTGTGTGTGTGTGTACACTCCTTTGCAATCCCTGTGGTGGTAAATTCAGGCAGAACTTCTGAAGAAGAAAGCAGGGTATGCGCACACACACACACACACACACACACACACACACACGACGGCATATACACACACCCCGGGACCACGGAGCCCTCTTTTTTGTTGCTTTCCCAATCCTTTGTTTGATAATCACAACAACATGCGCTTCTGTTGTTTTTTCCCCCCTGACTTTCCCTTTCCAAGCAACACTGGGAGCAACACGTCTCTGTGCTCCACTCGTCATGACTTTAATACCGCCACTCATTACTCTCAAATTAGCACCCACCAGTTGTGCGGGAAATGCTAGCAGTTCACGGACCCGAAACAAATAACGTGGCCACTGTTAAATTGCAGCTCGGTGGCGTGGCCGGCAGTAAACTAAACACACCGTTGAGATTATTAGGGGCCAAGGATTAAAAGGAGAGCGCCTGCGGTTTAGCTAATAGTAGTGTAATGGTAGAGGTAGTAATAGACCCCTGAACAGTCGCTGGTGGAAGGGGCTGGGAGGGAGCGGTGCTTATAACTCAGGAGGAGAGTAAGTGTGTGAGACACCAGTGATGTGTATATCTGGAGAGAAATCAATGCAGAATGTTGCTGGGAAAGCTATGTGGCCTTTGACTCTGCCTCCTACTCACACACACACACACACACACACACACACACACACACACACACACACACACACACACACACACGTGCTTATTCATGCGTGTGTGTGTGTGTGTGTGTGTGTGTGTGTGTGTGTGTGAGATTGCATGTGTATCTGTTTGTGTGCACACAAACAGATACACATGCAATCTCACACACACACACACACACACACACACACACACACACGCATGAATAAGCACACACAGTGGGTGAAGGTAGCATTGATTTCCCGAGGATCCCCTCTAGCAGTGATTACAAGATGGTTAACCCTTTATCTCAAATGGTGCGGACTTAGTTGTGTAGATACTAAAGTCGACCATGGGAGTTTGAATGTGTGTTTGCGTTGATCTATTATTTCAGACACATGATGCACGTGTGGAGCGAGGGGCGGGACCTGTCCTTCACGCCAGATGGTTACCAGGCCAACCCCAAACTGGTGGTCATCGTCCTCAACAAGGAGAGGGAGTGGGAGAAGGTAACGCGTGAACAGATAGACCGCACAATGGCCGCCACAGCACTGCCCAGTGAGAGAGAGAGAGAGAGAGAGAGAGAGAGAGAGAGAGAGAGAGAGAGAGAGAGAGAGAGAGAGAGAGAGAGAGAGAGAGAGAGAGAGAGAGAGAGAGAGAGAGAGAGAGAGAGAGAGAGAGAGAGAGAGAGAGCATATTGCCAGTAATGCTCCAACCACGACTAGCATTGTGTATTCTGCAAGTCTCTCCTCAGACAGACACAAACAGGAGAGCAGTCACAGGAAGAGGGAGCAGTTAAACGCCAAATGTCTCTGCTTATTATTTCATAATGAGGTGTTTTTTTCCCCGGGCAGAAGCAGCACTGATTGAGTTGTCCTAAGGGTTTGTTATTGTGTGCATGCGTGTGCGTGTGTGTGTGTGTGTGCGTGTGTGTCCCTCTGCTAGATGGGCCGCTGGGAGAACCTGACGCTGTCGCTGATGTTCCCCGTGTGGCCGCGCTACAACTCCTACGGGGATGAGGACGCCGACGAGAACCACCTGGCCATCGTCACGCTGGAGGAGAAGCCCTTCGTCGTCGTGGACGACGTGGACATCCTCACCGGCACCTGCATGAGGAACTCGGTGCCCTGCCGCAAGCACGTCAAAGAGTCAGTATCAAGTGGCACGCACAGCCAACCCCCGCCTGCGCGGGCACGCACACACACACACACACACACACGCAAACAGGCATAAAACACAAAGTGGCGCTAAAGGACGCGCGGCCACAAAGTGTCAGCTATTTTGGGCTATCGTCGGTGACACAAATGGCAGGAAGTCCTTCCCTGTTGATTTAAGCGAAAAGGTCAGAGAAACCATCTTCGTTTTGTTTCACTGAGTCCCCCCCCCCCCCCTCGGTCGGCACGATGAGGGAAAGGGCCCTTCCCATTATCTTTTAGTAGCCCATCTGTCGTGCTCCGCCGCAAATGGGCTGTAGACTTTAAACAGGGACATCAATTGTCCTGCGTGCGCTCATCTCTCGAAGCGGTTCTTAATGAATTATGACGATGTTCCGTTTCGGCGCGGGGAAGGTTGGCCGTGCCAGGCTAGTGTCTCCGTGCCCTAGCCCCTCATCTGATCATTACACACCCGTTCAAAGACCTCCCGCTGTTTGTCTCTGTGTTTTTATTCTTTCTTTCGTACTTTCTTTTTTTTGCCGGCATACAAAGGTAGCGAAATAAAGCATGATGTAGATTAAAAGCCCTCCTTTTACCCCAAAAGGATGTACATATGTGTGCACCCTGGGGACTCCGCGTGTGTGTGTGTGTGTCTGTGTGTGTGTGTGTGTGTACTGTAGTGTGAACAATTGTGTAAACAATGCCATAAGGATATGGAGGGATCTCAGCTGGGTAAAGCTAATGTTTTTCAATGTGCTGCAGAACACCTGGGGCACCACAATGCATACAGGCGCATACATTATGCTGGGCTGAGTTTGGGGTCAAATCTCAAAAGTATTTTTGTGTGTGTGTGTGTGTGTGTGTGTGTGTGTGGTCTTTTGGTTCGTTGACAAGTACTCAGTGTTCCAGAATGCTTCAGGTCAGAATAAGTTTCGAGTCGTCTTTAGAATTTTCGGTTCGAGGCAGCTGGAACATATTCCTTTTGAGTCAGCAAGATGAGTTGAGTGCTTTTTAAGGCAGTGGAATGTCATAAATCTAGCTGACGGATCTGAGAAGGAAAACCCCCAAAACAACCTGTCTGAAACATTGGTGAATTGTAAAATAAATGTATTAGAAAGGAGTAGTGTCTCGATGTTACTCAAAGCGGTTCTTCATTAAATTGACGTGAACAAAATGGTGAATGAATGAATCCTAACTCTGTGCCATTTTTCATTCGAGCGCACTCTCTAATTGTAACTATGAGGGCATATCCAAACAAGAGAGAGCGACAGATAGACCCACAACGGGGGGGGGGGGGGGGGGGTATAGAGGAGAAGTATGATGGGGACGAGGGGGAGGTGGAGAGGGACGGCTGCTGTGTTGTAGTCATGTGGGTTGGTTGTTCTGCAGAACCCAGCTCTATTTAAAGCCCAGCAGCATCTGCTCCGTACCCCAGTGTCTTCATCTGGTATGGTTTACTAGCACCAAGGTACACACACAGACACACACACACACACACACACACACACACACACGCACGCACGCACGCACGCACGCACGCACACACACATACACACACACCCACACACAAATCTACACAGGTCCACATACTACGTGCCGTTGTCGGGTTTTTCGTTTGGTTTTTACAGTTTGACAAAACAAACAGATGTGTGTGTGTGTGTGTGCCAGGCTGACAGTAACTGACTGATGGGCAGGACAGGCAAGCAGGGAAGCGTGCAGACACAGGCACTAACATAATGACAGTGAAACTAGCACTGTGGAAATAATGTGTCTGACTTCTGCCAGAGAAATAATATGACATTTCTGTAAAGGCTGCCTGAGAAATGTGAAGACAAATCTTAGTGATCTTGGCGGTTGAAAAGCAAATAACACATTCCACTAAATCTACTTCAGTGAAAACGCGTGTGTGTGTGTGTGTGTGTGTGTGTGTGTGTCGTGTGTGTGTCGTGTGTGTGCTACTACGGTATTTTCAAAAGGCGGCCTTGCTACTCCATGTCAGCTGAACGTTTCCTGCTCTGTTCTCTGTGTCACAGCAATAGCACGGTGGGCGGTGGTTCTTACATTAAGAAGTGCTGTAAGGGCTTCTGCATCGACATCCTGAAGAAGATCGCCCGCAACGTCAAGTTCACCTATGACCTCTATCTGGTGACCAATGGCAAACATGGCAAGAAGATTAACAACATGTGGAACGGCATGGTTGGAGAGGTAGATTTCTGTCTTTCTTTCTGTCTTTCTTTCTTTCTCTCCTTCTTTCCCTCTTTCTCTCTTTCTCTCTTTCTCGCTCTCCTTTTATCGGCCTCATTCATTTGAAACACTGTCCAATTAATGTGAGTCCGCGTGGCTTTGTGTGCTCGTTTCAGGTGGTGTATAAAAAGGCTGTGATGGCGGTGGGGTCCTTGACTATCAACGAGGAGAGGTCCGAAGCCATCGACTTCTCTGTGCCCTTTGTGGAGACGGGCATCAGCGTCATGGTCTCCCGTAGCAACGGCACCGTCTCCCCCTCCGCCTTCCTGGGTACATTTTAACTTCTCATTTTGTCCTCTGCCTTTCTTCTGCCTTCCCTGCCTGCGTGTAGCCTAGCCTCAAAATCGAATCTATTCTAAATTCCGCTCCCCTCCTCCGCTCCCAAATAAATGCACTAGCCTGGAGAACGTTGTGTTGTCATTGGAGCAATTCACAAAGAGACAGAATGTATTGGAGCAAGAGTGTGTTTAGAGGCAAGCCAATCAGTCCATCTGAGTGTATGCGTGCACAAGTGAGTTTTGTTAGGAGCAAGTTGATGTGTTTGGCTGAGGATGTGTGTGGGTGTGCGTTTGTGCTCTCGGCCGTTTGTGTGAATGGGAGTGAGGGTGAGTGTGTGTTGGGGCTGGGCCAGGGTATCAGTGACGGTTCAGTATCCATCGCACTCGTATTAGAGGCACCTCAGCGCACAATCTCTTAGGGCTGACTGATCCTGGCAGTCATTCACATATACACTCAACCCCAACCCACCCCATACCACCCAACCTCCCCACGCACACACACACACACACACGCACACGCACACGCCACACACACGACATGTCTGGGTTGGGCAGCTCTGGCTTTCAGGCGCGTCCTCTCTGAACTCCTGCCCCACTCTGCGCCGACTACAGATGACTTGACGGAACTCACGCACACGCACACACACACGCACTCACACACACAGACACACACACACATGACACGCACCCGAATCACACACATGCTCACAGCAGGGCGCGTCAAATCACTCAGAGTCAGATTCCTCCCCCCTTGCCCCGTCCCTCACTGTCTCCCCTGCCCCAGGCATCTCCCTCTCTCTCCCTCTCTCTCCGCTCTCATCCAAGGGAATAATGAGAAATATGGAAATGCGCTCCCCCAAACCCTCTGTGACTAACTCTCTCCCTCGCTCTCTCCCTCTCTCTCTCTCTCTCTCTCTTCATCTCTCACCCTGACTCTCTCTCTCTCTCTTTCTCTCTCTCTCTCGCTCTCTTTCTCGTTCTTTCTTTCTCTCTCTCTTTCTCTCTCTCTCTTTCTCTCTCCATCTCTCCCCTCTCTCTTCTTCTCTCTCCCGTACGCTCTCCCTTCCCCATCCCTCTTTCTCGCTCTCCCTCACGCTCTCTCTCTTTCCCTCCATCGTTTTATACACCCTTTATCCCCAATCCCTTGTTCTGCTGCACTCCTTTATTTCTCGGTGTCTGTGTCGCTCTCGCTTCGTCTCACTTTTCACGCGATCTCTTCTTTTCTCTGGCTGGGGTTTTGGCTGTGTGCCTACGCCTCTCCTCTCTGACCCGTCTCTGTCCTCGCCCCCCTCTCCTCTCTCTTTCAGAGCCCTTCAGCGCCTCGGTTTGGGTGATGATGTTTGTGATGCTGCTCATCGTCACGGCGATCGCTGTCTTCCTGTTTGAGTTTGTCAGCCCGCTGGGCTTCAATCGCAACCTGGCCCAAGGCAAAGGTAAACGCGCGCACGCGCATGCGAGACAGACGGACACACACACACACACACACACACACACACACACACGGGACAGACTTACAAAGCCACACACAAGACAGATACTCGCCCGAGACAGACTCACACACACAAACGCGAGACAGACTCACACACACACACACACGCGAGACAGACTCACACACACACACGCGAGACAGACTCACACACACACGCGCGAGACAGACTCACACACACACACACACGCGAGACAGACTCACACACACACACGCAAGACAGACTCACACACACACGCGCGAGACAGACTCACACACACACACACACACACACACACGCGAGACACTCACACACACACACGCGAGACAGACTCACACACACACGCGCGAGACAGACTCACACACAAACACACACACACACACGCGAGACAGACTCACACACACACACGCGAGACAGACTCACACACACACGCGCGAGACAGACTCACACACCCAAAAACAGACACACATCCACAAACTCCACTGAATCCAGACACCGGTGGCTGTTTTGATTCTTTTCCTTCTCTCCCTGACGCCCTCGCTCCGTCACTGCCCACCTCCGCCTCCAGACCCCCACGGGCCCTCCTTCACTGTGGGCAAGGCGGTGTGGCTGCTCTGGGGCCTGGTGTTCAACAACTCCGTGCCGGTGCAGAACCCCAAGGGCACCACCAGCAAGTTCATCGTGTCGGTGTGGGCCTTCTTCGCTGTCATCTTCCTGGCCTCCTACACCGCCAACCTGGCCGCCTTCATGATCCAGGAGGAGTTCGTGGACCAGGTCACTGGACTGTCTGACAAGAAGGTGAGGTTATTACCTCTGACAGAGAGACACACACACACACACACACACACACACACACCGTCTGGCTGGCTGCTGTAGCCGAGAAATGCCCTGGGGCCAAGCTGGCTCATCCAGAGACAGTCCGGGACCAAAGAGCCACAGCCCTCAGCCCCTGGTCCTAGTTGACACCGTAATAGCAATACAGCACAGGCCCTGCGGGATAAACACACACACACGCACACACTTTAAAGTGCGCTCTGTGTGTGTGTGTGTGTGATGGCGTGCGTGCGCGTGATATCAGAGTTGGGCAGAGTCAGCAGAGGGCTTGCCAGTGACACGCTAGAGCAGCCCCGCCATGATGACTGATGTCAGCATCCTCTCCCCCGACACATGGCTGGCCTTATCTCGCCCCTCACTCACTCACACACACACGTCCCCCCCCCCCCCCACCCTCTCTCTTCATCTCCCACCCCTTCTCTCCACATCCTCATCTATCTCTACCTCTCTCCGCCACACCGCTCCTCGCTCACACGTCTCCCTGT
>JAPMUY010007946.1:0-7500 GCA_026901105.3 Galaxias olidus | reverse complement strand
ACACACACACACACACACACACACACACACACACACACACACACACACACACACACACACAATATCCTGTTTGGAAGCATTTATCCTTTCTAATTTGAATACGTAGACACGTATTTCATTAGTGTTTGATAACATGGATATACAGCTTTTACCTTAACCTGCTGTAGATCTCCGTGGCCTAGCCCTGTGTTCCTGATCCCGTTCTCTCTCCCCCTGCTCTCCAGTTCAAAGGACAAGGCTGGAGGATCCTTCGAGGCCGCCGGCCCCGGAGGCTCTGGCCCCGGGGCTCGGCCCAGCCACTGCCGCTCCTGCCTGGGGAAGATGACGGGCTACTCGGGCCTCTACACCGTGCGCTCCTCGCAGACCCGCTGCGACGCCTGCAACCACCTGGGCAACCTCTACGACATCAGCGAGGACCAGCTCCACACGCACTACGCTCAGGCTCAGGCACAGGCACACACGCACACGCACCCGCATGGCGGCGACATGTTCATGCACTACCTGCCGCAGAGCGAGCTGGGGCTGGTGGGCGAGGGCGACGGGCTGATCAGCCACTTTGAGCCCTCCCCCACCTCCCCCGGCCCTCCCTTCCTCTCCTCCTCCTCGGCGCAGCGCCACCAGCTCAGCCGCCAGCCGTCCTACGAGAACGTGCTTCCCGACGGCGTTCCCGAGCGGCAGCAGCAGCAGCACCACCAGCCGCTGCCGCAGCCGCAGCAGCAGCATTCCCACTCCCACTCCCACCTGCGGGGCTTTAGCCTGCCCGACCGGGACCGGGACCTGGGCCTAGAGGAGGGGGCGTACGCCAACATGCTGACCATGCGCTCCGACCGGCCCTACAGCAACCGCAGCCCGCCCTCGCCCTCGCCGTCCCACCACCACAGCCTGGACACCCCCCTCCCCCTGCCGCGGCGCTCCAAGAGCCTGTACCCCGACCGGCCCTCCCACAACCCCTTCTTCCAGACGTCCTCCGGCACAGCGCTGCGGGAGCTCTGCCCCCAGCCCATGGCGCGCCTGCCCCAGCGAGGCTCGGCCCACGAGCTCTACAAGCAGCTGATGCCGGCGTCGCACACCCTGGGTAACCACGGCAGCCACTACGGCAACCACCACGGTGGCCACGGCGACCAGCCCATGTTCTACCCCCAGCAGGAGACCGCGCTGGTGGCCTACATGGCCGCGCCTCCCGCCGCCTCGCAGCCAATCGGCTACGTGACGGCGCCCCGAGCCGCCAGCGCCGGGGGCAACCGGCCACGCCTCTATCGACGCATGCCCAGCATCGAGTCCGATGTCTGAGGAAACGCACGCGCTCGGGGATCTAACACACGTCCAGAGCTCTGACTGCACACACACACACACACACACACACACACACACACACACTAACACACACACACACACACACACAAACCGCGAGTAACCCTTAGAGCACATGCAGATACACATACAGCAGGGCACCTGCCGTCCTCCCTGGACTGTGAATCACCGATGATGATGAATAAATCACTGTTTCTTTGTCACACCCCTTGTGAGGGCAGGACAGAGGGGACACACTTCAATGGAGGGCAGGAGTGTGTGTGTGTGTGTGTGTGTGTGTGTGTGTGTGTGGGTGGGTGGGTGGGTGGGTGGGTGGGTGGCTGTGTGTGTGCGTGCTTGCGTGCGTGTGTTTCAGTGCGCGCACGTTTGTTCATGGTGACACATGCTGGCTTCTGGCTCTCGGAAGAGAAAGACTTACAGACAGCTGGGCCAACACGACAGATGGACAGGCGAACAGAGGGAGATGACTGTGTGTGTGTGTGTGTGTGTGCGCGTGTGCATGTGATCTGGTTAATCAGTCCGAATGATGAGGAGGACAAGTGGACCTTTGGATGTTCAGAGAGAATGGACCTTCCAGCCTGCCTGCCAGCCTGTCCAACTCAGCCCTCTAACCAGCCTCTCACACCCAGAGAGGAGAGAGACTACACACCCACACACACACACACACACACACACACACACACACACACACACACACACACACGTAATTAGACTGCCTGCTGTCTCTCCCTCTCTCCTGGACTCCTGTTCTTGCACTACTATGATGTCTACAACCGCCCCCATGTTGTTTGAGCCACCGGCACTGCCACCCTTGTTTCAAAGAAACAATATACCTGAAACCTGAGAATACCTGGACTAGACTTATTAAAACATGAACTGGATCAGACTATAGCTGGACTAGATTTATGAAAACCTGGACTGGATTAGCCTATACCTTGACTAGACGTATGAAAACCTGGACTGGACTTGAATGGACCTGGAATGGATCGGACTATATTGTCAATCGGATTGGATTAGACTTGGACGAGACCAGAACAACAGTTGGCTAGAAATTACTTGGTCTAGACCAGAACAGATCCACTTGGAACTACCATAGACTTGGACTAGAGTGGCACTCAGAGCCCTGGACTGTTGCCCTTCATTTAGCTAGCCAGGAAGACCATTTTAAATGGGTGAATAAGATAGCTGGCTAGAGATTAGGGCTAAAGGTTTCCTGGAATTGACTCCCTAGGAGACCTAGCATAGAAATACAGTCACTAGATAGAGCACCTAAAAGTCTGATGTCACGTACCTATGGGGAACAGCACATTCCAACTGTGGACCAAATCGGTTGGCCAGTCCTTCTCATATTAGGGGGGAGTGTGTTCTATGGGTCCTAGATCTGTGGTCGGAGACAATCTCTCATTCTTCCTCCCCTAGCTAGCCTTCAGGTCATACTGCATGCTTCCTACTGCCCTGTGTCTCCAACAGACTCTCACACAGGGTCTCACACACACACATAGAGATAGACACACACATACACGCACACAGTAGGTTAAGTTAGTAGTTCAGGGTGTGTGTGTGTATGTGGAGAGGCTCTGAGAAAGCTTCTAGCTGTGCACTTTGTTGATTTTATACCCTGCCACCTGAACACGAGACGTTTGACCAAAAAAAAACAAAAAAAAAACTTTTTTGTACGGAACAGACTCGATATTCTGAATATTCCGAGTAATCCTCTTATTCGATGTTTCCTTATCTCGTCGTTCTTTTTCATTTCCGGTGTTGTTTGAGTTTTTTGATTTGGCAGGCACCTTTAAGGCAATATGTGCCGTCGCTGTGAGGTTTCCCAATCCCTGAGGTGGAGAGTCAGCAGATCCTCCGTTCTGCCCCAAGGTCGCAGCCTCTTCACTCGAGAAAACGTGACGGAACAGGACCAACTCCCTCTCTCCCTCCTCTTGTTGAAATAGGCTGTCCTCTCCAGAACACTGGAGCCGCTGGCTCAGCGACGGCCTGGTTAGCGAGAGCGCTGCACGGTGACTCGACAGAATGTTTGCGTGGCGTCGGTAAGCAGAGGGTTGACAGTTTGCTTTGGCGAAAGCGACCCAGTTCCACTTCTGACGGACAGCGACACGCACCGCAACCGGCAGCAATGTGTTGTGTTCTCTCGGAAAAAAAAGTCGATCCTCTACTGAGTAACTTCATTGATTTTTCAGCTCAAGGATTATGATGGAGAGGAGGCGTGGACCTGATGTCCTGTTAGCTAGCCTATCCACAGACAAACACTCACAAAGCAAACTTAAAAACACCTTTGCCTGCAGACAGGGCGAAACCTAAAAAAACGAAAACGAACGGTGGACGCTCCCCTTCCTTTTGCCATTCGAACAGGTTTTACCGTGTGAGCTATATGCACAATATCAGGTTGCAATATTATACTACTGTACAGAGAAATCCTAGTTTTAAATGTTTAAAAAAATGATTTAATTTGTTTGATTTTCAATGGTAAAGTGTAGGATTCATTTTAATAACAATGTGCTTTTTATTCAGCTTGTAAAAAGAAGAAAAGATAAAAAAAAAAGACTTGGGCATGTTTTAGAATCTTGTGTGAAATAGATTTTTCTCCTCTGATGTGCCATTGGCTGGGATCACACTGTACAGTTGTCACCACCAGGGTTAAGGAGTCCCTGGCTAACGAGCGAGTTAACCCGCGTGTTAACTTAATAACTGTGTCTCGCATCTCAAAACACACTTAACGATTAATGATAGTCCAGCCTCAGTGTGTGTTTAATGACCCCCTCCCCTTCATCTTTTTCTTTCCCACTGGTAGTATGTGATTCTTCACCTATCTCTGTGTGTGTGTGTGTGTGTGTGTGTGTGTGTGTGTGTGTGTGTGTGTGTGTGTGTGTGCGTGTGCGCGCTTCTATCTGAGCATGTGTGTGTGAGAGAGAGACGGAGAGAGAGAATGTATTTAAATAGGATTGCTGATGTGTGCACGTGGGGAAACACAAACGGCCATCATTTGCAGTGTGTGTGCCGGCTTGTGTGCACATAGGTGCGTGCACGGGCGTGCCAATTGATGCCCTCCCAGTGGCCCGTACCCCTGGTGCATGTGCCCATGCCCAGGTCCACGTGCTGTGGGGAATGTTGCGGGTGAGAGAGCATTGTGGAGTCGGGTCAGTTTGTCCTCCTCATCACACACGTTTCGTTTTTACACTGATTGATTTCTATTTGCATGATGTGCTCGTGTTTCTGGTGATACCTATTTTGCTGCGACACCTGAGTTCTCCCTCCCCCTGGGCAGACCTCTACAGGGTTCATATATCAAACTGCTCCCTCCACCCTGCCTAGTGCACCGCCTCTTTAACGGTTGCTATGCAGGTTTTGCCTCGTGCGGCACGACCGGCCGACACTGCTTTGCCCGCCTACACCGTCCGGGCTGGCGCTGTTCTGTCCCGGGCCAGGACCAGGACCAGCGACCACGTGGGCTATGTGACTGGGTGGGCCCAGCTCAGCGTCGGGGTGGGGCTAGGCAGGGTTTAGGGTGTGGGCTGGGTAGGAGCCCACAGGGTGACCCCTCCTGTTAATCTCACCTGTGTTCGAGTTCAGGGGTTTCTAAGCTTACTAGTCGTGTTGTAAATACTACAGTGTCACTCAGTACCTCTGTACAATCTGTAAATAAGTAAAGGTTACATTTTTCTACTCGTCTCGACCTCTTTTTCATTCAAATCTGCCTCCCTCTCTGTACTTCTCTCTTTTTTGGTATTTCGAGCAGTCTGTCTTTCATCACCTAGAAGCGTTCTGTTATTTGTTTCTTTTTTTGTCATTATCTATCTCACATCCGAGTGCTCTGGCGTCCGTCTGTCTCTATGTTTCCGTCTTTCTATCCGTATATATCTTTCTGTCTCCATCGCTGTTTTCTCCCATCCCCCCTCTCTGCAGTTTGTTGACTGCTCAGGAAGAGGTACAGGGCTTTTTGAAGTACTGCTGCTGAAAAAAGGGCTTTCACTGCCCCAGCACTCTGGGGGCTTTCACAATGCACCCATGTGTGTACGTGTGTGTGGGTGTATGTGTATGTGTGTGTGTTTGTGTGTGTAAGAGAGAGAGAGAGAGAGAGAGAGACAAGAGTGTGTGATTGTGCGCGCGGGAAAGAGCGAGACAGTGAGTGTGTGTTCACGTTTAGATCAGTGCTCCGGTAAAAGCTGTATTTTTATATTTTCGTCTCCCTTGGGAGTCAGACGCTCTAATCTAGGTTGAAGTGGGACAGGAGAGGAGGAGGGGAGAGTACCACACACACACACACACACACACACAGACAGGCTCCGAAGCGGCGCACATCAGGGCCGACAATCTGTCACAAGCCATAGACCAGCAGCCGGAGGGAAAGGCGTGGAGGCCAAAGACGGGGAAGAGGTGGGGAGCGGGGGGCGAGGACGCGGTAGTGAAGGGCCGACAGCGTGGGGGACGGAGCGGCGCGCTCGTCGATAGTGTTCATAGACCCCGTCTCCCCATGTAAAACATCCTCACAGACAGTGCAAAGAGAGCGAGCGACTGTCTGTCTGCCTCCCTCTGAGGCCGGATATAACGTGTTTTGTGGCCTAATTCTTCCTGACGGCTTCCATATGTTCTGCTCTAATGGACGAGGAACTCGCGCGCACTCACACACACACACACACAGCTCTCATTTAATTAATAGAATTAAGCTGTGCGGCGTGTCTCCACTTAATTACTGTAATACACAGCGGCAACTAGATATGTGTTTCCATGCGTCCCCATGGCTAGTCCACACACACTCAAGGACTTGCACATAAATACTCCCTACGCCATGCCACATACCTACGTGTGATCCCGCCGACACACACACACACACACACACACACACACACAGAGAGAGATGCTGGCGTTGAGCCACATCCAGGCGTGCCGTAGGAGTGTGATATGAAGCAGATAAATGAAGATAATTAATTTCGTGGATTAAGAATGTCTCCATCTGAAGCGTCCTCCGGCGTGGTGGGTAGGTGTGGGGAGGGCAAAGGGGGCTACAGAAAGAGAGAGAGAGAGAAGTGGATGATATGTGTGAATGGCAGTATAAAATAAACAGGCTTTTGATAGGCCAGCACTGCATGTTCCTTTAGACCTTCCTTGCGCTTCTAAGACCCCTGTTACCAAGCATCAGCCTACACGTGTGTGTGTGTGTGTGTGTGTGTGTGTTTGTACAGTAAAAATACATGTATACTTGTGCTTTTCCGCCGTGTGTGTGTGTGCACGCGCGTGCATGCGGGGAGAAGAGAGCAGCGTGTCAGCCTACACACTGAGCAAACCCATGAAAATTCATAAGGACCTGGCGACGCCTACTCACAAATACTAAAAATACTGGAGTGAGTCGAGCCTAGTCAGAGAGGGAGGTAGGGAGGGAGGGAGGGCGAGAAAAGAGGAGTTGAGGAATTGCATGGAGAGCAGCAGAGGGGCCAGAGAAGGTGAAAAGTTAAGGAAGGAAGGGGTTTGAAACGGAGCCATCCAACCCTGGACATCTTTAGTCGGCAACCAATGATGATCTCACTCTGGTGTGTGTGGCTGCTCCTGTATGCGAGTGTGTGTGTGTGTCAAATTGTGGTTCTAGGTCTCCTCCTAGCAGACTCCTACACAGTGCAGGTACAAGTGAGCTGGAAGAGATATGTGTGGACTGACGGCAGAGTCTAGTCTCTATTCTCTGAGGAGCTCTCAAGGTCTCAGTTATCCGTTTTAAAGCCACTATCCAATCACAGCCGCACTGAAACGGTCTCCTCGGGAAGGATCTTGACAACACTGACAGACGATGTTTTACTGGAGTCCTGTCTACTGAGACCCGCGCTCCACCCTGCTCTCCAACAAACAAACACACACACACACACACACGCTCCTCGACTGAGGTGTGGACGGAGACCCATTTAGCTTGCGGGAGCCATTTAAGCTCTGTCCATAAACGCCGCATTTAAACACGCTTGTGTGTCGACAACACGGACACACACTTTTACAAGGCAGCGTTTATGCAAATCCAGATATGCTAATCTAAGTGTTTCCAGGTGCACCAATAAAAGCGAAACGTTTGGAGTAAATTCATCTTTAATAACCCGGTTAAAAGCAGCACTAATGACGTCCACACAAACACAGAGGGAGTCAAAGGCAGTGTCTGTAATGGTGATGTTGTCAGGTAAGACAAGAGTTTCCACCTGACTG
>JAPMUY010007945.1:0-61406 GCA_026901105.3 Galaxias olidus | reverse complement strand
CGGGCTTCCCTCAGCACACTCCTCCTTTTCTCTCCCTTTGTCTCTCTCTCTCTCTCTCTCTCTCTCTCTCTCTTTTTGTCCGTCTTTGTCTTTCCCTGGCTCCATACCTCCCATACACAGCTCTCCACCCTCCTTTGTACCCCCTCCTTTTATCATCCACTCATCATCCCCTCCTTCCACTGTTTAGTCGTTCTGGCTGTCATACCCTCCCTCCACTTTCTGGACCACATCTTTCTTCCCCTCGTTCCCCCCCTCAACAGTTTACCCCCACTGTCTGTCTTTCGTTTTTCTTTCCCTTCGTCCTTTTCTGTGTCTCCTGCTCCCCTCCTGGTGTGTCAGTTCAGATCAGTGTCCTGGGTCATGCTGAGGGCACTAAGCCTCTTGTTTGAACCTCCAAAAGGGTGTCTCCTGTCTCACTGACCCCGTGCTGACCAGCAGGCCTGTTCTCTGGCTGGGCCTGGCCGCTGGCTAGTACTGGACACACACACACACACACACACACACACACACACACACACACACACACACACAGTGGTGGCGGCAGAGACGGCAGCCATCTTAGGTCCTGGCGATTTGCCCTTAGTTGTCTCTCGCTATCCATGTATCACTTTTTTAATATCCTTTTTAGTTGTTTTTTTCCCCTCTGTTTTGAATTCTTTCTCTCACAATCTCTCTTTATTTCTGTTTCTCCTTCTCTGCACGATGTTGTCAGCTCTAAGCAGGGTTCTGTACTGTATACACATACACACACACACCTGTTATCATATCTGTTTGTATGGGCAGGTTAAACCTGCATATCTGTTTGTATAGGATGGTTAAACCTGCAAGATGTTCTGTAGCACTGTACTGTAACATAGGAAATGTGTTTAAAAGTGTGCTGTGTATGGTCTGAAACCTGTGTCCACTCCTTTCACCATAATACTGCTACAATTGCAACATAGCCTAATATGTCTCACTTTCTGAATTTTTACTCCCTCCCCTCTTCCTGCCTCTCTCTCCCCCCTCCCTCCCTCTCTTCCTGCCTCCCCCTCTCTGTCTCCTCTCCTACCTCCATCCAGAGTGATGATATTCGAGGACAAGGCAAACGGAGCCACGTCCAGCAGCTGTAAGCCTGATGGGCCCCCTCCCAAAAGAGACATCTCCAGCCTCCCCTAAGCCCCCGTACAGAAGACCTCCACAACCCACGGAGCCTCCAGGCCTCTAGGAGGAGCCAGTCCATCGTCATAACAGCCCCCACCTCACAACTACCAACAGAGACCCCCTCCTCCCTCCTAGTGCGTGTGTGCTTGGCCCTCACTAATTCTAAGGGACGTGTACATAGCCTTATCATGAGTCCCCTGGAGATGCCATGACAAACTCTAGCGTCCGGGAGAGGCGGACTTCCTCCTCCTCCTCCTCCTCTTCCTCCGTGAAGACGGCTTGTAACAGGAAGGAACCTCTTCTACTTCTATATATTTGCTGTGAGAAAAAAAATAAAGAAGCTTAAAGGCAGATTAGTTTTTTTTATAACGAGTACATACGTGTTTATATTTATATGGACGATGATTATGATGAGAAAAAATGTATTTTTAATTAGTGTCACATACTCGTAACCCTCCCGTTTTTGCGATAACTGTGGAATTGAAGTTGTTCTGTGAATAATATGATAACGAGCAGTGTTGTACCTGTGTGGGACCAGTTATTGAGAAGGTTTGCTCCGTGATTTCCTGAGTGTCCGTGTGTTCTGTGTGTAAGATTGACCTGCCTCGTCAGCAGTTGAAGTGCAGTTTGATTCTTAATGGTATTGATAGTCATGTTTGTTTTTTTCATGTTTGAAGTGCAGCGATAATAGTTTGACACACAGCTACATGTATTCTGCCTGATGAGTTTCAATGTAATTGTAGTGCAGAGTTTTGTTGTGGTCAAGGATTAAGGCGGGGGTGAAGAAAAAAAAAACTACTTGTTTGTGTGGACCCGTTTTTAGTAAAAACCTAAATCCTTCCCAGTTTATTTTCCAGCCACTCACTCCCCTCACACCCCTTCCTTAGCAAATGTCCCAGTTATTGTTTTGGATTGGATGTTTTTATCGTGTGGAAAGGTAGCATGCCGTTGATGACGAAAGCACAAGAAGACGACAAAAAAAAAAGTGCACATTCTTTGAACTAGATTAACGTTGTTTGGTTTATTCTCACTCGTCTCTCTCTCTCTCGCATGTATTCCCGCCGGATTTGGATGGGTCATAGTCACTGTTCAGATCAGGTGCCTGAGATTAAAAAGCCCTATTCCCACAGCGCAGTGTCAAGCTGGGTTGAGAACATGGTTATAAAACCTCCAATGGCCACAGGTTATCCAATCACTGGACCAAGTGTATGCCTTCGTGGATGGAAGCTGCTATCAGCTGAGTTCAGTTCACGATGGATCTGATATGGGTAATTTTTTATAATTAATTGTTTTAGGTCAAAAAGCTGCAAGGGACATATATGCCCTGAGATTGACTTCAATATAACTCTGCCCATTCTATTATTTTATTTTTACTAAAGCACTAGCAAATGTAATCCTACAGCTAAGAGTTTATACATTATGGTCAGGTTTAGCTGTCTGTCTTAAAAGGAAGTTGGTGTTGGCTTTGGAAACATTGCAGCTCAGGTCAGTTTAGCTAGTACATTTCTTAGCAGTTGTTGATTTGCCACACCTGACACAGTGGAACTAATTAGATTGTCATATATTTTTCATATATACTTGACATTAAAACAACAAACCCCTCCTGATAGTAACTCCAGGTTTACGCAAATGTGCAAGTTTTGAGGCTATTTAAACAAATGGTTTAAACACAGTTAAGGAACGTATAGTCTCTTCAAATCATGTGGATTTTGGGACGAGAGCACATACAACAAAATTGAAGGTATAATAGTGCCAAGTGCCTAAACATGGAAACTGAAAAAGGCACACAAAAGATGGTTGGAGGGAGTAGAGTACACACAGAGTTCAATTTTAAGAATCCTTTTTAACTTACTCCCACCTCAATTTCATGAAATCATGTTCTGCCCTTTGGAAGATGGTTATTTTTTTATGCCGTTTTGTTTGAATTTTCAAAACAGTTTGTGCTAGATGTTTCTTTTTAGGGTTTATCCCAGACAGCTAACTGGACAAAGTGGGACTTTCAGTGCGTACCTAAGTGATGTTTGTAGATAGCATTGCAAGATAGCAAGATAGCAATGTTTCTTTGTATCAGCAGTTTATAATTTCCTTTGATCCTTCCTTCTGATCTTATTGTTGTTGGGTCGGTCCTTCAAGTTAAATGTTTTGCTTATTTTCTTTGGGTCGGGGTTTTCATTTGCTGAATTCCTTTTTTATTTTGGTGTTTTTGTTGCTAATTTTAATTTTGACAGGGTTTCTTTTGACCATTGCTGTTTTTTTTGTGATTTCATTTTTTTTTTTTTTTTTACATGCTCTTGCTCGCTCCCCCAGCAGGTCTAATACCTATCCACACATTGAGTCTTATCGAATATGTGACGAGAAGCGCACAAAGGCAAATGACAATAGAGTAATTTGATAGAACTGAACTCACCTGTTGGTTGTAATGTGCGTTGTCTTCCTCTGCTCATTTAGTTAGTGGTTGGCCTCTAATTTGGTTCTGTCCCATTAATCCTCCTGCAGCAGTTTCTATGGCAGACCCGTTTCATTACCTTGGTGGGTTCTGTCATTTGTGCCTCACTGTATGGTTTTATTTAGTTTTGTTTTTTAAAAAACAAACAAAAAAAATCTCCTCTAACATAAAAATGGAGTATCTAATAATAGCTGTAGCGTTTTAATTTATTACATTTAAATGTCATCCATTTTATCCCTGGTGAAATAAAGATTTTTCGATTTAACCATCATTAAGATTCACATTTTATTTGGTTCTCTTTCCAACACCAAATAAATAAATATTATGTTCTGTTATGGCTTTCTTTCCTTTTAATTATTGATGTTTGTGATTTCCAATGTAATAGAGCGTACTCAAAGGCCACAAATCAATAAACTACATTGACAACACAATGCATAAACAGCCACTAAAACACACCTGAACCATGATATCGTTAGGTATCGACATGGTACGGCTAGCTTGCATGTGGACTGCATACCATACATCAATAATGGTTCTGTGTTCTTAGTCTTAAGAGTGTAATAAAAGCCTCGAGTCCAAGGCTTTCCAGTAATTTGCATGGAGGAAGCATTAGTTGCAGACTAGGTAATGCTGTTTAGCACCAAGGTTTTCGACTCTGATATGCATGGCCTTTAGTGGAATACACTGTGGCTGCGGTGTTCCTGGCAGTAATCTTTTAACGTGTACACCAGATTTGGACAGCGAACGCTCAGGCAGGGGAACCTTTCATTAGAGAGTGAGAGAAAGAAAGAGGAAGAGATCATGTATAAACATCATGGTAGATAGACCTACTGTAGTATTAGGCCACCTGCAATGACAATTACAAGGACGCAAACATACATTTGTAGTTTGTTTGACTTGTGCTCACAGAATCTTGTGCAGATAGGGATGTCTTTAATTTTTTATTATTTTGATATTTTGATACTGTAGTTATTGTAAATGGAGCAGATACTTGGTTCACAATTTAAAGTAGTTGTCTTCCTAACCATGCATGTCTTCCTAATCACAGCCTTTTGAAAGTGTCAGTCCGTACATTACAGTAGTTACGCCTAGTTACCTCACTCACATCTCAGTACCACATCGCTAAGTGCCCAGTAGGTGTATTTGTGTCTCTAGCACTGTGGCTCAACGTGTTATTAAAGTGTCCAGGCAGACCGGCTGTGCTGTGGGCCGCGGCCCTCCTTTTCAGTGAAGGTTGTCACAAGGTGATACGCAAAAGACAGTTGCTAAGGTACCGACCCAAAGAAATCATTGAAAACCAAAAATACTTCACTGTTTAACAAAAAAAAAATAAGCTGTTTCTTTGACCGAGTTGAATAATATTAATTTCTGTTCTTCAGCGTAATCTGTTGGTTTAGTCATCAACCATCAGGGTTAGTGTAATAGAAATCTTTTAAATCTCTTAACATCCATTTACTTGCATTTGCTCCTTATATCTTATATTTCAGTGGGACAATTATGGTACTTCTTACATTTTTATTTATTGTTTAGGTGCTTGAGCAGAGTAGATGGAGAATTTATAGAGACAGAAAAGATAAGCAATACCTATGGGAAAAATGTCCTGATCCTAACAAGCACTCTAACGAGTCCAGTTGGATTATAATCAACACTCCAGTAATTAAAGTGTTCCATAAAACATGTAACTGCCAGAGGCTGAAGTCTAGCCCGTGGAGAAAGTCTTTACTTTTTCTTCTCGAGTACATGGCTGGTGTTATACGTTCAGATACAAAACATTTTCAACTCATGGTGACAGCTCATCCACAGGCCCCAGTTAAATGCCATCTGACACCTCTGTACTTTCACGCTTTCATCCTGATCCTCTGTCTACAGTTGAGATGTAAAAGTAATATGTCTGCTTTACCGAACATCCAAGATCTCTAGAAACATTAAATCGGCCTCCATTTAGATTATTGCTATGAACAGGTCCAATATAAAGTACCACCCTGCTCAAAATGAGAGTTTATTTTGTTGTATCTTTATTGTGTAGATTTCTGTCTATAAATAGCAGATTAAAAACGTTTCAAGCACCCCGAAAACATCACTGCCTCTCTGTCTGTAAGTCTGGCTGGCAGCTGGTGTAGTCAGTTTGCCTTGTGGCTGGTGCCCTACTGTGTGATGTTCATACAACACAAAGGCTTTTTTTTTCATCAGTCCTCCCTCCTTTTTCCATCCTGCACCTTTCATCCCTTTTTCTCATTCAATGTTGTCTTTCGCTGTCAGTAACCCAGAATTTGATAACCCATCTATGGGTTCCAAAAACAACGTTGATTATGTGTGCAGTGTGCGAAGAAAACGTGATTGGATAGTGTTTCTTTCACATCGACGTTGCCACAAACTCACAGTTCGATCATTGAGTTGGAATTTGCTACCGCAGTCGTTGACTGCGATGGCAGAGTAATATTGCCTGTGCCACCCTTGGAATAGGAAATCATCCATCATTTTAAGAAATCTCCTAATTTTGGACTCATTACAAATATGTGACAGATTCAGGGTTTATCCTATGTAGGCCTATTTCTTTTGTTTTATTAGGTTATCATGATGACTCCCCAGCCCCACGAGTCCCCAGCTTGTTTCACGTCGCTTTCACTGTCCTACTAGCACTATGCTGCGGAGTGCTGATCGAGACCCCGAATCACTCTATTCCACTACCATGGATTTACACATACTATCGTTGACAGACTAAATAGTCAGTAATGATTAAGAACATTTATTTCCCTCAGTAATGTAATTACAACTAATTAATGTTTAAAAAGTACCGTCTGAATGTTTGCTCGTACAGTTCCCGGAATTCTGAGATCGCTAGTACTTGAACATTTTAGTCCCGCTTTTAATCGATTTTGATTGGCCGGCTGACAAAAAATGACATTGACGAGCGCAGAGCTTTAGGCTTCTTGAAAATAACGCACAGCTGTTCAGAAATTAGTAGGTTATTTACCAAGCCGTGGTAGCCGTTTGAACCTGTACTTGTTCTACTAGACAAGTTCGCAAAATCTAGCATGCAGGCTAAAAAGGATTTAAAAAATAATAATACTTAATTCTTATTAATTTTAGGGTTGCTGAGAGGGAATTTAGGTGTGCTCGAGCACCCTTAAAAAGGGTCAAAAATCGCCGATGGGCTAATCTCTGTTACTTTGACCTTTATTCTGTCCATATTGATCCTCCCCCTCCCACCAGAAGACTCACATTTATTCTCCGTAAATATATCGCCATCTACTGGTATCACGTAAAACACTTTAAAAATAAGACATTCCATGCACATTCTCTATTGTGAGCTAGAAAACTAGGCCAAAGGGGACCATTGTGCCCAACTGTTGTGCAAACTAATTCAACTGAAACAATATAAATCGGACAGCGTCTGTTTTTCTAAATCAGGTGGCGCAGTTTATTTACCCGTCTAAAGTAGGCATATGCCACTATTTGCCATAAGGTTGTCAAAAGTTTGGGCACACATCCCTGCAATTTAGAAATATCAGTTACTCAATATTGCTATTTTTTTTCAATTTAAGTGCAATTTTTAAGTCTTTATAAGTCATTTTAGGCAGTCTATTCTAATTCTAGGGCTTAAAAAAACCTTTTACTTAGAAAATGGAAATGTTGAACCCGGAAGTGTTTGTTTTTTCGTCGCCTCCCAGTTTTCTTGCATTCGCAGGCAAGTCAGAAGCTCCGTCTGCCCGCAGCAGCTAGCTTCTCTGCAAGGCCACTGCGGGAAGATGGCGACGGAGAAACAGAAACATGAAGGCAGAGTTAAAATTGGACATTATATTCTCGGTGACACACTTGGAGTTGGTACATTTGGAAAAGTTAAAGGTAATTGTCATGTCGTTTCTTTTTACGCATTGCCTCAACTCAGCCTCAAAAGATGCAAGAGATAACAGCTAACATTAGCCAGCTAAGATAAGCGGCGAACGCTAACGTTGGATAGGAGGATCATTGCTAACCTCGCTTGTAGCCATCACTTGTTGGCCAGCTTGCTAGAGAGGGTAGAATCTTCACTTAGTACCCAAATTGTGCTTGAATGAATGATGTGTATTCATCCAGTACACTGAACAGTTTGATAGACCCAACGAAACTAAATGGGGACTTGTTGGAAACACTGCTGTTGATCTGGATTGGTTTATTTAGTTGCAACGCAGTTGACAGTTTATGCACAGACATCACTTGAAAGGCCAGCCAACCACCAGGAAGCAATGATTTAGGCTTGGCCCGTGCTTTTACAACCCTCAGTCTGTTCTGAACAAAATTACCAAATGGAATAACTTGAGCAGTATGATTGTGGAAAACCAAGGAAATAACCACACGCATAATAGTATTATTAATACTGTGTTATTTCACTTTCACGCAGCAGGATATTGACTTGTCACCCTGAGACCTTACAGTTAATAAGAGTTGTTTGTGCCGAAAAACTCCCGACCACACACGTCATAAACATGTTTTGAATCAGCAGCTCAGCTTAGTTTAGAGATCTGCCGGATGATCTTTAGATCCTGTACACTATTAGTCACAGTGGTTTACTCTGGAATGTAGTTTTTGCTTCTTGGATTGATTCTTTAGTCGTACTCCTGTATCATTTCAATTATCTGTAAACCTTCTCTCGAAAACTTAGAATATAGTGTTTTAACATCCGTAATGTGTCACCATCTGTTTCTCGATGTGCCTTTTTAAATGTTGTTTTTGAGCTTTTTTTGTTTTAAGGGAAATATGTATTGGCACCCAGGCAGCCACTAATCATTTACTCGTTCTCCGTCCCTTAAAATTTGTATCCCGTCGGCATTCTGCTCTTCTCCCAGCACCGACTTGACTCTCTTCCGTGCTAACACACTGCATATGATTTACTCAATGAGTCATAACGTTCTAGATTGCTTGGTCAATAGGCCTCCCGCTTTGCCCCCCCCCCCCCCCCCCCCCCAGTTCACTTCTCTTAGCAGTATAGTTTGTCATGTTTGATTGCTTCTATTGTTTTGCTGCTTAGTGGGGTCAATGTGCATCCTAACCTAGACTAGCAAAGCCTGTATTGTTCTCACAAAGGTAATCCCTATGTCTGCTATGCATGCAGCGTGAGTGTTTCCTTAAAAAAACTTAACAAGAATGCTTTTGTTTACGTGGTGACAGGCTGTTGTTTTTGGAGGTCAGTTCTGAATGGGACTTTTTTTTTTCTTTCAACAATTATGATGACAGTTACTGAGTTCTTGTGTTCATTTGTACAGTGTATTTTGGTCATAGACATAACAGATTAATGAATTATTGGCAAGGCCTGTTGGCTGCTTTTCTCATTGTGTCTCTAATTCATTAGTCTACTTGGCAAAGGGACAGATATTAAATCGGTCCTGTTCATAACAAAAATAGCATTTTGGGTAAATTGTTTTTGTAATCTTGTTTTATTACCTGTCCTCCACGTTCCATCTAAAGACAATGATAGTGGAGCGGTGCCCGTGTGGCCAGGCAGTCTGATTGGCCCTCGCTAGGGACGTACCTTAGGGACCCTCAGCATCACAGCTCACACCTCGGTTTTCAAGGCCGTGCCCCCTTAATTATTAAATTATTAAAAGTTAAATCATTTTCAATAATTTTTTTAAGTTACTAAGGGCAATAGTTTCCCCAAATGTGTGGTTTAAGATGCCCACCACAGTATAACCGACTAACTAAAATGCCACCAATTTGTCCACACTCTTTCTGTCATTAAAGGGATAGGTCATTTGTAAGAAAAACTTGAAAGAGTTTGTGTTTCTAATATCAACATGAGGACACTGAAGCGACGTTCATTTTAGTTCACGGGAGTTTTGTGGCAAGGATGGATTTTCTTTGGTGGTGTTTGTATTATCAGGTATAACTTGCTTTTTAATCACTGCTGGTAAAGAGACATACTCTCATCTGGTGACCCCTGGATAGATAAATGAAAATAATAACAATAATACTCTGTTATTCAACAGTGGGCCAACATGAGCTGACAAAGCACCAGGTAGCCGTAAAAATCCTGAACCGGCAGAAGATCCGCAGTCTGGATGTGGTGGGGAAAATCCGTCGGGAGATCCAGAACCTCAAGCTTTTCAGGCACCCTCACATAATTAAACTGTAAGTCCTAGATTACTCCCCCACGCCACTGTAATCTCGCCAAGACAACCGACACACACACACACACACACACACACACACACGCACACACACACACAGACGGACTCGGCCATATTAGCACCACACACACACACACACACACACAGACACACACACACACACACACACAGACGGACTCGGCCATATTAGCGCCACACACACACACACACACACACACACACACACACACACACACACACAACTATTTCCGGGATTTTATATTGTTTTTTTTAGAATACTTCTGCGTCTATCTCCATGACCTAGGGTCTCTGTCCTTCTTTTTATGATCCTCTCATCCCCGGTCTCGTTCCTCCCGTATCGTTCCATCTCATCACATCTATCCTTCCGTTGACTTCTCTCTTGAGGTCAGGGAAGTGCTTTGCACCCGTCCCAGCATGCCAGGTCTCGCTGTGCCACTTCAGCCCTCTCACACGGCACCAGGTTAAGTATCTCAGCCTCTCAGAGTCACCGGAGTGGGTTGGTCTTTCTACTGTAGACCGCTTTTAAAATGGAATCCCTGGCAGAAATCCCCTGTTTTAACTTGTCTTCTGGGAGCTTCGCTGCTATTCTTGTTAGGGGGCATGTCCTGAGGTTTGGTCCCCCGTGTGTAAAACACAAGTTTTCCACTTAAACTCCCCAGGAGACTAGAGGAAAATAGCTGCTCGAGTATTAAAGGGTTTCTGCCTAGATAAGAGACTGACTTGGTTCTGGTTCAAGTTTTCAGTTGCCGCGATATAACCTAGTGTAAACTTGGATTGATTCTAGCGTCTTTTGCACGTGTGCGTATTTACTAGCCTAACATGTAGTTTCACGTTACAAAGGTTGCTACACTCTGTTTGGTTACTCTTGAGGTAACTGTGGTTCTGTGCTGAGCAGGTTGTGTAAGACAGAACGAAGAGGACGTGTTTTGTTCTTCTGAAGTGTCGACTGGCTGACAGAAGGGCCTGGCAGGCGATGGCTGCCTAGCAGGATCAAGCCTAGATGTAGTTTTCCTCTCCTAACATTCTCTAATCAAAAAACGATTCAATTTTGGGTCTACATTTTGATTTCCATCACTCACTTGTGTCCATCTTGATATCACCCGAACTGTTAAGTCCAACCGAACACAGACGGCAAACTATGAAAAGCACTTATCTCTTCAATTCTTTCCTATTGGTTTTCCCTGCGTAGGCTCTCGGCCAGAAAGCCTTTTTCCAAAGGAGTCCGTGGCAGTGATGGGATTTAACACGAGTGTTTGTTATCTCTACAGCTATCAGGTGATCAGCACCCCCACCGATATCTTCATGGTGATGGAGTACGTCTCGGGAGGAGAGCTCTTCGACTACATCTGCAAAAACGGAAAGGTAACTCCAAACCACACGTCCATGATCGTTATGAACATCATATCGTTATTATTGTTATTATTATTATTATTATTATTATTATTCACATTGAAAACTCTGACCTGAATCAAATCGGGTCAGATTATGTAGGCCTATTCATTGATTAGTGTATCGTGCTCAAGCTTATTATTTTCTCCTCTGGATAGTTCTACAGTGTCTACCCTCTCACTTGCAGTTAACAGCCAATGTAATAAATAAGTTCTGTGGCAGAGACAGCGTGATAAGAAAACGTTACACTTTGTTTCCCTGCCCACCTCATTTGGTTGTGGGGCACCTGGATCTCGGTGTGCTGTCACTCAGACATCTCAAGGGATGGATAGGAGTCTGCAGCAACCCCCCCCCTTGTCTGTATTTCTTTCTCTCTCTCTCTCTCTCTCTCTCTCTCTCTCTCTCTCTCACCCAATGTTGCAAAATGACAGATCAGGGCTCTGCTAACAATGCCCACCCTCTGCAAACACTTACGATGGCAGAAATGGCTGAGTTTGGCTGAGTCATGTCTCAAATCGCACTGAGTCTTATGTATCACCTAGTGTGTGTGTGTGTGTGTGTGTGTGTGTGTGTGTGTGTGTGTGTCTCTGTGTGTGTCTCTGTGTGTGTCTCTGTGTGTGTCTCTGTGTGTGTGTCTGTGTGTGTGTCTGTGTGTGCTAGTGCTAGCGCATCTCGGTTTTATGTTTGTGCGTGTGTTCCTGCGTTGCTGCCTGTAAACTCGTGTGTGTGTGTGTGTGTGTGTGTGTGTGTGTGTGTGTGTGTGTGTGTGTGTGTGTGTGTGTGTGTGTGTGTGTGTGTGTGTGTGTGTGTGTGTCCAGCTGGATGAGAAGGAGAGCCGGCGCCTGTTCCAGCAGATCATCTCTGCGGTGGACTACTGCCACAGACACATGGTGGTGCACCGCGACCTGAAGCCCGAGAACGTCCTCCTGGACGCACAGATGAACGCCAAGATTGCAGATTTTGGTGAGCCCATCCCGTGACCACCCTCCTCTCTCTCTCCCTCCCTCTCTCTCTCTCTCTCTCTCTCCCTCTCTCTCTCTTCGTCTCCCTCTCTCACTCTCTCTCTCTCTTCGTCTCTCTCTCTCACTCTCTCTCTCTCCCACTCCCTGTCCCTCCCTCCCTCTCTCTCTCTCTCTCTCTCTCTCTCTCTGTCTCTCCCTCTCTCTCTCTCTCTCTCTCTCTCTCTCTCTCTCTCTCTCTCTCTCTCTCTCTCCTTTCCCTGTTACCTGCCACTCTTCTTCCCTCCACCTCTTGAATGAACCCATTGATTGATGAAGGAAACACTCCAGCGTGAACTTTAACAAATGGGGGAAAGTGGCATCTTTTTTTTTTTTTTTTTTTACAATGTAGATATAGTTGTTTTTAAGAGTACTTCTAGTCTTCTATTTGACGTTGAGGTGGCTTTTCATGCATGGTGTCTTCCCCTTGGCCAGGTTTCCCTTGTAAAAGACATGTTTATCTCAACGGGACTCGCCTGGTTAAATAAAGGATGAACACAATGCAATGCAATGCAACGGCTACAGGACAAATTTACCCTGTTAAAAAAAGTATTCAACTTTAACTGGGTGGAAGTGCATAAACTATGTGGAAGACAGCAAACACATATGTGACGTGTGTGTATATATAGACCTCTGTAGGGGAGAGGCCTGACCCCCTTCCAGGTTAAGTTACAGTCCCTGCGCAGACGACACACTGCCCTAGCCCATTTAGGACCTTACCCCCTGGGCAGAATGCTAGTACTCTTTGCTACAGGTCACAACTCTCTGTGGGTTAAATATTTGCGTGCTGGTGGAAGGTATTGTTTGCCATTAGCGTTTGATGGGGCATAGTGCGGGGGCTGCTTTGCTTCTCTCAGTCCGCGTGTTACGCAACGCGTGCGCTCCGTGTTGGTATGGACGGCAGAACATGTATTTGCCTATGTTTGCTGACCGTGCACGCATACGGCAGTGTTTTGCTTATGTTTGCTGACCGTGCACGCATACGGCAGTGTTTTGCTTATGTTTGCTGACCGTGCACGCATACGGCAGTGTTTTGCTTATGTTTGCTGACCGTGCACGCATACGGCAGTGTTTTGCTTATGCTTGCTGACCGTGCACGCATACGGCAGTGTTTTGCTTACGTTTGCTGACCGTGCACGCATACGGCAGTGTTTTGCTTATGTTTGCTGACCGTGCACGCATACGGCAGTGTTTTGCTTACGTTTGCTGACCGTGCACGCATACGGCAGTGTTTTGCTTATGTTTGCTGACCGTGCACGCATACGGCAGTGTTTTGCTTATGCTTGCTGACCGTGCACGCATACGGCAGTGTTTTGCTTACGTTTGCTGACCGTGCACGCATACGGCAGTGTTTTGCTTACGTTTGCTGACCGTGCACGCATACGGCAGTGTTTTGCTAATGTTTGCTGACCGTGCACGCATACGGCAGTGTTTTGCTAATGTTTGCTGACCGTGCACGCATACGGCAGTGTTTTGCTTATATGCCCAGCCCCTTTTGGAGAAAAAAAACGTGTTCTTATCAATTGAACGCTTTTGACTTTTCCGATTCTAATAAGTGGAGCTTGTCCTTTGGTGTGGGTGGTCGATGCAGTAATCTGACACCCTTAATCAATACAGCCACGAGGGAATATGGAGACCAATCTTTGTGTTTTTGTTCTGTAGGTCTATCAAATATGATGTCAGACGGAGAATTCCTGCGAACGAGTTGCGGGTCTCCAAACTACGCTGCTCCCGAGGTCATCTCAGGAAGGTAGTCACCTCTGTCTCTCTCTCTGTCTCTCTCTCTCTCTCTGTCTCTCTCTCTGTCTCTCTCCCTCTGTCTCTCTCTCTGTCTCTCTCCCTCTCTCTCTCTCTCTCTCTCTCTCTCTCTCTCTCTCTCTCTCTCTCTCTCTCTCTCTCTCTCTCTCTCTCTCTCTCTCTCTCTCTCTCTCTCACATTCTCTCTCTCTCACAGCAAATTGTGGGTGTTCGATACTTGTTCCACATTTTTTCTGTAATCCCGTCTCACGTCAAATATACACGATCCCAAATTCCAATCTTTACAAGATAAGGTGCCTTCTGTCAGAGCCTATGATTTACTTCCTACTTGTGTGTCCATCCCAGATCCTATACTTTGCTTCCTCCTGTCCTCTACGTGTGTCTTCAGCCCTATATTTTACTTCATCCTGTCACCCTTGTCTGTCTATCCGTCACAGATCCTATCTTTGACTTCCCACTTCCTCCCTGTCTGTCTGTCCATCACAGATCCTATCTTTTACTTCCTACTTCCTCCCTGTCTGTCTGTCCGTCACAGATCCTATCTTTGACTTGCTGTGTGTGTGTCTCTGTCCCAGGCTCTACGCGGGGCCCGAGGTGGACATCTGGAGCAGCGGGGTGATCCTGTACGCCCTGCTGTGCGGGACGCTGCCCTTCGACGACGACCACGTGCCAACGCTCTTCAAGAAGATCTGCGACGGGATCTTCTTCACGCCGCAGTGCCTGAACCCCGCCGTCACCAGCCTCCTCAAGCACATGCTGCAGGTGGACCCCATGAAGAGAGCCACCATCAAGGAGATCCGGTACGTTGTGTTGTGGAGGCCCCGTTTGAGACGCTGTGGTGTTTCAGAGCCTGTCTCAGAGATCCGGTACGTTGTGTTGTGGAGACCCCATTTGAGACGCTGTGGTGTTTCAGAGCCTGTCTCAGAGATCCGGTACGTTGTGTTGTGGAGACCCCGTTTGAGACGCTGTGGTGTTTCAGAGCCTGTCTCAGAGATCTGGTACGTTGTGTTGTGGAGGCCCCGTTTGAGACGGTCTGGTGTCTCAGAGATCCGGTTCGTTGTGTTGTGGGGCCCCCTTTTTGAGATGGTCTGGTGTCTCAGAGATCCGGTACGTTGTGTTGTGGAGACCCCGTTTTGAGACGGTCTATTGTTTCAGAGCCTGTCTCAGAGATCCGGTACGTTGTGTTGTGGAGACCCCGTTTTGAGACGCTCTGGTGTTTCAGAGCCTGTCTGTATCATGGAGACTCAGAGAGATCCAGGAAGTTTTAGTATTTTTTTGTGATCTGATCCGTGCTTACGTAGGCAGGTTTGCATTTACATGACCTATTAGCATTTCTGGTAGACTGGTGCTAATTCTCATACTCGTCTTCCATAATGTACTTGCCATTTTTGTTGATAATTCTTCATATGTATGTCCTGTAATATTGTATTGTTGATTTTAGATGCTGTGAAAGTTGGTTGTACCTCTGTATATCATTTTTTTTTATAAAGTCAACTTTATTTACAAAGCGCTTTTCAAAACAAGGAAGGGGTTGACATGTCCTCCTCTTGTGCCCCCCCCCCCCCCCCCCCAGTGAGGACGACTGGTTCAAACAGGACATCCCCAAATACCTGTTCCCCGAGGACGTCTCCTACTCCAACAACATGATCGACGACGAGGCCCTCAAGGAGGTCTGCGACAAGTTTGAGTGCACGGAGGAGGAGGTGCTGACGTGCCTGTACAGCCGCAACCACCAGGACCCGCTGGCCGTGGCCTACCACCTCATCATCGACAACCGTCGCATCATGAACGAGGCCAAGGACTTCTACCTGGCCTCCAGCCCGCCCGACACCTTCCTGGACGACCAGCACCTCAGCGCCTCGGCCGCGGCGGCCGCGGGCCTCCTGCGGCCCCACCCGGAGCGCATGATGCCCTTCCTGGCGGTGGAGACGCCCCCGCGGCCGCGCCACACGCTGGACGAGCTCAACCCGCAGAAGTCCAAGCACCAGGGGGTGCGGCGGGCCAAGTGGCACCTGGGGATCCGGAGCCAGAGCCGGCCCAACGACATCATGTCGGAGGTGTGCCGCGCCATGAAGCAGCTGGACTACGAGTGGAAGGTGAGGGGAGGGAGAGAGGTGTGTGTGTGTGTGGGGGGGGGAAGAGACGAGGGGGAAGAGAGCAGGGGGAAAGAGAAAGGAGAGGGGGAAGAGAGTGGGGGAGAGAGGGTGAGAGAGTAGGGGGGAAAGAGGGGAGGGGAAGAGAGAGGGGTAGGAGATACTTTATACCTATACCTTTTTTTATTGTGTTTTATTAATTAAGACCCTGCAACATTCTATGGACGTTTTTCTGGGGTGGTTGAAATTGCCTATGCCTTTGCTTGGCATTTGTGCTTTTCAAGAGGTCCTCTGTTATTTTGGCCATGGGTATTAACTTTCTACTTACTTACTTTCCACTGTAATGCTCACTAAGTCCATGTATTTAAAAGAATCCTCAGGTGTCAGGGAATGGGTTCATAGGTCGAAATAGGAATTAAGCTGCAGAGTCCACCACAGATTGGGAAATAGGGCAGTGACTGTGTGTGTGTGTGTGTGTGTGTGGGGGGGGGGGGACAAACAAAGAAATCCTTTGTAAACATTAACCATGTGTGTTTTGTCTCTGTATAAAAGTCTGTATTAAACATTAGGTTTGCAGGTGCACTGTGGATCTAGAATGGAATGCTGGCTTATCATCATCAGTTATTTTTAGATAACGGTTGGAAGATAAAAAGTATATATCCACTGGATAACATTTTTCGGTTATCTTTTGGGGGGAAACGATTCATGGACAGTTTCTAAGGGATTGCTCCATTTCCTGTTTTCCTCTTGCTCTGATATGTAGCTGCTATTTATGTGTTTTTATATCTGGTACACAGCTGATAGGGTATGCCACTTTAGATAAAGTCATTGTTTATACAGTAAAGCAAATAACCCCAAAGCCTCCCAAACGAAGGCTGATTTGTAGTATGTAGGAAAAATCTCAGTGTCCCCGTCTGTTAAAATTATCCTTTGACAAGAATTCATCAATAAGGAAAGGTTGAGGGTTATTTTGATGCAGAAGACCTCAAAGTCCAGGTTCAACCTCTATATAGAGATTTCTGCCAGAGGGATTAACAAAACCATACTATATTTTCTCCGTTCTTGTACATTTTGCCTAGCAACAGTATATGTATGTAATTTCTATTACTGCAGTTTATCATGCCGGATATACCCCCACGTCCAAGTTATGCACACCGAATGGATTTACTACACTGTGCCTTGCAAATAGTTTTATCGTTTAAAAAACAAAACAAAACTTTATAACTGTGTGTGCGTGCGTGCGCGCGCGCGCGCGTGCGTGCGTGCGTGCGTGTGTGTGTGTTTTCTCGCCCAGGTGGTAAACCCGTACTACTTTGTAACAGTGATTGTGTGTGTGTGTGTGTGTGTGTGTGTGTGTGTGTGTGTGTGTGTGTGTGTGTGTGTTGTCGCCCAGGTGGTAAACCCGTACTATTTGCGTGTGCGGAGAAAGAACCCGGTGACGGGAATGCAGACTAAGATGAGCCTGCAGCTCTACCAGGTGGACAGCAGAACCTACCTCCTCGACTTCCGTAGCATCGACGGTAGGGCCAGCAAAGCTTTCATCTCCTCTTTGCAGCATTGTGAAGCAAAGGACCAGTGTCTTCATAATAATAATAATAATAATATATTATTATATTTATATAGCTCTTTTCCAACACAAAGCACTTAATTTGGGCAGCATGGTGGCTCAGTGGTTAGCACTGTTGCCTCACAGCAAGAAGGTCCTTCGTTCAAACCCCACCCGCTGTATGGGGTTTCCCCGTGTTTGTGTGTTTTTCCACCCGGTTTCCTCTCACTTCAAAGTATTTGGGGGATTGGGAATGTTTTTTTGCTATATACAGGAAGATGGGGGTACTGTTGAAAAAGTATGTGTGTGGTGGTTTTAGTAATTTATTCTGTGTTGTGTAGTTTGTTTGTTTTTTCTTGACTTTGTATGTTAGTCAAGGGGTTTGCAAACATTGACGTGTTTTGTCTGCGGGGCTACATGTGATAACATGTATCACCGCATTGTTCAGAGCCTCTTAAATTCAAAATTCTCACTTACAAAAACATGGGTTAATCCAATGAATTATAATCATTATTAAAGATGAATTATTAATGGAAAGGCCAATTCCTTTGAGTGAACCATGTTGAGAGACAGACCTTCCCTATCATGTGTTGTTTTTTTGTGTTTTTTTTAAGACGACATGTTGGAGACCAAATCTGGCACCGCCACCCCTCACCGCTCCGGCTCCGAGGGCAACAACCGCTCGACCCTTAAGAACGATGGGGAGGGGGGAGAGGGCAAGGGCGAAGCTAGTGGCACGTCCACCCCCGTACCTGTCAAGGCTCACCCCGCCGAGGGCTCGTTGGCGTCCTCGTTGACCTCCTCTGTGGATTCGACAGCAGGAGGAGACAACAGTAGCGTCCCTTATCCACGGCCTGGCAGCCACACTATAGAATTCTTCGAGATGTGCGCCAATCTCATCAAACTACTTGCACGATAGCTCGCACAAAAAAAGACAAAAAAAAAAAGACAAAAAAAATTTGATTACTTCAATCTCGCTAGCCTTTTTTTTTTTTCTTTTTTTTTTTGAGTGTCTTTATAGCAATAAGCATGCAACCGATTCATGGCGCAATTCATCGTCCGCTGTTGAGTATGAGCGGGTTGCTCCATGATACTGATGCTGACTTTGCACCCCTCCCCCCCCCACTCCCTCCGCCAACCCCTCAAGCGACATGTAGGAGAGTGTTATACAGAGGAGTTAAAGGGGTAGCAGGGGGTTGCCTGGGGAACGGTGAACAAGTACAACAAGCCACTTTATAGTCATTTCAAATTTACATATAGGAGATTGTATTTGACATTTTTTGGTTTGTTACGTTTTCTAGATTTTTCTGTTAGCAGACGATCCTTTCCCTTACTTTGTTTTAATTATCACTTCACCAGCTCGTATATAGATATTTAGTGAATACACTGAATCTGCTGTACTGTTGTCAGTGAGCATTGCTGTCCCTTTTTTTCTTTACAGAAAACAAAAGCAAGTTGTAGAGAGGATAAGAGCCACAAGTTAAAAGTACACTCTTGGATATGACTCTGTTACACAAGTTAGCAACTTGTACTACAAATATTTTTGTATTATTATTATTATTATTATTAGTAGTAGTAGTAAATATTTATTAGATTTAACAAATTAACGAGTAATGGTAGTCTCCTGGTTAGTGGGTATCAATTCACCAACAGCAAATCCATAGTTTGGCAAACTGTGTTTAAGTATTGATTAGGAAGGTTTTAAAATGATCTTTACAAGGGATACACAATCCTTTTCTTCTAACAATGTCATATTCTAGAGTCTGCCTTTAAACATGTTTTTTTGGGTGATTGGGGGAATGCAGAATACAGAAAGCACTTTTGCACAGCTTTTTTTTTGTGTCATCTTTCTCTCTCTCCTGCTGCTCTGTCTTAGTCTACCAGTAGATTGGAGATTGGAGATCTGCTGCAAACCAATCCATACTGCACTGGCTGTAACCAGGGTTGTCATGCCAACAATGCCCATCTGACTTTGAGGAGGTTCAATGGCCCCCTTTATCTTACTCTTGTGTCGTGAAAAATGGAGGACGTTTAGCTGTATTTTTTTTTTCTTTTGGAAATTTTTTGTTTTGAAAGACTAGATTTAAACCTTTTTTTTTTTTTTTTTTCGTCAATGTTGTAAAAAAAAAAAAAAAATTCTGTTTGGATTTGTCTGTCCCCCGACATTTTTATATATAAAGAATGAAAATTGCATTTGAATATATTTATCAGTGCTTTAAGGATGAGTTTAGGTTATATTCAACCAGAATTATGGACTGAACTTTCTTTTCCTCTGTGTGAAACAGTATAGTGCTGGAAGACAGTTTATTCATTATATTTCTTTTTCAAATCATTATAATCTTTTTATTTCTGTAATCATAAATTATCCGATACACTTGATTGTCTTTACTCACAGGCAGATTTTAAATTCAAAGCAAAAATAACAGGCATGATTAGAAATGTTCACCAATGATCCTTATTCAAGTGCAGATCATTATGTAATCTTTGCAAAAAACTATATTAAAATTTACATTTCTGATACAGTTTAGCGTAAACAGAAATGTGTTAATCTAAACTTGTATTTTTTTGGAGACATACCTTTTGCCTATATATTTTTTAATACATTACTTTAGGAGGTCGTTAACTAGAAGTATATGCAGTGCATGCACCATCTGTATTACCACAGCATGTGAATCAATTAGTTTAAAAATAAACGACAAACCCTTTTCACTTCTGTTGGCCGCACATTCCTTGCTAGAGATGATTCGGTGATTCGTGTCTATTCAAGCTTTTGTACTTGTTTCCCCCCCTACCAAGGTAGAAGTTTTTGCCTGCATAAAGTCTAAAGCTTTTAAGTTTCATTCCTTCATAGTTTTTTTTTGTTTGTTTGGTTCTTGTTGGGAAAAGAGTAGGATTGGATTATGTCATCCATTCAATGTCACTAGATCCATGCAGACAAATCTTGTCATATTTTGAGTCTGTCATTTGGCTGCCTTACCATTATCAGTACTGTTGGTTTTATATCAGTGTGAAAAGAAAGATATCTACTTTTGTCCTCAATATTTTTGAGGAATGGCTTGGTTTCTGAAATATTATGTATGGCTGTTGACTTTAACGTCTAGTTTTTCACAGGCCACGACATGGTCATTGAAAATCTTTGTAGAACTATATAATTTTAGTTTTAAAAGGCAGGTGCAAAAGTTCTGATTCAAGAGATTCACGGGTGCAAAATCTCAAATTCTAATAAGGTTTAATCATGGGAATCGTTACGAGAAGTCTGCGTGAGTGTGTATGTATGTGTGAAACCATGATGAAACGTTTACCTTTGGTCAGCTTTTGGTAAGTGTTGTGAGTGGATACACCCCTTTGAGTGTAATTGTTACAAGGGGAATATTTGCAGGAAAATTAATTATGTAGTTGTGATTTGTCTTAACTGCATTAAACAAAAAACATTCTCTATTTTTGTTTGGTGTGTAAAGGGACCCTATTAGTAGAAGGACTAATGTAAATTTAAATGGACAGTGTTTAAATCATTTGTATACACAACTGCCTAATAAACAGCTAAATTGCACAGAATTGTCATGCTTTGTCTCTTTGCATGGTCAAATGAACAGTCTTATAGGATGGTGGTAAAATGTGTTATTGTAATTGAAATTTACAATTCAAACAGGCATAACATATTTTAAATCCACATTAAAGTAAACCAGCAAGCAAAAAAAGTCCTGCTATTTAGTTATTATATTTGCACTATTCCTTTAATTCATTTGGGTGACACAATCTATTGTTTCCGGGTCATTCACAGATGAAGGTTGACTTCAGCAAAGCAAACAGAGGACGGGTTTAAAAGCATTAATGCATGTAAATGTTTTTATTTACTAGTTGCAGATTGTCTAGTCTTGCATTTTCAATGGGTTTTACTAGTTATTTTGTACCTTGTGGAGGTGGACGTTGCTTGTACAAACCTAAATAGCGGTGCAGCAAGGCTAAGTAGCTTAGCTGTCTGGCTATCTCTTACTGTGCTTTTTTTTACATTTAGGAATAAAAAGTAGCTGTAGCCAGCAATCTTAAACAGTGAAGCACAGCAAATGAATGTGTCTTAAGAGTGTTATTAAGGCTGTGACATTTAATAGCTGCCTTATTAGATAAAGTATCGCCGTTGAAAGTGGAAACTTCACAATAAAAGTCACTTTATTAGATGTGTTAATGTTGTTGTGGGCAGGGGAATGTTGTGGACAAGGTTGTTGTGCCAGCCCATGTCAAAATCCATAGTAATGAAGTTCAGTCCATACTAGTAATTTATTTGCTACGTCTGTTCCCTATCTCGTCAAAGGATGGCTTCGTTTGGTTGGAAGAGAAAGGTTGGTGAAAAGGTATCCAAGTCAACGATACAAAAGTTCGAGGCCGAATCGGAAAAGAAGTCTGATGATCAGGTAGCAGAAGGCGAAGTGGACTGGATGCACGCTATTAAGAGGCGACGTGAGGTGTTGCTGGAGGACTGTGCGACAAAGAGCAAACGCCTGAAGGATGAGGGGTCGCTGCTGGCGGAACAGGGCAGGTATGGCACCAAGTAGGGATCATGGAGGAGTGACAGGTGAATTAAGACTAACCCAATTAGTCCAACAATTGCCCCCCTTCAAACTTTTTATCTTCAAGGTAATCCGCAGTTATAGTGATATAAAATTACAAAAAAACTTTTTTGTTGTTTACACGTTGTGAACATGTTATTAAATTGCACAAGACAGTAATTTTTGGTGCTCAGCCAAGCACGGTAGTTGTATATTGAAAATACAGTTTTTCATATGTAGGTTACACCCAGCCAAAAAGAGATGCAGAGGAATAGAATTGAATCCTCAAGAGTTGAGAATCTTCTCACACTGTATTTGTATTCTATATGATGCAAAAAAACATAACATGGACCTGTTGCTGCAGAATGTGCATGTAAGGGATGCTAGACCCGAGGAGAATGTGATCAACAGAAGCCTTTGAGTGTGCTGATGAATGAGCATTTGATTTTCACAGTGAAAGCTATCTGGGCAAGAGTA
Source organism: Galaxias olidus (assembly GCA_026901105.3). NCBI lineage: Eukaryota > Metazoa > Chordata > Actinopteri > Galaxiiformes > Galaxiidae > Galaxias > Galaxias olidus. The sequence continues at coordinate 38,888 of JAPMUY010007945.1, read as the reverse complement.
GTGACAGGTCTCGTCCAAGAAATGTACATGGTTCCTCATTAAAGTCTTTGTCTCTGTTCCCCCACTTATCTTATATCATGGATAGTGTGTTGTTTACATGGCAGCCAGTTAATTGGAATGACAGAAAGTGGCTTCTGGAAATAGTAAATTTATGGTGTTTATTGTGCCTAGCTCGTCAGTGTGCTAGACTCTCCAGCAGATGGAGCCATTAGACAGCCCAGTGTTACAGAGTAACCATAAGGTTGAAACTGCCACCAGGAACGCACTTCTTGCCTGCCAAGACAGAAAGAGAAGTCACAACTTGACGTTTTTAAAAGCTTTAAAGGAAGACGAAGTGCCATTTTCTACTGTTATTATCTAATTAGTTTTTTTTTCTCCATGCCCCAGATAAGTGTTGTTTTGTGAAGTCCTGTAAGGTTGAACCAAGTGAGGCCTTTGTGCTTGTAATCCCATGCCCTTTGGGACAGGTGTGTTTGAATAGGTGCCATATTTCCTGGCACAAATAAGGTGCTAACAGAAACAAAGGTTTTGTGGGCAGAAGACCGGGAGTTCTGTTTTTTTTTTGGTATGTAAGCATAGACCCATACGTACCTCCTGAAACGTGACAACCTAAGAAAGTCATTATGAGTGCTTAGTCCAATCAGTCATTCATATCTAATAAATAGATAATAATATTTGTTTTTTTAGATCACTATCGTCCTATTACCGATTTTTAAACATTCCAATACTTTAATATTATTTTATTTTCATATACAAACTACATAGTGATTCCAAAGAAGTAGTAAGTCTGGTTGAATATTAATATTTTTGCATATAGCCATAAAGGTTTTTCATTGCTTTGGGAAATATTTAGTTATACTAAACAACCATGTCAGTCAAGTTGGTTGAACAGTGGTAGAAGATCTTCCCAATGTGTGACAGTGAAAACAAAATCCTGACTGTAACCGTTTGGTTGTTGAATCCGTTTGAGAATGTAACCAATGCTTATGGTGTAAATATAATGGCCTCAATAAAGAGCCTGTTAGGCGTGTAATGGGTTATTTGACCTTCTTTAATACTTTCTGTCTTAGAGCACAATACTTATTTAGTAGCACTGGCCATTCCACCTTCTTTGGATATGGCAACATGTACTGAAGTTTCAGTGCAAAACGACGGTAATACCACAAATTTAATTATGTGAATTACCAGACCAGCCACTGTATTTTGCCATGAAGCGTTTCATCTCTTGAGTCAGTGGACAGTTTATCTAGAAAGTTGCCCGAATCTAATTTCCAGACGGAAATACCCAACATTTCAGTCTGCAGACGTAACCGCCGTTACCATGACGCGTGCGTTATGCATATGCAGGTTATGCTAATATAATACTAGAGCATGTTTTTCCGTCATCATCTCAAGTGATTCAGCCAATCACTTTCCTAGAACCTACTTAAGGCAGTTGCCCGCAGTTACCAACGGTAATTAGGTTTGTCAGGATCCTAAGTGGATTCTGGCGAGGAAATTATGTTTCCCTGCTCCACGGAGGCTAGGGGTAGGGGGGTTAGAGGGCGAGTGTGTGTGTCTGACCCATGTGTCGACTGAACACAAGGGATAGGGCTCTGAAGGTCTTTTTTACTCCCCTCTTCAATCCGCATTGACAAAGAGTGTTTAAGTGCGACTTCATACGCTTTAGGTCAGGCTGATTTCATTGTAAAATTGATAAAAGTGCATTACGCTCCCTGTTAAAGTCCTCATCTCATGTAGGCTGTATGTGGGTGGTCTTTGTGCGTAACTTTTTCGACAGCAACTTTTTTGCTTATTTTGATGCAAAGAACTTTTCACGTTGTTATTTCATTGCGGTAGTTATTGACGTTTTATGATACAGCACTTTGTAAATTGGGTTTAGTAAAAGTGCCTTAAAAATAAATATGAACTACTGACAGTGAGTAATTTGTGTTTGTGTGCATTAGCATGATAGTTTCTTAGTCTGTATAATCACTGAGAAATCTTTTTTATTATGGGATGGATAAATATACCAACTGCCCTGTGATGATATTTGTTTATATTTGTCAGAAAGAAAGGTCCAAAGGAAGGTCTAACTGAGAAGTATGATGTGTTTTCCATCTATAAATAGACACATTTTATGCCTTTAAAAAAAGGCCCTAAGATAAGCTTTTAGCAGCACCAGGTCAGACACTTTGGGCAGCATTTCAAACTGTCGTCCCTTATATTTGGCATCCTTAGACATGCCCTTGGACAGGATGTTGGCAGCCTCCATACTGCAGGTCTGGTTGAGAAACGAGCGACAACTGGTGAAATACCGTTCAGTATCAACTGCCAAAAGTAGCCAAGCTGTGTCCAGGACAGGCTTTTTAAGTCCTCGGACACACTTTGATTCCATTTGTGCAGTATATGATTAGCAAAGCCCAAATGAAATGTTAAATGTGTGTTGTTCTCATGCTTGTCCGTGCACATGCCACGTGTCTCATGTGTGTGCGCTATCCTTTCAGCTCCCTTTCTATTTGCACAGGCTTCAAACACAAAGGGAAAACGTTCAGAAACGATCTGATAATCTATACGAAGACAGAAAAGACCACAAAAAACATTTGCCCTTTTGCTGGCTTTGGTACCTTTTAAAGCTCTAAGCTTGGACCACGGAAAGACACCTACATAAGATTGTAGAGACTTCCGTCTCATCTCTCCAGGAACCGCGTAACGGGAGTGGCAGCGTGACTACAGGCTGTAGCAGGCGTTGTAGTTTGTCCAAGGGGGGGGGGGGGGGGCCAGGCCAGGCCAGAGCAGCTCATGGTTGTAATCATGCAGACTGCTCTTCTCTCCCTCCCCTGAAAACAACAAAAAGAGAGTAGAAATGATATTTAGACTAATATCCTTCACACTCCCTTTTCAAATATCAAGGCTGCCACTGTTATTATAAAATGATCAGTCAGCCAAGCCTGTTTATGTTTTGTTTGCTTAGCCTAGTTGCTGTTGTTAAGATAGAGGGAATGTGAGTGGAACATTAACCTTTAACATGATGGTTTTCATGCTCCGTGTTTCTCTTCAAAATGGCTGTTGACAGCATTCTTTGCTCTTAATTATTACACTTAAAATGAGTAGTACATAGGACTACAACCCTGGGTCATAGGGGCAACATTCGTTTTTTTGGCCGGGGTGGGCAGTGTTAAATACTTTTGAAGATTGAGTTGGTGTAGAGGTAGGCATGTTTATCTGATCTGGCAACCCTGAACGTCACTGACGCTAACGGGTGTCAATGAGGCACTAAAAACCATCCTTACTCTCAAATGAACTGTGAATTGTAGTGTTTTGTTTCACAGTGTGTACCTAGGTCAAAAAATAAAATATGTTTTATTTTCATATTCACGTGCCAAAGACCAACGATTTGTAATTTGGATAGCATAGGCAGCTATGAGTTTTTATCCCCCATTTCTCTGTAACTATTCCACCATGTTAACGTATTCGATGACCATATAAAATTGTATTTTTATGTTTTTGAAATTGTTGCTTTAATCTATTGGATTTTTGACCAGTTACTGATGCAATACAGGCACCCTGGCTTATCTACATATGCGTGGTTAGGCGTTCTTGCTTAATTCCATTGCCTGATTCACTTGAAGCCTATTTGCAACATATCTTTCAATAATAACATTTCTCTATGACCCCTTAACTAGTCATGTGCTCTGTGGTTTTATCTGGTCTGACACAAATGCATGGTGTGTTTGAAGCTTCTTACAGTCCAATGTCCAAGTAGGTGTCTGTGTGTTAAGACACCCTGGCCTGCACTTAATTACTCCACTTAAATGAATCAATGCGAAAATCTGTCTCCGTAAAACTCATGTGGCAGGACAAACAAAGAATTCCCCAGACGACTCCTTTGTGCCTGTTGTGTTAGGAGATAGGCCTATAGCTTTCCCGGACTGAAACGATCCTATAGCCAATATTGACACGAGGAAAGAGGAGCATGTTACCTTTGACCCTAGAAGACCTTGCAGTAATTGGTTGTTCACGACTAAGCTTTACAGGATGCGCCTTTATTAATTTTCGTCTTTCTTGTACAATACAATAACCTCCATTGTCCACCCCTGAAAATGAGGATTTAGTCTCAGTTGGTGCTTATCCGGGTAGATAAATACATTTACAAATAATACAAATTGAAATAGAAATATCTTAACACTGGACACAAATTGGATAAGATCCATCCAAAGTGGAACGGTTAAAAAAGAAAGGAATCCCTGAGGCAGCTTTTACTGTGCAGGTTTTCTAATAAGGTATGGAAGCCTAGACATACAAACAGTCAAAAGCCCTGTCTGTAAATCCACTGACATCATTGTTATTGTAACCTTTATTGGAGTACTAATTATAATTTTTTTATTCCTTGATAAAATGAGGGGCGTTGAAATGGGGCGGGGAAAATCCGGGAAATTATAAGGGGGCCCCGGCAGAATGGGGCCCCCTTGAAAGGCACCTCTACCATAGGGTTATATCAACACTATAACCTTTTAGTAAATGGGTTCCAGAAACGTCTGCAGTAACGCCACTTGAACACACAGGTTCTTCTTTAGTATCTCCTTCCTCTTTGGAGTGTCTCTCAGTGGGTCCAGCTCTCAGACCAGACACAAACACACTGACAGACAGAGTGACCCACAGTCTCTCGTTTAAGGGAAGAGAAGAGACACATAGCACTGTTGTAGACACACTCAGCCGTCTGTGTGCTCGTTCCTCCAGCTGGCCTGGCGTGGATGAGCTCACCCTGTAAAGTCGAAGCTAGCTCCACTCCCAATGTTTATCTTAGCCTTCTTCTTGAAGTATGAAACTTTGAGCGAATGTATCGCTAGGTCTTTGAGAGAAGTGGGTGGGCGTAGGCTGAGAAGAGAGAGACCACATGAGAAAATGACAGCTAGACGCTCGTGTTCAGTTAGGCCGTAGAGGGACTTTCAATAGAAACACAATTTGGGTCTCGTGTATCTAGCTCAGCTTTAAAAACGTTGCGGTAACGTTGCCATGGTCACAGGGTTTGATTTCGACTATGGCCACAACGCACATGACACCAGTATATATAATTCTACTTTTAAATAAATAGTAATAAATAAATAACTCAGTAGGCAACGTCTGCACTTTTCCGTTTGGAGGAAGTATTCCCTGAGACTGTAAAGGCATGTTGTTCGTGGGATTTAATGCGGAACATTGATGGTTGCGAGTCAACTCAACTATGACAGGCGACTCATACAAAGGTTCCATGAAGCCAGTTTCTAGCTGACTCAAAAGTTGCAAAACATAGATCCGAATCGCCATAGCAACAGCTCTCTAGTAATCCTTATACATTTATTATTATTTTTTTTTGACTATTAATTGGGTTGAATTATTTCTCATTGGAGGTGTGATTATAAGGAAGTAATATGTAATTGTATCAAGTTATATCATATCTAATAAACACACAAATTACATTACATACGTTCATCTTATTACACGAATATTAAATTTTCTCTACCAAGAGGATTACTTTTTCCTGTGCTCCCTCCAGATCATTTAGACTGATAATCCAGTTGACAAATTTCCCATTTGAGTTTCGTCAAAGGCAAAGGACAGGCTGTATTTCATAATATCACTTTGTCTACTGAAGTACTAAACACACACGTCTACTAAACACACATTCCATATGTGCATCTTATTACTTACAGATTTCATATCTCTCAGCTGAGAGGAACAATAGACAGGGGAGTGTTTAGTTTCCTTATTTGATTTCCGTTATCCAACCCTCGGCTGCTGTTAGCTGTTTGTGCTGGGGCTGTATAAAACGAGCTGACTACTCCCTCTGAATGTCCTCTTGTTGGCGAAGGTGTCACGTTACAGCATCTAAGTCGGACATAATTAAACAATGTTCCAGTCGCCCGATAGGCTTTAAAGATATAAATATATATGTTTTACCTCCATCAACACCAGTCTATTATATATCTAATTTGACCTCTGACCTGCAGTAATATCAAGCAGAGGAGGCCTAAGGACCGACTCACTCAAGATCGAACTGGGCAGAATCCTTGCATGATTTAATGCTACCACTGGGCGTTGTTTAATCCCTGTTTGGCTATATTTAAATGCATTATATCAGCTTCTGTCAGAAGATGCACTAATGTTTGATCACCATGTGTTAATAATTTTCCACTCTCTCTCGCTCTCTCGTTCTATTTTTCTCTCTCTCTCTCTCTCCCTCTCTCTGTGCGCGTGCTATCTATTCACAGGCACTGGGAGGCTGTCAAGAAGTGGGACGAGGCCATCCAGCTCACTCCCGACGACCCTCTGCTCCACGAGATGAAGTCTCAGGTACTGGAGGGTTGAAAACAACAACCAACAACCCTGACCCCACTTTGTGTGTGTGTGTGTGTGTGTGTGTGTGTGTGTGTGTGCGTGGGAGGTTTCTCTGAAACGCCCGCCGGGGCTGTCAGTCAGTCAGCTCTGACATGTTGTTTTGAGAAGTGAAACCACTGAAGACTTAAGAAGTGATCAACACAGCATGGTAACGTCTTATCTGGCGGTCCAAGAGAAAAGGATTAGGGGGAAAAAGACTGCGACTGTCTGTGTGTGGGTTTGGAGTAGTGACTGTGTGTGTGTGTGTGGGTTTGTTTGGGGTGGGGTGAGTGGCTGCTACATTCTGAAAAGCTAATTATAAAGCCATATAACTTGTGATTATGCAATTTTCAAAAATCACGATTACCAAGAAAATTGCTGCATAAATGTACCGACACAAGGCCGGTGGTGGCAGTGATGCAAGTGGTGTAATTAAAGTAAGGCAGTTATTTTATACACACATGGTGGTCTACGGGTGTCTCTCTCTGTCTCTCTCTGTGTCTCTCTCTCTTTCTGTCTCTACATCTCTCTCTGTCACTCTGTATCTGTCTCTCTCTGTCTCTTTCTTTCTTTCTCTCTTTCTTTCTTATTCTCTCTCTCTCTCTCTCTCTGTCTCTATCACTTGACACCCAAGTGTTTCTGAGAGCTGAGATTAAGCGGTCCGTCAGGCCATAGGCGTAGGATTAGCTGGTGCAGTATATGCCCTCCATTCCTGCAGAGTCTGCAGCTCAATCAAGAGTGTCCTCCTGGTGTTAACGTGTCAGGCGGTGGCATTCTCTGAGAGGTTAATGTTTGGCATGGCCGTTATGCATAGCCATGAGCTGAAAGCTCAGAGAAAACCGTTGATGCAGGACTGTGTGGATGATAGACCGTGGATAGCAACCGTTGCCATGACGCAACTGGTATGTGAAAACAGTGGGACGTTTTTTTGCTTTTAACGTGAAAACGATGACCGTTTTCCAACCATTGACTTTATTTGGAGTTTTTTTTTTTTTTTTTTCTTTATCTCAGTTTGACAAAAAGAAAAAAAACTGTTTGTCTTGTCATTCAAGTGGCCTCTCTTTGCACTTAGAGGTAAAATGGGCAGTGATAAACAAGCTAAGAGCCCCGACTGAGACGGCCACTCCACCAACATTTTGGAGACTGTGCGCCGGAAACGCTTCGTTAAATAAATGAGCTCTCTGCTTCGATGTTCTCTCCATGTTTTCCTCCTCGTTTGCACAGTACAGGTCATCTGGCCCGCTCTGCTCAGCCTCTCCTGCTAATGGACCAACCAGAGGCGCTGCATGTTCACAGGCTGCACGGCCACTCAAAGAGTCGAGCCAATCGATCTCCCCGCAGCTCCAGGGTGACTGATTAGATGATTAGTGAATTGTGTACTGATTTGTTTTTAGTTGTTTAGCTAACGATAACCTCTCTGTGCGTGTGTGTGTGTGTGTGTGTGTGTGTGTGTGTGTGTGTGTGTGTGTGTGTGTGTGTGTGTGTGTGTGTGACAGCATCTACCCTGTCTCTCTGGTGTTTGTCATCCCTCTTTCCTCCTCTCATCACCTTTTTCCAACGTTTCAAAATTTGAACCCGATCAGCCAGTCTGGGACAATGGCCGCAGACTGTCTGGCACTGTAGACTCCAGCGAGGTTCCGGTTTCGTTTCAGAATCCTAAGGCGGACCTGTCAACGTCTCCGCCTCAAGAGCGGAAGGGTTAATTGAAGGTTCACTTTAATTTAATGAAGCTAAATAGGAGATAATTTCTTTCAGTGACTTAAAAGGCTGACTGTGGACAAATCACCGAGGCGTGGGGAGGCTGTAAAACGCAGCATTAATCCTGATGAGAGCGCCACCGTATTCCCTTACCTGGCTCTGTTTCGTTTTTCCTCGCTGACATTTTATGCTTTGTCAGATCAAATTAAAGCATTGAAGTGTTTTTGCTTCACCTTTCATAGTCACAAAAGTCAGCCGCTCTGTAATCCTGGCTCAAGACGGACTCTTTCTGTGCTTCACTTCACTGTGATCAGAGTTGTATAGACAGAGGTGAAATAGTATCAGCGGTGTGCCTTGCTTACTGTGTTAACATCAAAGCCATAACAGAAAAACTATTTCTTTGTGACATTTAATATTTGTATTACACAGAGAAATTGTCTGGCTTGGAAGTTGGACGGATTTGGTTCAATGTGTGACCATGGGCTCTATTATTTCCATTCCTGTTTGAAGTAAAACCAAAAGGAGTTAGAATTCACTTTGTTATAGAGCGTAACAACAACATAGATATACAAATGTGAAGTGTACAAAGGCTACAGTACTCAGCCCCTGTGTCCTGTCTGCTCATGTATAGCTCTATGGCCCAGGCCATGTGACCATTGTGGACTGATATGTAATTGAATAAAGCTTTTAACAGGCTGCTGGTTCTGGTTGGGATCGTAGCTATGTGGAAATCAGAGGGGCCAGACAATGCGGCCTCAGTGCCTCACTGGCACCAGACCCTCCTTGAAGCTTTTCCTTCATTGCCCCCTGTCCTCCCATACCCCTCCCCCAAATACCCCCTAGCCCCACATGCCCAAACATACCCCCATGTCCCCACATACCCCAACATACCCCAAATGCCCCCTGTCCCCCACACCCCATGTCCCCACATACCCCAACATACCCCCTGTTCCTACATACACCTTGTCCCCACATACCCCAACATACCCCCATGTCCCCACATACACCCTGTCCCCACATACACCCCCAAACCAACCAATGAAAAGGCCTATTATCCCCTGATATACAACCTCTCTACCGGGCAAACCGAGACACAAGAAACACAAACCGTTAAATCGCGTGGCGACTTGATTTGATTTACTTCCTACTGCTAATGAGCTGCAATCCCATCCGGATAACGGCGGGCATTCCACTGCTGGTGATGTCATATGCTCGGCCCCCGAGTCACCGGACGAGGGGGATAGCATGTTGTAAAAGGCAAACTCATCTGTATCTGTTTCACTAATGGCTAGTTTCAGTAATGGATTCAGTGAGTTACCTTCTCTCTCATCTTTATGTTGAGGTTTTTACCCTGGAAACAACATTCTTTATCGTGTACCCACGATAACGGGCAGTAAAAAATAAAAGGAAAATGTAATTGTAGTTCACCGCGTTGTATTACGCTGCACAAAACTACACACTCACAAAATGTATCTGTCACAAAAATGATTTAACTTAAAAAAAAAAAAAAAAAAAAAAGTCGCTGCTGAATGTTTCTCAAATCCATTGGTTAAGTACTCAATGTTAGTGCTCTTGCCTATGCAGTCTTTGACTCCCTCTGTTTCTTTCTGTGTGTGCGTGTGCGTGTGCGTGTGCGTGTGCGTGTGCGTGTGTGACCTCTAGGTGCTGACCCTCCTTCAGGAGGTGTTTCCGGCGGTGCAAGCAGCAGAGATGGCAGTGAAGCTCCGTCCGTTGTGGTGGGAAGGCTGGCAGACGTTGGGGCGAGCCCAGCTCAGCCTAGGGGAGCTAGACCTGGTAAGCATCGGTGCTGGTCCCTCAGAACCAGGCTTCTGGAGAAAAGCCAATTTAAGGGCAGGCCTAGATGCAGGCATAGCCGTTTTTATTACGAATACGATAACATTAATGTTATTACAACAACAAAACCCTTCTGACTTTTTGCAGCCAATTGTAAGTGTACAGAAAAAACAAGATGGTAGACAGGTAGTTAACAGGTTGTTGTTTATTTCAAATGCTTTTTTACTTATTCAACTGTTGAGGGGGCTTTTGCCGACAAATCGATTAAATACAAATGAGAAATCTTCGGGGGGGGGGGTTTTTTGGGCCACATTGGCTTTCACAAAAATTGTTGCTGTAGTGTAAGTAGTTATTGATGATAGTCTCATCACATTTGATTTGAAACCTCAAACAGTGGATTGTGATGAGAACAGGTTTGTGAGGACACCGTTTTAGCCCTCCTCCCCCTCTTCTTCCTGCCCACACTATTATCCTCCAATCTCAACTGTTACAAGGCTTATTTCTATCTAGTGCCAGCACCCTGTCTAGAAATGAGCTGAAGTGCTTTGTTTCCAGCACGCCCAACGGGCCGAGGCCTGGAAGATGACTTAACATGGTCCCTGAAACACGCCTGGGCATGTGAACGCATAAAACTCCCTGCTCGATGCCAACCCGCTCTCCTGTTTAGAGGAGACGTGCAACCAGGGATGAGGGGGGGGGGGGGGGGGTGAAGGGACTCAAAAACCCCTGTGGCTAATGGAGGTCTGTGTACAACTACCTCAGAGAGAGAGAGCGCGAGAGCGAGAGAGAGAGCTGTCGAATGTCTAACCAAAAAGCAACGATGGGGACGTGTTGAAAGTCACGTGAGCTGTGGCGAAATCACAACTATAACAACTATAAAGTGCAGGGACCCGGACAGACAGACACATTCGCAGGCACAACAAATGTAAACGTATAGAGGCTTTCATTTGGGGGGGGACGGGGGGGGGGGGACCTGTCAATATTTAAAGAGACGTGTTGAGTCGGGATTCTAGAACATTGTGTGCATAGACTTGCTGGAGTATTTGCCTGTGTGTACAGAGAAGAGGGTATAGTGGTTTACCTGGTTTTGAAAGCAAATCTCTGCTTGTCTGCTTCTTCTCATCGTTTCTGTGCATTGTATTTCTGTTCCCCCTTTCTCTCTCCTGTACTGTACTCACTCTTTCTGCCTCTTTGAGAAATAGAGAAGAGGTGAAGCAGACTTGGGATTTGCTAGGCCTCTGCTTCTCACTTCTCCTTCTGCAACTTTCACAATTCTGGAGGTTTAGCAGTGTTAAAAAAAGATCATAAATATGCTTTGATTGGGCAATGCTTTAAGCAGAGGTTTGTGAACGTGAAGAGTCAGATATATTTCTTTTTGGCCTGATTAGAGATTGTGTCTGTCTCTGAAATATTAGTTCTATAATAAACGTTGGTTTTTTGTTCCTTTCTCTGAAAGAGTTCCTGACAGAAGCAGGTCAGCAGGGCCCAGGGGACCTCTTTTTTTTCTCTTTCTTTTTCTTTTCTTTCTTTTTCTTTTCTTCATTAGGTGAGCGACGGGTGAAGGAGGGAGGGAGGGTGTGGCTTCGTTCAGTCGCTCTTGGCCCGAAACCAATGTTGTGAACATACAACTGTTCCCCTTCTCTCATGCCTGGGCTTGTTGTCAGATGATTTGTCTCGAAACAGGACCCACCTGATTCTGCCAACCTCTTATTGAAGGTTGCTCTTGAGGAAGCCCTCTACACTGACGCACCCCCGTTTGTTGACGCCACACCGGTTAGTGTGCCAGGATCAGTTTCGTGTGCCTCACTTACTCACTGGGAATGTTGTCGTGTTCTGTTCACTTAGATAAGGCGTTTGTAAGGGCCACGATTGAAGAGTGCAAGAGGTAGAGAGTGAGAATAGGGTTAGGCTCCGGCTCGTTTCGCCTCATAAACTGTAAAATCCTGTAGCACTAGAGAGCCTGAATGTGGTCACGGGACACTTGTAATGGGGTTGGTGGTAAGGGGTTCTCCCTCCGTGAAAAGCCATGGTGACCCCGCATCCCTCGACTCAGAGCCCTTAAGCTCAGAGATAACCCTGCGGCCTCGCTCAGTTCTAATTGAAGGTCTCCCTGTTTGATGAATGGAGACACTTCACTGGCCAGGCCTGGGCTGGTCTGGTCTGGTCTGTCTTGGACTGCTGCCAGGGGGCCAGAGTCTAGTCTAACCAAGTTGTTTATACTTATTTTCTATTTTCTTTTCTCTTTGCTATTTTCTTTTCTGGAGACAATAAAAGGGTATATTTAACCCTTGTTCGCTATTTCTTATCAGAATTCCCGCCCGTGTGATTACAGCAGGCTAGCGTGACAGCCAGCGTGACTTGGTGGTAGTGATTTGGGGTAAATGTCAACGTGGTGATAGAAGAGGAGCCAATCAAAGCCACGGGGATCAGCTCTAGTTCATATCTGTCACTATTTTAGGAACGCTCTGTCCCCCTCTCTCTCTCTCTCTCTCTCTCTCTCTCTCTCTCTCTCTCTCGCTCTCTCCCTCTCCCCCCACTCTCTCTCTCGTTTCCTCTCTCTCTGTCACTCTCTTTCTTTCTTTCTTTCTTTCTTTCTTTCTTTCTTTCTTTCTTTCTTTCTTTCTTTCTTTCTTTCTTTCTTTCTTTCTTTCTTTCTTTCTACCTTTTTTCTCTACATATCTTTCTCTCTCTCTCTCTCTCTCTCTCTCTCTCTCTCTCTCTCTCTCTCTCTCTCTCTTTCTCTTTGTCTCTCTCGCTTTCCCTCTCTCCTTTAGTCCTGTACTGTGGACTCTCATTCGGCACGAGCAGCGACCATTACATCTTGCCCCCCCTCCTGTTTTTTTCAGCGATGCCTCAGGCGGTCCTTCTTAAAGATAAGACTGGAGAGGGTACAGCCATGTTTCTTAAAGATGCATTGGTCCCACCTTCTTCGTTATCAGTATTGATTTGTGAACTCGCTACTTCCCATCAGCGGCTCTTAGATTGTGGATTTATTGCATCACTGTGTGTGACTTATAGTCAAATTATTACCTGTGAGGAGGCGGTAAGCATTTGTGAGATCGATGTGGCAATTTAGTTGATTGATTGACATGGTTTTTACACTGTAAATCTGCCAGAGATTCAGTATAAATGGGTTGTGGTTTTGGTAGATTACTCTCGAAAGATGAATGTACTTATCACAAACTCACTGCTGCTAGTGATTGATGCTAGGCATCTCTTCAACAGTGCAGAGACTGTCTGCTTGCGTGTGGTGCTGGTTTGAATATAGTTTACAGTACCTTGTATTGATATATTAATATATTCAAACTTTGCTACAACTTGAAAGAACTTCGCCCTCCATGATAGGAAATGTGTTTATTGTGGAGGGTTTCAGCAGTGACACTGAATGCTTAGGTCTCCAGAAGTCCGCTGTCTGTTGTGGGGGATGGAGAGCAGGACCATATCAGCAGCCCTGAGACTCCGGGAGGGGACGTAGGAGTGTGAGAGGTCAGAGAGATGTTATGAGGCCCAGGGCATGGAGGGCTTTGTAAACGTTGTATATGAGTTTGTAGGTGATGCGGGACTTGACTGGGAGCCAGTGTAGGAGTGATGTGCGGCCAGGGCTTGGTGCGTGTGAGTGATGGAGATGTTTTTGAGGTTGTAGAAGGCTGTTTTGGTGACCAGCTTGATGTGGGACTGAAATTGGTTTCAACGGGGTTAGATTTAGTGCTGGGATTATTGTTCAGTCATTTTCTGGGAGAAGTGCAAAATAGATTTGGAGCATTTTTATCGTGTTTGATTAACTGCCTACATCACACGTGCACACACACACACACACGGGGGAGTACCTCTTTGATATGTAGCGCTGCAACAGAGGGATAGTTCCATTCCCACAAAAAGCCTTGCATTTCTTAACCAAAACCGGCCGAGCAGCTGACTTTGAACACAAGCCGTTCTAGAACGTTCACGCACTGTTCCAGTTCCTGTCGGAACCTCTGACATCCAATCAGGGAGGATCTCTCCACAGAATACACTCCTAGGAGTCTGAGTCCCAGAATGTTCTGATTTTTAAACGAATACGTATTCGCTGTGCCCTGCAGGCCGTGAGATCCTTCCAGGTGGCGCTGCACCAGCATCCGTCAGAGCGCCCCCTGTGGGAGGAGGACCTGGGGTGGGCGCGCAGGCTGCAGCAGCAGCGCCGCGCCGCCCAGGACCAGAGCCTCCGCGAGGACGAGGCCAAGCGGCTGGTCCTGAACGCCCCCGAGCTGGAGGGCGACTACGACTTTGAGTCGGACGAGGTGTTGGAGGCCTGCGCGGCCGTGGCCGAGAGGCAGCGGCGCTACGAGGAGCTGAGGCGGACCGCGGCGGTGGTGGTGGACGCCCTGGGGAACGCCAGGGACGTGGCGGCGGAGGACGGGGGGTCGGAGGAAACAACCTCCCCTCCGAAAGAGCAGCTCGTCAAAGCGCGAGGGCGGTGAAGCTCCCTTAAGTGATTCACGGACCGTTACCCGCCCCCCCCTCTCCCTTTTAGTTATAAATCATAGTTTGTGTGTTTTCCTTATGAATGTCTTATCTTGTTCCTGTGTGAATTGTGTACTGATTTGTTTTTCGTTGTTTAGCTAACGATAACCTCTCTGTGCGTGTGTGTGTGTGTGCGTGCGTGTGTGTGTGTGTGTGTGTGTGTGTGTGTGTGTGTGTTTGTGTGTGTGTGTGTGTGTGTGTGTGTGTGTGTCTTTAGGAGACTGGATTTCGCTGAGACAGAGTTGGGTAATTATTTTTCTAATGATTTTTGTCTCCAAGAGGTCATCCCATTAGGCAGCACTGGCCTGCTTAAATGAGGATCCCGTTCCCATCGGACCGCCGCTGTCATCTCAATCCAATACAGGATTTGTCATGTTATGGGAAGTTATCAGATCATATTTGTCAAAGCATGAAGCATGTTTTCCTGGAAAAGAAAAAAAACAAAAAAAACTAAATCATACGTCAGTTATAACTGGCTAATAACGCCTTTTCCATTCTAAAATATCCACCAAGTGTTTAACCAAATCAGATTAAAGAAGATCCAAGTCACTCTGCTTGGACGTGCCGCTTGAACTGACATTACATTCTAACAAACCTCTTTTCTTTCGGAAAAGTTTCCCTCCTAATGGAATACGAAGAGTGGCTCGTGAGGGGGGAAATGCCTGACTTCCCAGAATCCTGTGTGAGTGTTGGGGAGGTGGTGTGTCATGAGACTCCATAGGGACTGCGGCCGAGAGCTGTTTAGAGCCATACGAATCCGGCTTCAGTGACAGTGCAGATCTGCTCTGCCCGCTCTGTGCTGCTAGCTGAGCGTCGCACCGCACGCTAAGAGGCAGCAGCTCAAACCTCCTCATTGATTTTTTTTGTGTGTGTGTCTACTAATAGCGGTGTTGTTTTCACTGGCGACTCGTGAAAAAGGGGGGAGTTTGTATTTCTGTTACAGAATATCACGTTATGTAATGTTACTTTCTGCTGGAGAGGTTGTGGGGGAACAAAAGAAGAGACTGGTTTCTCTTGGGTGTTCTCCTGCCTCGTTTCCTTCTTAGTGCATATAAATCATCCGTTGTCCTGGTTATAGGCCGCGATAGTAGATTCAGCTTTTAAAGGTTTCAGGAATACACTAGGAAGTCAACATCTTTTACCACAAACGATTTCGAAGGGTATAACGCAGCTGCCCAGCGGTCATTTTTTGTCATTGGGATGTTCACCTCTGCAAAATCTGTTTTTTTGAAATTCATTTTGCAGCGTTTCAACAGTGGTCCCGTTCGCAGTGTGATCCTTTTAAACAGGCCCAGCACCAAATAGAATAAGCATGCCTCTGTGACGGAGAACCCAGACCTCTTTAGCAGGAGTCACTGCGGCTCCAACAGAGCCTTTCAGGCATTAGGGAGCATTATGCTTCCATCAGGAAGCATGGGACGTCAAGACAAGGATGTCACCCTGATTGGTGGGGCGTTGGGGAGGGGGGGTTGTGGCTGACCATTAAGTGCCCATACCATCACCAGTAGCAGGATAGGATAATGTGCTTTAGTCATTAATGCTTCAAGAGTATCATCAGGAGGATATGGAGATGTGTGTGTGTGAGAGCGAGGCGACTGTGTGAAAAGCAGATGTTTGTATTTGGGTATAACTACAAAATGGACAACAGCTTGAGCTTGGCTATGAAAGCTTTTGTTTTCAAAATTGCTAAAACGAAATGTCTAAAAGAATTGAGAATGCACTTTATATTATGTTTCATGTCAAAATGTTCCCTTACTCCACCTAAGAATGAAATAAAAACAAAAAATCAAAACACGTAACATGTTGTTCTGTTGCACTCTTAATATTTCATTCTCTTTCTTCAGGTTTTGCTGGTTTTAGTGCCGAGAATCTCTTTCTGTCACCACTCATACACTCTGATTGTCTATTTGCCATGGTCTTGCTTAAAAAGGAAGGTTTTTCATCTCAATGTGAATTATCCTGGTTAAAAAGAGGTTTAATAAATAAACATATTTTGATTAACAGTTTTACTCTCCTTAACAATTCCCATGAATAGCGTAGATCCACTGTAGATGATATTTTGGCATTAACTATGCAGCATAGACCTGACATTAAGAGTGGGCTCAAGACAAAGTCAATCCTCTAAATTTTACTTTTTATGCCACAATCCCCTGTCGGATTTTAAAGTAAATATCGGCAGGTGATAATTTTCATGAAAAACCTGTTCTTCACTGTTGACGTTTGATTTATCCCTCATTTGCGCTCTTGTTGATGACAACATTGGCCGTCTAAATTTACAGCAACAGGAGGACTGTTGCTGTGCAATCGTCTCCTCAGAGTAGTGAAATGGTACAGCAGGTTTAAAGTGCTCCTAGCAGCCCATTGCAAAGTGTGGCCAATAACCGCGTGTCAGTCAAGGTCTGCGGTCTATGGCACTCTGGTGCGACACACGCTGTATCGTCATAGCTGGCACAATTACAGTACAACACAACACACCGTACTGTCAAGACTTTTGAGTACTTTTGTGTGCATGAGGAACACAAGGACAGAGACAAGTGCCACATTAAAATGCTGTTCATTTTTTATTTAGCTGGAGTTGTGTCCCCCCCCCCCCCCTTTTTTTGTGATACATGAGAAGTAGCCTCTCTACTTGAAGAAAATAGTTGGAACAGATAGTTTTGTTTTAGTTTTATGGTTGAAAAGGGATTAAGAGACGTCTCTTCCAAGCTGCACCTTGGAGCAGCATTCTTAGATTCCAACATTACACACACTGTCATGAACTGTGTTCCAATGCAATCAAGTCTTAATTTTTTTTTTTTTTTAATGCCATTTTCAAGCTGACTTTTCTTTCTACTTTAAGCCATATTAAGGTTTGTGTGTGCTTATTTTTCCAAAATGATTTGACAATAATTGAGGCATTTGCATTCATGTCTATCCAGTCCAGTTTAAATTAAACACAAATTAGAGTTTGGTAGGTTACTACTTATTACACAATGTTTGGGAAAGCTTAGTATGAATCACAGTATAGCAGCCTTTCATTATGAAACGCATGGCACAATAATGCATTAATGATTCGAGATTGGTTCTTATATCACGAGCATGGTTGTCCAGAGCAACCAACATGATGGTATAAATTGTAGCAGACGTTGAAATGTATCAAAGAGCGACAACATATAATCTTCTTAACGACAATCTACTGGACCTTCTCACAGAGAAGAGACCATATATTCTTACTCTTAAAAAATAAATTAACATCATGGTGCACGTAACATCAAAATAACTATTTACAATCGTTAGAGATGATGATCAACATGCTACAATATACACAGTATGTAGATAAACATTCTATTCGATATTTTCAAACTGTCAGTCTTGCAGTGGTTTTCTGATTTTTAAAAAGTGCAACACATTTGCTCCATATCATCATCTCCATGTCATATACATTGAATCTTATGTTTTCTATGTCTGTATTGGCTATAAATGAATGAGATCGTAATGGGGTCAATAATTGTACTGATGCCGTGTGTATTTGGTATACAGTTTGTGTGTTTGTCTGGTACAATTCTAGTTTGACTGAGAACTATTGGACATGATGATTAATTTTAAAGTACATTAAGTGCACATACATGAATGCATATATACATATACACTGTGTCATGTGTGTGCACATGTAACTTTTTACAGCAGTCTTTCATGGCACATATTTGCACAATTATGGCTGGTGAAACAATTCTGTCTTTGTCCATCTTTGAAAAACACACACAGCCAATATTTCTCTGGCCGTCCATATCAACTGTCAGTCACATCTTTAGCTAGCTCGTTTGTTTCGCAGTGCACCACATTCCTCTTCAGAGATTACCAATTGCCCGAGTCATTATCATCCTCATAGGTTTATCTCGTCATCCATTTTGTTCCTCCTCCCCCAACACTGAATCTATCAGATGCATTTCTCCTGTAAGTTCAGGGTCTCCTGTTTAAAGGTCACGTGTAGAGTGTCCTTGAGACTCCCTGCCCTCGTGATCGGAGGTGAAAGGTTGTTCCTGTCAGAAGGGATCTCCGGTTCCCTCCCGGGTTCCAAGAGGTTCTGCGAGGTAAGCTCCGTCCCAGGGCAGTGTGTGTCCTCCCCTCCCTGGTGCTCCCCCAATAAGGACAGGCCTTCCACTGTCGGCGGGCTAGGTAGTCCTTGACCCCTGACCTTGTACGACCCCGGCCCTAAGTCAGTGACCTCCGGCAGGTACAGGAAGGTCTGCGAGGTGCCAATGGCGTCGCGGACCTCGCAGGAGAGCAGCGAGGGGGATTCCCGCGAGACGATGGGCGACGTCCGACGCCCGTCAGCGGTGTCGCCACCGCCGGCGTCATCGCCGTGGCTACCCGAGCAGCGGAACTGACCCCTGACCCTGTCGATGCTGCGCCCACGACGGCCCATCCTGCAGAACAGGCACTTAATCTTCTCCAGCAGCTTGAGCACCACCGTCTTCCGGAGCAGGATGTAGATCCAGGGGTCCAGGATGGGGTTGACCGAGGCCATGCGGATGGCCTGCAGGTCGGGGTCGTTCTCCTGCACGCGGTACATCTGGTTGACTAGGATACGCAGCTGGAGCAGGAGAGATAGGGAGGAGAGGAAGAGAACGTTAACGAGGGGTACGGTGTCAGGAATGTCGCCAAAAACAAAAGAGGTCAATAAATGTATGGTAAATTGGCTTCCAATTTGTGAAGCGCTTTGAGTCCTGAGAAAAGCACAAAAAAAATGTATCCAATTAATTATTATTATTATTATAAATGTAGCCTCAGAGTTGTGTGTCGAGGCATAATTGGGATGTACAGTACTGTGCATAGGTTTTAGGCACGGGATGCTGTTTTGAAGGCGAAGGGTGGTCAATCCAAATGTTGATTTGATACAGATTAGTTTTGCCCTAAATTTGTATTTTATGAACTGATCAAAAATAAACAATTAACAAAAATAAACAATTATATATATATATATATATATATATATATATATATATATATATATATATATATATATATTTCCCTAATTTTAAAGACTTCACACTTGCCTTAAACGTTTGCACAGTACTGTAGGTATATGAGATGAGGAATATTGAGTGTCGGGGGGCCTAGTATCTCCGCCATTACAGCCCAGTGGCAGTGGCAAGGAGCCAAGTACAACATGATCCAGCATCTTCTAAAATCGTGCACCATAAGACTGTCTTTGGGTATTGGCTGTCCCCGAGGTCCTATCAACAACCCATCTCACAATGTCAGACATCCAAACCGCTGTCAGAGAAAGCAGACTGATAGGGGAAAGGTTGTGGGTGAGTTTATGTAACGGAGAAAAGGGAATTATGAGAGAGCTTTAGATCATACTTTGACTACATGGCCACGTTACATTTCATTCCTACTGGCCAGTTTTACACTTGAGCAGACTTTCTATTTTTATTTTTTTTTACTTCACTGTCAGTTTTATTTTATAAATGTGCTTATGAGACGTAGGTCTGTTTTTTTTCCAATGCACTGGGCCTGGCAGGAAGACTGATTTTCTACCCCACAGGGCTTTACCATGCAGTGAATTGTCTTGAAACTGACCATCTTAGATTCCTTGAATTAAAATGAAATGTTTGGTTCTCTTTATGCTGCCTATTGAAGTCTCAACATTGTGCATTTATTGTTGATTGGAAAATTACTTTGTCCACTTACCACTAAAGGTATGGAGCAAATAAGAACCACGGCGGAGGTAGCGATTAGCAGGATAACCATTTGGATCTCTGCACCGGCCAACCGCCTGAAACTCCTTCTACGCCTCAGCTCTCCTATGCGACCTGGGTCCGTCCTAAGCGATGTCCTTCGAATAAACCGCCTGTGCATCATGATCAGAGCCCCACATACCATCACGTTGCAAATGACCGTTGCCAGGACTAAAAAAGAATTCACCCCAGCGTACATCAAATTGAAGGCGAAAACTTTGGTGTCGTTAGTCCGCCAGTCAATGAAGCACCAAGTGTCTGGATATTGATGCTTCACTTGACCTAGTCCCATGCTGGGCAGCGCACAGAAGAACACGTTGGTAATATAAATCGCCAGAAGTGTCAGCGCGGCAAGTCTCTGGTCAACATAGTGGTTGTAGAAATACGCATGATTAATTGCCAAGTATCTCTCGATTGACATGGCAAATACAATGCTGAGCTGGACCAGAAAGAAGAAGAGGAGGATAAAGCCGGAGTACTGACAAAGCGGCTCGCCTCCCGGCCAAGACCCTTTCACGTAAGTGGCAATGGTGACGGGACTCGCCAGTAGCGTACCCAAAAGGTCCGTCACCGCCAAGCCGCACACCAGCGTGTAGAATGTAGACTCCTTCTGTTCCTTTCGAGATATTCGGAGCACCACGATGGCGATAACATTCCCCGCCACCCCAAATATGAACATAATTATGGGAATGGTGGGCTGCCGTGACCCAGCTGCGGTCGCGTTGTTGTTCGTCGTGATGTTATCCATGTCCCGCGGCAAGTCTGCCTAAGTCTTCAAGTAAAGTTAGTCAGCGCCCTTCCCTTTGGCATGAAGGTGAGGTTATTTCACCCTTTCCGTTTTAACGCATTTGTTAGAGTATCCAACAACGCGCAAAGTAGCTCCTCACCGATTTCCATTTTCCTCGCTTAGGCACTTTTACGCGCACGACCAAAAAAAATAAACAACGTAATTCAGAAGTCTTAAATAAGTTACCGCTGAATATTGTGTAACATATTCTAGATGTCTCTTTCGAATTGCCTACAACGCAGTGTGTTTGAACAATACTGACAAGTTTCTTCTTGGAGATTGAGCGCAACTCCTCCTCCGATGCGTCTCCGACCAGTGAGTGCGGGAGACAGACAGTAGCTCCGCATAAGTAGGTGTAACCAAGCACCTCGTGCAACATGCTCGCACGTCAGAGCAAGGCCCGCTTGACCACATAACATGAGAAATATTAATATCCCTATAGCAAATGTCCGAAAAACAAATGTTTCAGTTGCAGGATTTATTACTTATTTCAGTTATATTGAATCCACTAGCCTTATAACAGATGAAAAGAGTATGAAATTGCAAAATAAGTGTTTTGTTTTTCAAAACAAAGGGGTAGTTGATCAGGTCGTTATGTTTCAGTCATTGTTTCATGATGTCAAATGGTGATTTGGAAAAAAGGAAAATGTCATTCATGAAAAACAAGGTGTTCGGTTGCAGGGATTTCGCACTCACCTAATTACGAAGTGGTTGCTCGTGCATAAAGGAATAACTGTACTGTTCCATGATGGATTACCTTATTTGTTTCAGCAGAAGAGTTAGCATGGCGATTTACTGTGTAATTAGTCGTTACCAGCTGTTGGCCAACCAGGTATGGTCACTGTAATTAATTCAGATAATTTTTACTGTATATGCCTATATGCTAACTGTGAACATCTGCTTCAAATTCAACGACGTCTTTCCGTTGATTATTTGTAACGAGAATTTAATTAACTTGAGTCAATGGATATTCCTAATCCCATTTTTCATCGGTCGAAGGAGACAACAGTTAGGGATTTTCAGAAGTACTTGACGTTTAATTAGGCTATACTTGACCCCTTAAACTACCCCAAATACTCTACCGTTAAGCTTTTCTGAATTAAAGAGAAAGCCTTGTAAATCTTACAATTATTATTTCAATATTGTTCCATTTTGAAGTAACGGGCTGAAATATTGAAATCACTTTCACTAACTCACTGCCAAGGATTAGACTCAGAGTGTACAGATATGTATGCTGGTTCAAAACAATGAAGTGTCAGGTAAGCGAGTGAGGTCA
The DNA here is from genome assembly GCA_026901105.3 of Galaxias olidus. Taxonomy (NCBI): domain Eukaryota; kingdom Metazoa; phylum Chordata; class Actinopteri; order Galaxiiformes; family Galaxiidae; genus Galaxias; species Galaxias olidus. The sequence goes on along the minus strand of JAPMUY010007945.1, from coordinate 16,774 downwards.
AAATTCTATGACGTGTTAGCTACGTGAGTGAGGTCAAAAATCTATCAGACACAGAGCAGAAGCGAAGGCATGGGAAATGTTTTTCAATCACACAACATCCTTACAAAGCGTGAAAAGATAAGCACGTCAGAAGTGGAGTTTGATTTTTGCTCAATGCGCTGAACACATTAACCCACGATATTTATAGTCTAGTAAGGAGTGTAGAAATTGCATTGATAGATTTACCATCAAAATATTAAGTGTACAGTGACACTTTGAAAGCTATCTGCTATCTGGGTATAAAGTATTCAGGAAACAATTAATATCCTACCAATGAATAAAAAATAACGATCTGAGAACTCTTACAGTTTGAAAGTTATAACAGTGAATGGTCTTCACACGTTGTCGCTATAGAAGACGCTTGGTGGAACTGTCTTTGCCGCGGTTACAGGAACTCTGAACAGTCAAGGTGCCACATCATATGCAAAACCTCAATATGTTCTCTGAACTGTAGTACGCATATTATTGTACTGTACCCAGAATAAATGTTCCTATGGGTTATGTTCAGATACACAGTTCCCCTAACGCAGTAACTTTATAGAAAACTGTTGAACATTATTTCTATAGCTAATATTTGGGTAACATAACTGGGATATGAAATAATTTGTAGGACTTATAGAAACCTAGTTTGACCTATAGGCTTATATGCAAATGAAAATAAAAGCTGGCCCTTTCTTGTATGTCAAAATGTGCTTTCAAAGGGGGCTTGTGATGTGAGTTAGGATCTCCATAGGGAGAACGTAAAAGGCCTCTGTGGTAGAATATTGTGTGAATGATCATGCTGTCACGTTTCACTTTCAATGTAAACTGTGGAAGCATTTTATGTTCGAAACGGTATCCAAACGTGGTCCATTATAAGTTTTTAAAGAAAGCAAGGCCAGGACTCTCTTCGTTTTTCGGCAAAAACATCTGCCTTAGATAAGTAGTCAGTAGTTGTTGGTTAAAATTCCTTTTCTGTATTTTGACTGAGAGAACAAACATGCAATGACAAACAACACAATCAGGCTATTTGAGCCATGTCTGCAAAAGGTAAATGTTATTTTAGTAGCAACGGCTATTTTTTCTCTTTGACTGTGTGTGCGAGCTTTGTGTGTGTGCGTGTGTGTGTGTGGCTGTGTGTGGCTGTGTGTGTATGAGTCTATGTGTGTTCTATTAATTCCAGATCTATGTCTATAGCGCTTACTCTCTCTCAATTCAGGAAACGGAGCTATTTCACTGTCAAAAGTTAAATACCACTACAACCAGACATTATGTGAATTGACCTTACGGTAAAAACTTTTCAATTTTCTGGATCATTGATCCTTCTACTAACCCCATGTTGAACCTTTCCTTTTTGTAACCTAATTTTTCCCCTCACCAATGTCTTTCCCAGAACATCTTCATATATGATCGTATTTTGCAGCATGCTGACTTTCTAGAGCGGTTCCTGATAGCATGCAGAGACTTAGCATGTTTAACTGAAGCCATCTTTGAAGTGGATTTAATGTGGTGTGTTTATTAAGCTGTATGACTCACTCATACACTCATATGTTTCCCCCAACAGATGCAGTAGAGAAACACACTTAAATGACGAATATTGTATCTAAAGGTTATGTGTGTGTGTGTGTGTGTGTGTGTGTGTGGCTCTGTGTTTGAGTCTGTGTGTGTGTGTGTGTGTGTGTGTGTGTGTGTGTGTGTGTGTGTGCGTGCGTGCGTGCGTGCGTGCGTGCGTGTGTGTGTGTGTGCGTGTTACTCTATGTGTGTGTGTGTGTGTGTGTGTGTGTGTGTTCCCAGAACTGGAAGATAAACTAAGGTCCATGACATTCCACAAAATGCCGGAGTTCCTTGGACATCATGATGCAGGCTTCCCCTGACAGTGAGGGAAGTCTTATTTATATTCCGTGGCATATATCCGGAGAATATGATGGTCCGTGCTACTCTCTTTTCATAAAAAGAAAGTACAATTTTATGGTAGAGAATTTAATTGAGTTTGGTTTGGTTTGGGTTGGTTTTAGTTCGGTTTGGTTCAGTTAAGTTCAGTTCTGACATGGGCTATTTTTCTGTGGCTCGTGTTAGAAAGGAGAGTGTTGTCTCAAAGGACATCCCCAGCTGGGACTGATGATTAAATAAATACAGAGGGAAAACTATGAAAAAACTGACTTAAAAAATAGCCTGATTCTGAAACCTCACGACACTGCTTTTTCATAAATTATTAAAAAAACACAAAACACAGAGTAATCTGCGGCCTAGCAACAGGTGGTTTACAGTACGACACCCAGCAATAACTCTGATCTTTCCTCAGCTTTGAACAACCCAAACCTCTTCAGACATTACTGTCAAAAACAATGACTTATAAAACTCTTAAAATAATTTGTATTTGTTTTTCCTTCATTACGGCCTGACACATTTATTTTCCCCTGGTTATGGAATGTGGTGCCAACGTAAACATAGGGCTGCTTTTTTTTGTCCAAAAATCAAAAAAGAGAGGAAAAAAAAGAGAATCGAGCCGAGCATTTGAAGCTGAATCCCAGCATGGGAAAGACCGTTAAATTGTTTCTGTCCCTGGAGATTTGTAAGCACCGACCTTCACCCTCCTCCACGCTGTTCTTCCCCTGACAAGTCTATTGAGCGTAACCTGGACATAGAATTATTAAACAGCCATAACTGCACGCGACACCCATGTGCTACGCTTTTACACTTCTAGATAAAAAATTCAGGATGGTATCAATGGGCAGAGTAATCCCAAATGCATTGCACTCGAAGCTGAGAAGTAGTCAGTCCCCAAGTGAGCTTTAAACAGGGAAGCAGCCACAGTAGTATGTGGTACATAAATACAAAAAAAAAAAGTTCTGTGATCTCTGTTGACCATGGGGGTTATGTGATCAGGGCACTGACCTCAATTTCACGTTTCACTTGCAACGGAGCCCATTTTGGAGAACCAATAAAATAAAAAAATAAATAAATAAAACATAAACATGAGAATTATTATGGGCTGTTGCAAGAAATCCACAGAGAGCCTCCCGGGAACAACACCTCTGGTTCATACAATATTTTTCTCTCTCTTTCTCTGCTAGCGTTGTTGTTCAGACTGAGAGACTTAACACGCGGCGGTAGTACACCGTGTGTGGGCCGCTCCATACCAGTTAAACCTCCTCTAAATCCGTTCCACAGGCAGGTGGTACTACTTGGCCGACACAGTCATCAGTTGTTTATGCGTGGGTGTGTCGTCGTTTTTTGTTTTGTTTATCCTCGTCGCGTATGTGTGTATCTTAGTGTCAGTGCTTTTTTTATTTTTGTTTTGTTCTTCCGTCTTTACAATTTTCTGTTCCTGATTACATGTGTTTATGTGCCTCTTGTTCATGTCTAACCCTGTCTTTTAAATATGTGTGCTGATTGTCTCCACCAGCGTAGTAAAGTGTCAGCTCTGGTGTTTCATGGCCTCGATTACAGCGCGTCCTCACTGCCAGCTCTTTGATGAGGGACCAAAGAGGGAGCGCTTCTCGTTCCCACTCTATGCCTTTCAAACAGACTGGCCCTGCTTTGTACAACGTCATTGTATTGCTTTAATCACTATTAATAATTAATCTGTGCAACATCATTACAATTATTATTAGGGCTGAATGTACAAAGGCGTTGTTGTGTGTCTACATATTTGCGTACTTGGGCATGGTTGTAATATTTTCACAGCATGGTATTTGGGCATGGCTTTGTGTGGTTATATAGTTATGCAACGTGTGTGTGTGTGTGTGTGTGTGTCTGTGTGTGTGTGCGTGCATGCGTGTGTGTGTGTGTGTGTGTGTGTATGTGTGTGCTTGCGTGCGTGCGTGCGTGTGTGTGTGTGTGTTTGTACTCTTGTGTGTGTTTACGTGTGTGTATGTGGATTGTGGTCGACACTTTATGTACATGTTCAGTTGATGTGTGTACAATTCCAACATACGCTTGTGTACCTTTGTTGGTTTGTTGGTTTGTGTGTGTCTGTGTGTGTCTGTGTGTGAGTTTAATCTTATATCCTCCCCCACTTGGTTCCCATGTCTTTGGATTTGGGAGTGCATCCCTCTTCAGAGAACGGGTCAGAGTTGGAGTCTGAGTTCCGTTTAGCTTGCTGGCTGACCGGACACGGATCACTGTGTTCAAACCCCAGTAAGCATTCCTGGCACTCAAATCAGCAGCGGGATCACTTTCAAAAGGAGAGATTCTAAGGAAGTAATTTTATATTGAGGTAACATCAAGAAGATGTTTTCCAAGGTAAAGTGAGGAGTACACTTTTTGCTTGGTACACAGGCAATAAAGCATTTCTTTTTTTTTAGGGGGTGCGGGGGGGAGCGTACAAATGGTAAAATTGCCTTGCGTGCTTTGTGTAAATGTTCCACTCTAGACTTACCACGTTGGATAAGTAACATTAATCTCTGTTTGACAATGTAAAAAAAACACACAAAAAAAACAGCTCCCGCTGACAGAACAGTTCCTGAATCAGCTCTTTGCCCAGAACACATGGCTCTGATTGGTTCTGCAACCCTTGTTATAAGCACTTATGATGACGGGCCCTTTAGGTAAGTGACACCCACCATTTTCTCTCTTCAAAACAGTGACTAATGGCCGAATTCCAACAGGTAAAGGTAAAACATAACGCTGAGAACGTAACCAGTAATTACTGTTCTGATATTACAGCCTAAACACAGAGGTATTTCTTTACCTGTGCAGGGACAGCCAATGGGAAGGCTTCTCATTCACCATGCATTATTAGCTCTTGCAGATCACCTCATTGGCCTACATGTGGCTGGGCGTTTTTTTGTGTTTTTTTGGCCAAGGTAGTTACAATGGATAGCGGCACACTTTGTGAGCTCATAATCTTGTCGAACCAGACTTATGCTGAAACAGCAGCTGAGGTGAGGGATGTGCAATCTGAAGGGTGTGTGTGTGTGTGTGTGTGTGTGTGTGTGTATATATATATAGGCCATGGTATACCATGGGAAATTAACAACTAACTAAAAACACAGTCATCCTAATTAAATCTGTTTTTAGTTCTACTCTAAGGGCCCTTTCATCTGTGAGGTAATAATTTTACATTGTATAATGTATTGTAACCCTTTTGTTTTAGTTCATAGACTCAATTTGAACTTTGAACGTAACCCCACCCCCCCTCCCCCGTCCCCCCAAACGTAATCTATAGAGAACGGTTGTCTTTTTGAATTATGACCTTTGCCGGGAAGCATACCTAAGAACAACTCACGTTACTGACACAAAATGAAATCAACAACAGCACTCGTAAAACATACAATGCATTCTCTCTGCTTTACAGCTCTACTTTGGCATAAGTCTAAGATAGACAGCAGTATTTAATCTATTTCAACCTTAGTGCAGGAAATAGTGGTCACTGGCCTGGTCCAACAGAAACGTGTGTTTCTCTGTGTTCTCTCATTCTCTCTCTCTCTCTCTCTCTCTCTCTCTCTCTCTCTCTCTCTCTCTCTCTCTCTCTGTCTCTCTCTCTCTCTCTCTGTCTCTCTCTCTCGCTCTCTCTTTCTCTCTCTCTCTCTCTCTTGCTCTGTGTGCTCTCGTTGTGTGTGTGTACAAGTCTGTCTGGATGAGTGCTTGCTACAGATAAGGTCGACCAGACGTTTTCTCTGAGCTAGACACAAAAAGCAACTTTTCTTTTTAGTGCTTTATTGCACTGCCGTCTGAGTGAACTCTGCGGTACACCAGTCCACCTGACTCTGAGCACTGTGAGAGAGTGTGTGTGTGTGTGTGTGTGTGTGTGGTGTGTGTGTGTGTGTGTGTGTGTGTCTGTCTGTGTGACTGTGTGTGTGTGTGTGTCTGTGTGTGTGTGTCTGTGTGTGTGTGTGTGTGTGTGTGTGTGAGTGTGTGTGTGTGTCACTCTGAGTGTAATTGTGAGATTGTGATTAGGTCAGGCAAAAGCTCTTCCACTAAATGGGTACGCTCATAAAAAGCCTGAGACGGCTATGACTAAAACTCTACTTATCGTCCTCACGCTTTTTTGGGAACATCAGCTTTATAGGAACAAGTCTCAACAGTCGGGAAATATTTTGCCGGAGGCAGTGAGCTTGAAGTAAAAAAATAATGAGAACTACATGTCCCTTCGTTTATGTAAATATGCTCCAGGGTGTGCCGTGTGTGTGTGTGTGTGTGTGTGTGTGTGTGTGTGTGTGTGTTGATGTGCCAGTGTTTGTTGGTGCGTGAGATTGATACGAAGAGTAAAAATCCAAAGAGAGAGAAAGAAAAAAAGAGGAAATAACACAGACAGAAGGAGCAATAGAGATTAAGAGAGAGAGAGAGAGAGAGAGAGAGAGAGAAAGAGAGAGAGAAAGAGAGAGATAATCAACAGTTGGTTGGTGGTGTGCGTGTCGGTGCATTCCTGTGACCATATCCTTCCACTGATCCGTCATTAGTAGCAGCCGTGACAGTTATTATTTGACTGTTGGGTGATTGCTGTGTGGATCCCCTTCTCTTCCTCTCAAGCTTTAGTAAATGTGCGGGGGTTTTGAGTGACGCTCCGGCAATGGTAATACAGAGGGAAACCATGTGGCCTTGCAGGCTCAACTGTCCGTCAAGTTTTTGTCGAGTTTTCCCTTTCAAAAGAAGATTACTGTCAGAAGATCTTGTGGGGGAACATAAACTTGTCAGCTAATGTATTTACTGTAAAAAAATAAAAAAAGAAAGAAAAAGAGAATTATGTCGTAGAAATACGATGATTTGATCACAGGATTACAAGCCAGGAGGATTGTCTGTCTCCTAGCAGATTTCACTTTTTTTACTAATGGTGTTGTTTTTTTTTGTGACGTTCCAGCAAAACGGATATTGAAGTGGCCCTCGTTCTCCCTCTCAACGATGCCTGTCAGAATGAAGAGCTACCGGTGTAATGTTGTGGTCACACCCTTTCTCTCTCTCTCTCTCTTTATCTGCTCTTACCACCCCATACCCTCCTTCTCTCGCTTTTCCTCTCCCGCCCTTCTCTCACAATCCCATATTCCCCTCTCTCCCCATACCACCTTATCTCTCTCTCTCTCTCTCTCTCTCTCTCTCTCTCTCTCTCTCTCTCTCTCTCTCTCTCTCTCTCTCTCTCTCTCTCTCTCTCTCTCTCTCTCTCTCTCTCTGTCTCTCTCTCTCTCTCTCTCTCTCTCTCTCTCTCTCTCTCTCTCTCTCTCTCTCTCTCTCCCCATACCACCTTATCTCTCTCTCTCTCTCTCTCTCTCTCTCTCTCTCTCTCCCCATACCACCTTATCTCTCTCTCTCTCTCTCTCTCTCTCTCTCTCTCTTTCTCTCTCTCTCTCTCTCTCTCTCTCTCTCTCTCTCTCTCTCTCTCTCTCTCTCTGTCTCTCTCGCTCTCCCCCTACCACCTTATCTCTCTCTCTCTCTCTCTCTCCCTACCACCTTATCTCTCTCTCTCTCTCTCTCTCTCTGTCTCTCTCTCTCTCCCCCTACCACCTTATCTCTCTCTCTCTCTCTGTCTCTCTCTCTCTTTATCCCCCTACCACCTTATCTCTCTCTCTCTCTCTCTCTCTCTCTCTCTCTCTCTCTCTCTCTCCCCCTACATGACCTGTCTCTCTCTCTCCCCCCTACATGACCTGTCTCTCTCTCTCTCTCTCGCTCTCTCTCTCTTTTTACTGTAACTTATCGGCCTTTGCGCCAGCAGCTGTGTAATAACAGCGTTTGGGTTGAGAAACCCTTCAAAGGGCCTCTAACAGCTCTCTGCAATGAGACGTTCACCTCACCATACTGGTCCTCTCCTGCATTCCTCTGCCTTAGTCTCAGCCCTGATGAAGACACACACTAAAGTCCCACTCATAAATAAACTAATCATTAAAGGAACAAGATTAGGGTTCTTGGAAACTTAAAGCTGCTGGGTGGTTTATTTGTAGGAGGTGATTTTGGCGACCCCTACCGTTTGCTTAGTGTAATTATTTCCCCCTAACCGTCACAAAGAAGACATGCAGAACGCTCGTGGTCACTGCGTGTCGCTAGCATGATCAGTGACTATACTCCACGTATGCGCATCCCTTCCTGATGTAGTGACGCACTTCCTTGTGACGTAAAGCAAGTCGACACAGTTTTGCGGAAACCACATACAGCCAGAAACCACATACAGCCAGAAACCACAAACCACATACAGCCAGAAACCACATACAGCCAGAAACCACATACAGCCAGAAACCACATACAGCCAGAAACCACATACAGCCAGAAACCACATACAGCCAGAAACCACAAACCACATACAGCCAGAAACCACATACAGCCAGAAACCACATACAGCCAGAAACCACATGCAGCCAGAAACCACAAACCACATACAGCCAGAAACCACATACAGCCAGAAACCACATACAGCCAGAAACCACATACAGCCAGAAACCACAAACCACATACAGCCAGAAACCACATACAGCCAGAAACCACATACAGCCAGAAACCACATACAGCCAGAAACCACAAACCACATACAGCCAGAAACCACATACAGCCAGAAACCACATGCAGCCAGAAACCACAAACCACATACAGCCAGAAACCACATACAGCCAGAAACCACATACAGCCAGAAACCACAAACCACATACAGCCAGAAACCACATACAGCCAGAAACCACATACAGCCAGAAACCACAAACCACATACAGCCAGAAACCACATACAACCAGAAACTACATACAGCTGCCTTAAGTAACACAACACATCTATTTCTTAATTGTTTAGAAGGAAATATACAGAGAACATTGAAGCCCTGTAACCTTGTCCAAGAGTTCATATCTTATTGGACAGTGGATAGTCGTGGCCTAGTGGGTAGAATGTCTACATGGTCATGAGTTCTAGCGCACCTGGGAACACCACCACTAGTGTGTCCTTGAGCAAGGCACTTAACCCTAAGTTGCTCCAGGGGGACTGCCCCTGAAATTTCAATGTAAGTTGCTTTGGATAAAAGCGTCTGCTAAATGACTGTACTGTAGTGTAATGTAATGTAATGTAATGTAATGTAATGTAATCTTAGGTGAATGGGGTCAGACAGCTGAAATGTCAAACCTGTCATTAGCACCTTGTTAGTTAGATCATCTAACTTAAACATTCCACGCCACACACACACACCAAATGATCTTTTTGAACAACAAACACCAGGCTGTGTTCTCTTTCTCCTAATTTTTTTCTCTCTTTTTTCCCATCTTGCAGTTTCTCGCTTTATCTCTCTCTCTGTCTCACAATCTCACTCTGTCTGTCTGTCTGTCTGCCTGCCTGCCTGCCTGCCTGCCTGCCTGTCTGCCTGCCTGCCTGCCTGCCTGCCTGCCTGCCTGTCTGTCTGTCTGCCTGCCTGCCTGCCTGCCTGCCTGCCTGCCTGCCTGCCTGCCTGCCTGTCTGTCTGTCTGTCCTCTCTGCCTGCTTGCCTGCCTGTCTGTCTGACTGTCTGTCTGTCTGTCTGTCTTCTCTGCCTGCCTGCCTGCCTGCCTGCCTGCCTGTCTGTCTGTCTGTCTGCCTGTCTCTCTGCCTGCCTGCCTGCCTGTCTGTCTGTCTGTCCTGTGTCTGCCTGCCTGTCTGTCTGTCTGTCTGCCTGCCTGTCTGCCTGCCTGCCTGCCTGCCTGCCTGCCTGTCTGTCTGTCTGCCTGCCTGCCTGTCTGTCTGTCTGCCTGCCTGTCTGTCTGCCTGTCTGCCTGCCTGTCTGTCCTGTGTCTGCCTGCCTGTCTGTCTGTCTGTCTGTCTGTCTGTCTGTCTGTCTGTCCTGTGTCTGCCTGCCTGTCTGTCTGTCCTGTGTCTGCCTGCCTGCCTGTCTGTCTACTTGCCTGTCTGTCTGTCTGTCCGCCTGCCTGCCTGTCTGTCTGCCTGCCTGTCTGTCTGTCTGTCTGTCTGTCTGTCCTGTGTCTGCCTGCCTGCCGGTCTGTCTGCCTGCCTGCCTGTCTGCTTGCCTGTCTGCCTGCCTGTCTGTCTTTCTGCCTGCCTGTCTGTCTGTCTGTCTGCCTGTCTGTCTGTCCTGTGTCTCTTACTATCAAGGTCTCTCACTGTCTTTTTCTCTCTCTCACTCTTTCTCTCTTGCACTCTCTCTGTCTTACACTCTCTCTGTCTTACACTCTCTCTGTCTTGCACTCTCTCTGTCTTACACTCTCTATGTTTATATTAAACTATCTATCTTTCTCTGTCTCCCTCTTGCTTGACCGCAAGTTACCTGACTGGTGCACACACACACACACACACACACACACACACACACACACACACACACACACACACACACACACACACACACACACACACACACACACACACACACACACACACACACACACACACACAAACATAATAAGTCAGAATTAAAAAAGTAAATCAAAGAAGTTCCTGGAGGGGTACAATTTCAGCATTGTCTAAATAAACGAATACAAGTCCAATCATGATGTCGTCAAAGTCATCAAATATAATTGTTGCAATTTCATCTTCATTTTTTTCTTCTTCTCATCCCACTTGGCCTTGGGCGCTCGTCTTTTTTTTTAACCAGGCAAGAAAACAGCAGTGGGAGCCGAGGCATGTGTCTAGATGTCAACAACACTGCCTGTGGTACCTCCGGTGTTTCACGAGCAGAACGGTTTGTTCACTATGAGAAGACTACTTCAACATGTTGAAAAGGTTGAATAGAGTTTAAAGTTAAATAAAGTCGAGATGTTACAGTAATACGATTTATGGTTTTGTGACCTGAAGACTTACAGTAAGCAGGCTTTTTAGTGTGCGCAGGCATCTTAGAACCATATTCCAGTTGTTTTTCGTTTTTTTGTTCAAATGGTCCGTGCCATTTTGATATGAAACTCCCCAGATCAAGAACAATTGGTTACAAAGACAGACTGAAACCCATGTGTGTGTAACTTGCAAATAATAAGAAGCAGAAATGTGTCAACAGTTGTAGAGTTTTTTTTTCTCTCACATTAAAAGCAGCAGCCTTTAGGAGCAGAGTTTGAAGACGCCCCAAAACAGGGCACAATTCTGTCAAGGGAGAGATACTTTATTGTTGTGAGGATAGTCATAAATTGACTTGACTCCTCCTTTAATGATCTATTGCTTCAATTCATCCCAAGCGATTTGCGCTGTTGAACAGTTCATGACCTTTTTTTTTTAGTTTAGGTATCATATGACCTCATTATAATTATTTGTGTCATGGAGATAGAACTATCTATATGTGTTATATCTCCCTAGAACTATCTATGTGTTCTATCTCCCTAGAACTATCTATCTATGTGTTCTATCTCTATGATGTGCTTCATGCATCGCTTGGTCCCATGTGCGTTTAGGGGTACACATGTTAGGGAGGAAGAGAGAAAACATGCCCTGTGCTGACAAATTATCTCTCAAACTCTGATGATTTAAAGCCAACACCCAACAGGTCTCACTTTCATGTGAATTTGAATGAAAAAACAAACTTTAAAAACACAGATTTAAAGCCAACGACCAATATAACACTCACTTTCTGTGAATCTGAATAAGAAACGTATTCTGCATCAGCATACGGTATAAAGTTCTTTGTGTGACTTTAATTAGGCTGAAACAATTCAGAATATGTCATGTCTCGTCAACTTTGTTAAATGTTATGTGGTTATGAGATTGAAGTGTGTACTGATCTTCCCTCTCGTTTCAGAACCTGTTTTCTCCCCTCGTGTGTTCCTCGTCGGGATAAGTGCCTGCCCCGCCCCTTATTGGTGTCACCTGTGTCCACTTACCTCCTGTTTAAATAGTCCTTGTTTTCCATGTCCTGTGCCAGTTCGTCTTTGTACCATGTGTCAAGCGTTCCCGCGATTTATGAATACTCAAGTGCTTTTCGGTTTTGACCCTTGCCTGTGCCATCGTCTCTGTTTTTGCCTTCTCCTTATCGGATTGTCTGCCTGGTTTTCTGACTGCCTTCCTGTGTACCGAACCTCGCTTACCAATAAAACGATCTTTGATACACCAATATCCCGTTTAAGGAGTCCTGCATTTGGGTCCAGCCTTCCAGTGGTGCCACCAGGCATAACAGTACAAACTGGCCAGAAAATGGACCCAGCGGACTCACGAAGGCTCCAGACCATCCTGTCATCTCAGGACACCAGGCTCCAGCAGCACGCAGAACAACTCAAGGGCGTCAGCAGCGGACTGACAGACCTAGCGGAACGCCAGGGGGTACTGCAAACCTCTATCACCACGCAAGTAGGTCAACTGACAGATCGTCTGGAAACAACGCTCGCTCTCCTCGGATCAGAACCTCCAAGGTCAGCACCAGTCGAGAGCCCTCCTGTGATGCCGACCATAAGACAAGCGGCACCCGCGTTCCTACACTTAGCGCTCCCGGAGAGGTTTTCGGGAGCGTCCGGGGATTGTAGGGCTTTCCTTGTCCAGTGCAACCTGCATTTTACTCACAACTCCGATGCCTTTGGTTCCGACCAGGCCAAGGTGGCCTTCATGATTTCCCACCTGACCGGCAGAGCGGCGGCGTGGGCCACGGCCGAGTGGGCAAGGCGTGCGACCATTTGCCAGTCCCTCTCTGCTTTTCAGGAAGCGATGAGCAGAATCTTCGATCACACGTCACCCACCAGGGAAGCATCCAGAGTCTTGATGCAGATCAAGCAACACAATCGACAGGTGGTCGATTACGCCATCGAGTTTCGCACTTTAGCCGCAGATAGCGGATGGAACACCCCAGCGCTAATCGACGCGTTCATGAACGGGCTCTCGGAGAAAATCAAGGACCATTTGCTTGATGGAACTACCCGAGGAGCTGGAATCCATTATAACCATGGCTATTCGGATTGACATACGACTCCGGGAGAGAGAGAGGAAACGGCACAGAGCGTCAGTTCCCCTCCCGGCCACGGGAGCTCCCAGCCGAAAGCCGACCTTCCTGGCAGTTGCCCCACTCGGCTTCGGAGGTTTCCGGAGGAGAACCTATGCAGTCAGGAAGGACCAAGGTTCCACCAGAGGAGAGATGGCGAAGATGGCGTGAGGAATGCTGCTTTTATTGTGGAATACCAGGCCACCAGCTCAGCAACTGTCCAGTAAAAATACCAAGTTCACCTGCGAAGAGGAGGACGCAGGTGAGCTTGTCTCTAGTGACTTATCCTCCTCGGTATTTGACCCAAGCCACGATCAGAATACGGGACCAAGTACTTACTCGGGGTGCGTTAATCGACTCCGGAGCAGACGAAAATTTCATGAGCTGGACCTTTGCAAAGCTACTTCGAATTACGCCAATACCCTTGGACCGGTCAGTGAACACTAGTGCCTTGGATGGACGCCTACCCTGTTGTTCCGAGTCACCCACCGCACGGAAACCGTCCAGGTAACATTTCATGACACACACACGGAAACCATGCACTTCCATCTATTCCATTCTACCCAACACCCACTGGTGTTCGGATTACCGTGGTTGGTCAGGCATAACCCGCATATTGACTGGTGTTCTGGCAATATTAAGGGGTGGGGAAAGGAGTGTGTGGGTAGATGTTTACCCCTACCCGTGACTCAGGCTATTGCCCCAGAAACCGAGCTTGACATTTTTTCAGTTAACGTCTCCAGGGACACTGAACTGTGTAACGTGCCGGAGTGTTATCAGGATCTTAAAGAGGTTTTTAACAAGACCAAAGCCATGTCACTCCCTCCCCATCGAGCTATCGACTGTGCTATTGACCTGTTACCAGGGGCACCCATTCCGAAGGGGCGTCTCTATTCTATCTCCGCACCTGAACGAGAGGCGATGGATAACTACATCAGCACCTCCTTAAGGCAGGCTTAATCCGTCCGTCGTCATCTCCAGCAGGGCGGGAGTTCTTCTTCGTGGATAAAAAGGACGGATCATTAGACCATGTGTTGACTATAGCCCCTAAACGAAATAACCGTTAAGAATTGTTACCCTCTTCCGTTAATCTCCTCTGCTTTTGAACTCCTGCAAACAGCCACAATATTCACCAAGTTGGATTTACGGAATGCCTATCACCTCATCCGGATCAGAGAAGGTGATGAATGGAAGACAGGGTTTAACACCCCTAGTGGCCATTACGAGTACTTGGTAATGCCTTTCGGACTATGCAATGCCCCTCTGTGTTTCAGGGTTTGTGAACGAGGTACTAAGAGAGACTATTTAAATGTGTTTGTCTTCGTTTATCTGGATGATATTTCGATTTTTTCTCCAGACCTCAAGAGCCATGTCAGTCACGTCCGACAGGTCCTACAAAGACTGCTGGAAAATCACCTATACGCCAAGGCGGAGAAGTGCACGTTCCATGCACCCTCAGTTTCATTCCTGGGGTATATTATCTCCGCTAACCAGGTGGAGATGGATCCAGTAAAGGTCAGTGCGGTAGCAAATTGGCCAACCCCGGTCAGTCGGAAGAAGGTCCAGCAATTCCTGGGGTTTGCTAATTTCTACCGGAAGTTTATCCGAAATTTCAGTACCATTGCCATGCCCTTACACGCCCTCACTTCCTCCCAATCTACTTTCCGGTGGAACGCGGCGGCGAGGCAGCGTTCCGGGACCTCAGGACAGGTTCACCAAGGCACCGATACTCACGTTCCCTGACCCACGGCGACAGTTCGTGGTGGAGGTCGATGCATCCAACGGCATTGGGGCCGTGCTGTCCCAGCTCTCCGCAAACGATAATCGGCTGCACCCCTGCGCTTTCATGTCCAGGAAACTGACCCCGGCGGAGAGCAACTACGACGTGGGGAATAAGGAGCTATTGGCCGTCAAGGCTGCGCTGGAGGAATGCCGTCATTGGCTGGAGGGAGCAGAACATCCATTTCTGGTGTGGACCGACCATAAAAACTTGGAGTATATCAAGACCGCCAGAGGCTCAACTCGCGACAGGCCCGGTGGACGTTGCTTTTCAGCAGGTTCCGGTTCACCCTGTCATTCCGACCGGGCTCAGAACGGCAAGCCTGATGCTCTTTCCCGCCTGTATGATCCAAGCCCGCACCAAGGAACCTGAAACCATTCTCCCCCTGCACCGAGTGGTAGGAGCAGTCACGTGGCAGGTGGAAGCGGATGTGGAACGGGCTACGGCATCGGACCCGGCGCCCAGGGGATGTCCGCAGAACCGGTTGTTCGTTCCGGACGCGCTACGCCCCAGGGTTATGCACTGGGCCCACACATCCGTGCTCTCCTGCCATCCAGGTATTAAGAGGACTATGTTCGTGATCCGGCAGCGATTCTGGTGGCCGGCCATGGAGAAGGAGGTCTCGGAGTATGTGGCAGCATGTCCTACCTGCGCCCGGAATAAGACCTCGTCCCGGGCTCAGATGGGCCTGCTGAGTCCTCTTCCTGTACCTCATAGGACGTGGTCCCACATTTCCGTGGACTTTGTTACCGGTTCTACCTCCCTCTAAGGGCCACACTGCCGTTCTTACGGTGGTGGATCGTTTTCGAAGATGGTGCATTTTGTGCCGCTACCCAAGCTCCCTCGGCGCGAGGAACGGAGATTATGATGACCCGTCTTCCGACTCCATGGTTTCCCCCAGGACATCGTCTCGGACAGGGGGCCTCAGTTTGTGTCCCGGTTCTGGGGGAAATTTTGTCGACTTCTGGGGGCCACGGTCAGCCTGTCCTCCGGCTATCACCCGCAATCGAATGGACAGACGGAGCGGCTCAGCCGGTGCTGGAGACGTGTCTACGGTGCCTGGTCTCCCAGAAACCAGGCCTCCTGGAGCGATCACCTGGTGTGGGTGGAGTATGCCCAGAACTCGCTCCCGTCAGAGGCCACTGGGCTCGCCTTTTCAGTGTGCCTATGGATATCAGCCACCCCTGTTCTCAGCCGCCGAGGGGGAGATTATGGTTCCCTCTGCCCACTCCTTGATCAGGCGTTGTCGTAAGATTTGGGCCGGCGCTCGGCGTATTCTCCTCCGGAGCTCCGCGAGGATGAAGTTGGCAGCGGACCGACACCGTCTGGCTGCTCCGCTGTACAGGGCGGGCCAGAAGGTGTGGTTGGCCACGAGGGACTTGCCCCTTCAGGTCCCTTCCCGGAAGCTGGCTCCACGGTTCGTTGGGCCCTATCCCATTGCTAAGGTTATTAATCCCGTCTCAGTCCGTCTGCGTCTCCCCAGGTCGTTCAAGGTGCATCCCACGTTCCATGTCAGCAAGGTGAAGCCGGTCCGGGACAGTCCGCTGGTGCCCTCCTCGGAGCCCCCTCCTCCCGCCCGGCTCGTCGATGGCGGTCCGGCCTACTCCGTCCGGAAGCTGCTGGCCGTTCGTCGGGGTCGGGGACGGCAGTTCCTGGTGGACTGGGAGGGCTATGGGCCTGAGGAGCGGTCGTGGGTTCCGTCCCGCTTCATCCTGGACCCTGAGCTGATCCGGGATTTCTATGCTCGCCACCCGGAGGTTCCTGGGCCGTCGGGAGCCGGCCGTGGGGGGAGGGTTCTGTCATGTCTCGTCAACTTTTGTTAAATGTTATGTGGTTATGAGATTGAAGTATGTACTGATCCTCCCTCTCGTTTCAGAACCTGTTTTCTCCCCTCGTGTGTTCCTCGTCGGGATAATTGCCTGCCCCGCCCCTTATTGGTGTCACCTGTGTCCACTTACCTCCTGTTTAAATAGTCCTTGTTTTCCATGTCCTGTGCCAGTTCGTCTTTGTACCATGTGTCAGGCGTTCCCGCTGGGTCCCATGAATACTCAAGTGCTTTTCGGTTTTGACCCTTGACTGTGCCATCGTCTCTGTTTTTGCCTTCTCCTTATCGGATTGTCTGCCTGGTTTTCTGACTGCCTTCCTGTGTACCGAACCTCGCTTACAAATAAAACGATCTTTGATACACCAAT
>JAPMUY010007943.1:0-60739 GCA_026901105.3 Galaxias olidus | reverse complement strand
AACAATAAATTGACCAATAAATACATCTTGTAACATGCCTTGCTGATTTTTAATGCATGCTTAAATAACATCTGTGGTCACAAATACTGCATGCATGCCACTCGCAATCTTTAAAAAAACCAAGGCTTCGGTAGACATAACAAACAGAACATGAAAGGAAAGGTCCAACTTTTCTCATGACAATTAATAGGATCGCTTATCATGCACATTAAGTTCTTTATTAGCAGAAGTATTTTAAATGACACTTTTTTCAAATCCTTTAGGTACATTAATATAGCCTTAACAAATGAATTACTTTGATACTTAAAATGACCCCGCAACATTAATTTAACAACTAGCTTGGCACATACAACGTTCCAAATGCATCACTTACATTCACAACCAATCGACAGCTAAAGTTTAAATGTAACGCGTTAGGCGATAGGCCTATGTAATTGTAGCCAAACCGACTGACATAACCATACATAGAACATAAAAAATGTGTCGCTTTATAGATTTCAATCAACGCGACTGAATTCTAAACAAAACTAAAACAAACTAGCTAGCAAGCTAGTAGTAATGCTTGCTACAGGCACAGACGCATCATTTTAATTTCTACTGAAATAATCAACAACAGTTAATATTTTCCCGGACATGCTGTTAGGTCATAAAAAAATTATGAAAAACCAATGAACACATACACTGAGATTATGTCTCTCTATATTGTTTTCCCGTCACAAACCAAATGAAATTAGTGGAGAAAGGTATCGCTCTAACCGCTGTCCGGGCACAAGTGAAGTACTTCAAAGCTTCAAATGTATCACATGCTTTGAGGGGGCGGATCTCTAATTTCCACAACGCGATTGATCTGATATTTGGCTCACTCCTCAATGAGACCTCCTTCTCTGTCCTGTGAAAAGCTGTCAAGCGACGGATGCATTTTGGGGTAGTAGCAACACAAGTAAAGTATTTGAAACACATTTTAGGTCATTTATATATGACCGATCGGAGCCGTCGCTCAAGGTCAGGTCCCGAGAGGGGTTGTCTTGAAAATGAGTCAAAGTTTGACCGTTTAATATAATGGGAAGGGACCGGAAATTTGGCTTAAACGCTAGGGGCGCACCATTTTTGACTGACCGTTTTGATCTAAAAAAGGCAGATTCTAACTAAGTTCAGCGTCTACCACCGCGCAGTGGTGAGTTTTAAAATTACAACTGATGTTATAGCGGTAGAAATATAGAAAGATTGATTATCAGTGCCTTAAGGATATGTGCTTCAACTAATTCATCAATCGTTTGATATAAAATAAAACATATTTTGGTATTGAACTGCTTAAAGTTAAGGATTTTTTCGAGTAAGAACAAAACCTACGCTATTTGGAAGCTAACTGTGAATTAGCAAGAGCTATATAGATATTAACACTAATATGTTGTGAAACTAAGTTCTACTCTTGTATGTCTTAAAAGACTCAGACCAACAAAAACGTTATGTTTGTGTCGATTCAAACAGTTTCAAAACGCTACACTGCACGATTTTCTACACCGCTGCGTGAATGTGCTGTCGTTGGTTACATTGGACGTTACGTTTGTCTAGCCTAGATATACATTTTACGAGAATCACCCTTTGTATGGGGTGGTCTGGTCTTCCCTATTTACTATAGTATAGTCACGATTACAGCAGCGAGCAGGTGTGCCTCGTAAACGTTAGCTGCAGGGGAGTCGCTTTCACAGGAACACAATATTATATTCATGACATAAATAAATACTTGAATAAATAAGTTGATAATGATGTAGCTTTTTATGCTGAAATTTCCTTGCAGTAGCCTAACTCATAGTTGACATGGTAATAATAGTATTGCAGTATTGAACAAGCATTAACACTTAAGACTACTGCTGATTTTATGTCTGCAGCGCTGTCCACTTGTGATACGATTGCCAGATGCCTTAAAACGAAGGTTGAGCTAACACGAGGACGTAGGGGAGACTGGGGACGGTTGCACCACTTTTTGCATTTCTCTGTTACTCTGAGACTAATTGACATATACTAGCCAAACTTGTATATATTAAACTTATATCTTTATTCTAATTACCCACATAATTTAAAGATGACTACATATGACATATAGTTCACAATATTTATATGAATTGAAGAATGATGTTGCAACCGGCCCCAAGTGGGCGTTTACATTTGTGTTTAGCTCAAAGCTGTCCACCAACACACGAGGACATAGTAGTGCTGCAGCGGTTATTTTAGGGGGCTGGCCACCCGCACTCCCTGGTCGCTGATGGTGGAAACGCAGTCACATCCGCATTTTCTCGTGGAAATACATTTTCTAGTTATAATGGTAATTAGCATAGTATGTATAGGTTTGCGAGATAATGCATTTCAAGATATCCTAATAAGAATGACATAAATGCATGTAGATTATAGTTTGCTATATTAACTAACTAGCCATACAATGCGATTAGTCTCGTTATGATACGGCCACGGGGTGAATAACTTTGATGGTGTAATTTAGCTGCAGTATCCACGAAGTATCCTAGTATCCAAGGCCACGGACACTTCCTAACTTTGAATAGCTCTGTGCAAAGTCGTTTGACTACAGAGACTAACGTAACAAATAACTACGATGAGTTAGTGTACGACGGACTCGCCATATCTCTACATCAAGCAAGGTTATCCACCTGCACTTGGGCTAATTGTAAGATACTGAATGTGAGTAAAGTTTTATTCGTTTAATGTTAAAAAAGAATTGTGGTGACTCGAAATCGGATAGTGGCTGATAACACCTAGTGTTTCCATAAGGCATTCAACAGCGGCGCTGTTTTTAACAAATTTTTTTTATTTAGAGAACACTAACCTTCACAATTTGGATGTTTACGTGGAGTCAAACGTTAGCTAGTCTTAAATTAAGGCAGCATAAATGATATCTTACTGGTAATACTGCAAATTAGCATTAGGTTAGGACACCTCACGCTACCGACGGTAGTACCGTGCTTAGCCAGACGTAATGGGAGTACCATCAACAACTAGTTCATTATGCCATGGTTATACTGCTGCTTACTGCATGTAAATTATATTTGTTTAAGTGGACGTTAGCTAGCTGAAGGGTGCTTAGCTAACCATTATACCCTGAAAGGCACCATAAATAATTGCTTGCTGCAAAACTAACTATTTGTTTCCGTAGCACAATTGAAACCATTGATTCAAATGTTTTCTTTTCTTCATTTTATTTTGTTATATTACCTTTTTCATTGGATGCCTTGGAAACAGGGCACTGCTTAAACAGTCAGTTGCCCCTCTATAAATAAACAATTTATAGATCATTTGTTTTTAATTATCGGCCATATGGCCAGACTCTATTCTGTTTCTTGATGCTGTCAGGTCACTGGCACATCTATACTGTCACTGGCAAGATCAGTGTTGAGTAACTGAGTATGAAGTAAAACAATTTCCATGCCATTTTTTCACACCAGCTGGTGACTAGTAATCATAAAGTATATTTGCTGTGAATGATTTAGACCAAACGTCTGGTGGAGTCCTTACAGATCATAACGAAGAATACCTCATTAAGCAATATAATAATGTCAACATAACTCCAGAGGCGAGCGAGTTTAACCTACTCAGATTTAACAACGTTATCAAGAGAATTCAGGGTTGACAAAGTCCGGTAATCTTTACACTGATGAAATCATTAATTTGAATGCATCCATATTTAACCTGATCTACAAGATTGACCCGCAACAATAACTCTTTATACAACCGTTTTATAAACTGAAAGGAAAATGTCCAACAAAGTGTTTTTTTGGGGGGGACCGATGAGGCACTAAAAGAAAAAATGGACAGTAGCAGGCTACTAAGTTCATATGTCTTCTGATAAGAAATGTAGGCATATGCAAAGTAATGGTTGTTGTAGCGTTATTTGTTATTCATCTTAGCTCACTTAAGCTATCTCACTTTGCCTTTGTAAGTGACACTACGCATTTCAAATACCTTAGTCTGGTTGTGCCCTGTTTTTGTTTTTTAAAGGGCCCCTATTATGCTTTTTGGGTTTTTCCCTGTCCTTTAGTATGTTAAATAGCTTTTTGTGCATGTAAAAGGTCTGAAAAGTTACAAAGCCCATAGTCCACGCCAAAGGGAGCTACTCTCTCTCACAGAAAACACTGCTCCTGAACTGCCTAAAACGCCTCGTTTGTAGTCCAGTGTTTTCTTCAGTAACTTATCTACGCCACTAAGTCACACATTTGAATAATGTTTGGCACGCCCTCAACCAGAGCCTGTCAGAGCGGAGGCCGGGTGGTTTCGCCATGTCGAGAAAACGTTGGTTTTGTCAGCGCGAAGGCAAATTCCCTTTGTTTGGCCAGCTGACCAATCAGAGAAGACTTGGCTCGTCGGGAGGGGGGGGGCCTTAAAGAGACGAGCTAAAACGGAGCGTTTCAGACAGAGGGTGAATAGAGGTGCAGCAGGTTCAGGCAGTTTAGAAAAAATAAAGTTTATTGAACATTAAAATGCGTAAACCTATTCTAGTAGAATTCTTAAATAAGGGTATGAACCTGAAAATTTGCATAATAGGGCCCCTTTAAACTTTAGTGAGCTTGGGTATTTACAGAATGATTAGATTAGATATACATATATACTGTACATACATACATACATTACATACATACATACATACATTACATACATTACATACATACATACAAGTGACGGAAATAAAGGATGTACTTTTTTAATGGGCCAATTTGTTGAAAGTATCCAGGAAGGAGCTATGAATTAGACAAAACCACACAATGGTTTCTTAGTTGAATTAATGCAGAAAAAAAGTTATTGGCAGCTATCTAATACAAAAATAAACATACAGACCTGTGTACCTACATACGTTTTAGGCAGGGGATGCTGTTTTATTTATTGACTACCTATTGTGGTGCCGGAGCCTACACAGCGGCCCTCCAGCAACCTTCTACACAGAGGTCATCTTACCGTAGCGAAAGGCTTCAGAACCATGGACAGCGACCCAGCCACCACATGGCCATGAGCCTGATTGTCCACAGGCAAATCCACAGCTGAGGCTCGTTTGGGAAACGAGCTGAAGGGAGTACAAGAGGGCTGAGGCCACAGTGGAAGGTCTCAGAACTAACCACGTCTTTTTGCTTTGTGCACAGAGATTGACGCGTAGGGACGAACAGCCAAAGGGAGAACCGTATGCTGCTTAACCTTCGCTTCTGGAAACCTGCCTGTTTGACCTGGGTAGTTTTGTTTTGACAATTTATCAAGACTTAATTCTGCACCTGAAGTTGTGCCACTTTGTTTTCTGTAATAAAGTTCTCCCGCCTCCTTTTTGTCAACCCTGCCAGGCCAGCTACCCTACAACTTATACATTATGAATATATTTGTATATATAAACATACATACTAGGGCTGTGTATTGGCAAGAATCTGGCGATACAATACGTATCACAATACAGGGCTTATGATTCAATATATTGCGATACTGTAAGCAAGGCGATATATTGCAAAATTGTTTTTGCTAATCTTACATAAAACATAGAATGCAGTAAAAAAACAAAGCTCAGGACAGCTGAGGTGAGCATGTGATTGGAAAATGTTTACTGATGTCGGCCAACGTCTGAGTCCCATCAGATATTGCAACAACCAATTTAAGACAAGACTTATTACTTTGGTCCAACACACAGCAAATTGTTTATTTTATAGTGCTAACAGCCCCATGGGAAGAAGCAATAGACAGAAAAAAAAGAAAGAAACTCCGCTATAGCGAATTTAGCACCTGAAGCAGAACAGCAAGGTTGGAGGACAAGGTGTGTCCTGTGGAAGTTGGATGCCGTGGATTTGTGGCAATATCAACAACCAAACTACTTAAAGAGTTAGGGATCTGCGGCAAAGACCATAAAAGCTACGTCAGATATAGCAGAAAGAAGTAGCCAGTGGCTGTGGCTGAAAAGGAAGGATCCTATATGGGCACAAAAGTAATGAGCACGATGTTGAAAAACCATAAAAAGTGGTTTCCTCTCAGGACAAAGGTATAAAAGGTAAGTCTTTCCTGAAGAGCGTCATTTACCAAGCCTGCAAGAACAGAGTAGGGAAAGATAATCCTCTTTTCAGGTGGTAAGTATCCCTGCAGAGTTGGCAGAAAGCGCCTGCAGGAATAGGAATAGGTATAGGGATATCTCACAGATTAATAAACAACTTTCTTTTTATATATTTATCTGGTCTTGGCTCTGAGGCGTCATTGATCACCGTTAAGCCTTCTGGAGGTGTCGTGGGCTCAAATGCGATTAACAAAAACGTCCGGGATGGACGGAGCCCACTTGAAAACCCCAACAACATATCTTGCTCTCAACCCAAGTCCATTCTAAAATATTGGCTTTTGAAGTGCTCATATTGGAGTATGCCATAATGTATATTATAACATCCTATCCTGTGAAAAAAATACATATATACGTATACATACACACACACACACGCACCATATACACATACACTATATACAAGCTAAGTGCATAGAAAAAACTAATAGGATTCAAAGGCTAATGAAAAAAAAATGTTTGCACTGAAAGAATCGACAGAAGGGGTGAATCTGATAGAGGAGGAAAGGCTATTCCACTGTAACTGCAAATGCACAGTGACCTCTAATTTTCAGTTTGGAGCGTGAGATGACCAGGGGTCCCAATTCAGAAGGCCTAAACCTGGGGGTAGTATGGGTCCCAATTCAGAAGGCCTAAACCTGGGGGTTGTAGGCGACCGATTCAGCATTTGACATTTATTTTATCGGTATCTATATTTTTTTTGTTTTTGATTGCCGATTCACTAAATAAATAAAATAATGCGATACTTTGGCTCTGATGCGCCACCTTTTTCTGTCTGTTGTCACCACTCTGTGGTCTCGAGCAATGTCCCGCCCATAGCACTATCTGAAAGATTACAGGTGAAGAGGAATAGCCTATCAACACTGAAGGCCACGCGGTGAGCGAGCGGAGCTGTGTTTTGAAGTAAAGGCAGCAGATATTGCCAAAGCTGCAATAAACATCAAAATCATACACTGAAGTTGCGCAAACACCTCAACCTTAAGATCTAGGCTATTTCTATGATGACAGGCATGCACAGTTTCCCAGTTACACTGAAATGCCCGAATAATGCATTTTTTTGCATTGATACTGTAACGATACTGTAATGTAGCCATATATCTTTGATTAACGTTGGTGTCAGTGCCACTGGAACTTATTTTAGCTATCATATTGCGAACGTAACATTACTGGCTGTGAGTTGGTGTTTACATGTTAGCCGACGGTCATAATAACGTGAGTCAATGTTAAGTATCGTAGAGGTAACTTTAATGCAATAGCGAATGTCAACAAGTAGATTTGTTGATCCATTATTTAACCAGCCGACTATAAAAAAAATAGGCTATGAACACGGTCACACATGAGCCTGCCGAGGCGAAATTCATATCTTGTGCTGAGGGCATGGTCACACACACAAACTTAACATTGGCTAATATGCGCCGCCTTTTCACTTCCATTCTATGCGAGCGAAGGGGCGAATTAAACATTTGTTTCCAGCCTCAACCAACAGCAAAGAAGTATGAGTGGTTGACACCACTTCTGTCACATCCTGCACTGCCCACATTCAGCACGACAAGATATAGATGGACTAAAGAAAAGATGTAAAAGTGCAGTATGGGAATATTATACAGGGTTTGAGTTATGTGGGAGTCAGTGGGAGCTGAGCTCCCATAAGGAGGGGTCTGAGCTCCCATAAAAGCAGTAAAGTTATACATCTGTGGGGGTTGCCAATACATTACCCACAATCTTTATTTTAATCACAAATAATGCATTTTTCAATCATGTAATAAGTATTATTTATATTAACGTGAGAAATAGACTAAAGGAAACATTTCCCAAAAGAACAAGGCAATATATTCTCTTGTGAATGATAGTATGGTATAGCGCTTCACTAAGGATCATGGTGCGCAGTAGTGGTGAGGAATCTATGTCTGTGTTGAGAGCGTGCAAACGTGTGATTTGTGCGAAAAACTGAAGCCACTGACATCTTAATAACTACTGAATAGACAGTACAAAGTAGTGGACTTTTTACTAGGCCTTTGTATGCATGTATTTTTTTGCCCCCTCTGAGCATTATTCATCTATAGAAAAATTGCAAAAACAATTGTTGGCCAAGTTACAAGATACTGCTTAACTGTTGTTTTAGAACTATGGACAGCGCTATTTGTTGTGTGCTGCATGCAAAATGATTTAAAAAGTGGGCTGCCTTGTGTGCGAAAATGTTGGACCATGTAGTAGTATGGATATTGGATCTCTTACTCTTACTCTCACTCACACACACACACACACACACACACACACACACACACAAAGTGCACCGGTTAAGCTATTCTTTATTTATCTCCGACACCAACATTAGAGACCCCCACAAAACTCTGATTATAACTCAAACCCTGGTATTAGAAGAAATGCTGCTGGGAGCTCCTTGCACATTTAGTTTTAAGATAAAGTTGAAAAGTTCTCTTTTAATTAAACATGTAAAGGCATTTCAACAAAGTTTTGTGGTTGTGCTATTCTAAATTTTGACGTCAAGATTAACATTTTTACTGCTAAAGTATATCGGTTACAAATATCGGTTATCGGTCTCCTTGATTACTAATAATCGGTATCGGCCCTGAAAATACCATATCGGTCGACCCCTAGGTCTCATGAGATACATAGTGTATGGTCTCATGAGATCTCTGATTTAGGTGGGGGCAAGTTGATTCAGTGCTTTGAAAACAAATAGCAGGATCTTGAAATCAATTCTTTAGTGAACTGGACTCATGTGAAAGGAATACAAGACAGGGGAAATATGCTCCCTCTTTTCGAAACCACTCAAAAGCCTGGCTGCAGCGTTTTAGACCAGCTGCAGGCGGGACTGACTGATCCCAGTTTACAAAAAAAGAAAAAATCAGAGCATGGGTAATATTTTACTTATTGTTTAATGAAAAGGAAGTGTTTTATTTTTGACGGGGTCCAAAACTTAAAGAAACTGGACTTTACCACTAGGCTTGGGTGGTATGGCTGTTTTCATACCCACCAGTTAGTACTCATACTGCGGTAAATTTAAGATTATGGTGTTTAAAAAAGGAGTGCCATTTGTATGGATGTTTGCCAAAGTGACACCATTTCATCTATGGCCAATAACGTTATAGCGTTGTTCTTATATTCTACATGTTTTTCACTAAATGTACATTTAACACTTACAGCGTAAACATGTAGCCTATTGAAATACATGGGTAAAATAAATAAGTGGGCCAAGCCCTGCAGGCTAAATGACTGGCCTTATAGCGAAATAGCTATGAAAATTTTCTCACAATGTATTGTATTAATTTGACAACAAACTTGTCTTTAGTCTTTAGTGACTAGGGTTGTCAACCTTAACGCGATAGATGATTATATATATATATATATATATATATATATATATATATATATATATATATATATATAATCTATATTAGGGATGCACCGATATATCGGCTGTACATCGGTATCGGCCGATGTTGACCTTGTTGACTGCCATCAGCCTATCGCCAAATAAGATGGCATTTACCGATGGCAGTGGCCGATGTTTATGTCGCATCAATTTGACAAAATGTTGTTGCTGCGCATGTTTGTTTTCAAAAAAGAAGGAAAGAAAATGTCAGCTGTGGTAGTATTTCAGAGTGGCCTTTGGTCTTAACGTCAAGCGACGTTAGTCAGAACAGCATCACTGTGGTGGCAGTGCACTTGTTTTATTGTTTTTGTGTGTGAAATCTTCCCTCACTGGACTTTGTTTTAGCTCGTTTTATAGTTGAACAGCTCACCCTTTACAATTTAAACTTAACATCCCGTATACACCTCATCTCAATAATTGAATTGTCACCCTTAAGTGCCCGGCATTAGTTGGCAGACATAACTCCTCATCCAATAACCACATTGAAGAAGAGGGACTGTTGAACTCAGTTTATTGAGTCACTGGAGGTAGGTTAAAACTGAAAAAGCATGTGTACTTCGAATACACTAATCAACATGTGAATCGAGCATATACAGTGCTGTGAAAAAGTATTGGCCCCCTTACAGATTTCTTCTGTTTTTGCTTTTTTGTCACACTTACATTTTTCAGATTATCAAACAAATATTTATATCAGACAAAGACAACCTGAGGGAATACAAAATGCAGTTTTTAAATGATGATTTAATTTATTCTGGGAAAAAAAGCTATCCAAACCAACCTGGCCCTATGTGAAAAAGTAATTGCCCCCTAAACCTAATAACTGGTTGTGCCACCCTTGGCGGCAACAACTGCAATCAAGCGTTTGTGATAACTGGCAATGAGTCTTTCACATCGCTGTGGAGGAATTTTGGCCCACTCTTCTTTGCAGAATTGTTTTAATTCAGCCACATTGGAGGGTTTTCGAGCATGAACGGCCTGTTTAAGGTCATGCCACAGCATCTCAATCGGATTTAAGTCCGGACTTTGACTAGGCCATTTCAAAACCTTCATTTTGGTTTTTTTGAGCCATTCAGAGGTGGACTTATTGGTGTGCTTCGGATCATTATCCTGCTGCATAACCCAAGTGCGCTTGAGCTTAAGGTCACGAACTGATGGCCGGACATTCTCCTTCAGGATTTTCTGGTAGAGAGCAGAATTCATGGTTCCATCAATTACGGCAAGTCGCCCAGGTTCTGAGGCAGCAAAGCAGCCCCAGACCATCACACTACCACCACCATGTTTGACTGTCAGTATGATGTTCTTTTCCTGAAATGCTGTGTTAGTTTTACGCCAGATGTAACGGGACGCACACCTTCCAAAAAGTTCCACTTTTGTCTCGTCAGTCCACAGAATATTTTCCCATGTCTTGGGGATCATCAAGATGTTTTTTGGCAAATGTGAGACGGGCCTTTGTGTTCTTTTTGGTCAGCAGTGGCTTTCACCTTGGAACTCTCCCATGGATACCATGTTTGCCCAGTCTCTTTCTTATTGTTGAATCATGAACACTGACTTTAACTGAGGCAAGTGAGGCTTGCGGTGCTTTAGATGTTGTTCTGGGTTCTTTTGTGACCTCCTGGATGAGTCGTCGATGCGCTCTTGGAGTAATTTTGGTTGGCCGGCCACTCCTGGGAAGGTTCACCACTGTTCCATGTATTCTCCATTTGTGGATAATGGCTCTCACTGTGGTTCGCTGGAGTCCCAAAGCCTTAGAAATGGCTTTGTAACCCTTTCCAGACTGATAGATGTCAATGACTTTGTTTCTTATCCGTTCTTGAATTTCTTCAGATCAGGGCATAATGTGTTGCTTTTTGAGATCTTTTAGCCTACTTCATGTTGTCAGACAGGTTCTATTTAAGTGATTTCTTGATTCTACAGTTCTGGCAGTAATCAGGCCTGGGTGTGGCTAGTGAAATTGAACTCAGCTTTCCAAAAATTTTGGTTAATATCAGTTAATTCATGATTTAACAAGGGGGGGGCAATTACTTTTTCACATAGGGCCAGGTTGGTTTGGATAACTTTTTTCCCTTAATAAATGAAATCATCATTTAAAAATAGCTTTTGTATTTACTCAGGTTATCTTTGTCTGATATTAAAATTTGTTTGATAATCTGAAACATTTAGGTGTGACAAATGTGCAAAAACAATAAGTATCTGTAAGGGGGAAAATACTTTTTCACAGCACTGTATATAGTATATACACATATATTTGAATGCCAAGTTCAGTTACAAACCCTGCCAAGTGGGTCTGTCGACAAGACCAAAGTTATTTGCAGCCAGGAACTGTCGATTAAATTCAGTAACTACCGGAGTACATCTCCTCTTAAAGGTGAATTTCACCCTCCTTTTTCACTTAAAATTTTGCTTCAAATGTTAATTACAGTACATCTCTGCCTTTTAATAACAAAATAATCTCAAACTAGAGGATTTTAGGCATGTTGTTTTAATTTTTCAAGCTTGGTGTTGGTTCAATCTAGTTTGGCCATTCACAGTGGACCACAACACCCAGAAATTCTAGAGAATTATATCACCACCCTCCAGGAAATGGGACGTATCTAACGATTGGTTGACCATGCTTTGGCGTCAGGTTGTAAAGAAACAGTTAGCTACGTTTTCGGAACATGAAGGACGGCCCCCTTGCTTGTTGTAGTCTTTTAGAAAAATAACAGTTGGAGGAGCGTATCTATCTTCCAACATAGAGAACAATAGACACATTGTTGAAACAAGTCAAATGGTTCCTTAAGAAGAGGACAAACATATCTGTTCCCCATGTAGGTTTATACAGCAATCGTGATTGTACAGATTCTTCACTAAATGCAAAACTGGAAAGGTACATTCATTTTTAGGATAAAAAAATCCAAACAATACACCCTCTGATGTCATTGGGTGTGCTTCTCAGAATGTGCTTTGTCAGTGTTCGGAATATAGAACACCATTATGAAACTTCTCTTACTTGTCAAATTGTTTATAATAATAAGAGAATAATGAATTAATTGTTGTTTTTAGGTTAAATTCCCCTTTAAATACCATTTGCTAACCAAGCACACAGCTAACGCAGACAGTCCCATTAGCCCCAAAGCATCTTGCTTGCGAGCCTTTATATTTCCCCATGTGACTCAGGTTTGACACAATTACATTCTGGTTTTCTTAAGAAGTGTGAGTGAGCTTTGATACTGAAGTAATGGAACATTTAGCTGACCAATGTACCTCTTATACAACGAACGCAGTGTTTTTAGTCAAAACACAGAAATTAAAGTTGGTACAGCATGCAGTTGAACGCTAGCGTGAGCCCATTGTAAACTATGTTGGTTAAGCCTGTTCGGTGCTAGAATTAAGCAATCGTTGTCAATGAATGAGTGTTTTTTTTATGTATCGATTCTTGGGGTTAAAATCAAGAGATTAAGTGATTTGAGAACATCGGTAAATTATATAATTGGCTGAATATGGAAGCAATTCAGCAAAATTCTGGAAAGTGGTTATATCACTTAAAGGCAGAATTTCATCCTGTCTCCCCCAGCAAATAATGCTAGACTCTAGTCCTGTAACTGATAAAAAGGAGATTTGTGATGCTTTTAACCATCATTTTATAAAATCTGGCTCACTTTTTGAAGAATACAGTTGAGCTATTGGGGCACAAATGGCACCAGGAAATGCCGTTTACACTGGTGTAGATAAAGAGATATTCCCATTTAATTCCCATGGAAATGGTGTCTCCTTCTCATTTATTTGACTGCTTGGAAGTTCTACATGCCCTATGCAACTCCAAGTGTATGAGAAGCTCTATGGGTGCAGATCAATTAGACCCGTATCTGCTAAAGCTTTCTGCCCCCTTCATAGCCGAGCCCCTTACACATATTTTTTATTTAACAATCACTTCTGGTTTAATACCTAAAATATGGAAATCAGCTCTGGTTACTCCTTTACATAAAGGGGGGGATGCAAGTAACTTAATAATTACAGACCTATCTCCAAACTCCCATGTCTAGCAAAGATGTTAGAACATCTTGTAAATGAACAGCTATTGGCTTTCTTGTCCACTAATAATATTTTAAGCCCTTTTCAGTTGGGTTTCAGAGCTGGTCATAGTACTATTACAGCAGCTACTCTTGTAGTAAATTATATATGTACTGCTCTTGATGATAAGAAACATTGTGCTGCTTTGTTTATTGAGCTTTTGATACAGTTAATCACAGATTACTTCTAGATAGGTTTGCCTTGCTGGGATTTGATGATGCAGCCTTTACGTGGTTTCAGGACTACCTCAGATAGAACAGTGCATAGATGCTAAAGGTTTGAAATTAAAGTTTGTAGCCATAAAAAATGGTGTGCCACAAGGTTCATGATTGGGTCTTACATTATTTACACTTTATATTAATGATATACAGTATGTGCCTCTGAAAAAGACTGTAAAGTGCATTTCTATGCAGATGACATCATTCTTCTGTGCTCCATCCACGGAACAGGCAATGTCAACGCTGACAAGGGCATTTAACTGTGTACAGAAATCCCTTATAAATCTAAGATTAGTCCTTAATGAGTCAAACTAAATACATGCTTTTCTCAAGGGCCAAAAAGATAGATTATAAGGCATATAACATTTGCTTAATGTGGCCCAAATTGAGCGTGTTGCAGTTTACAAATACTTGGGAATTTTACTAGATGAAAAGCTATCATTTAAGCTTATGTGCTTGGACTCACAAAGAAGGTGAGGATCAGACTTGGAGCTCTATATAGAATAAGGTCATGCTTTTCACTTGAAAACAGAAAGACAATTGTAAAATCTACTCTCTTGTCAGTCATGTATGTTGGTGATATTGTGTATATGCATCCTGCCCCAACTATTTTAAAGTCCCTTGATGCAGTTTACCACTGTGCTTTGCGTTTTGTAACTGGGGATAGTTTTAGAACTCATCACCTGGTCTCAGTCGGTTAACCCTGCATAAATAAAATTTATAATAATTACAATAATAAAAATGCTTGACCTGAATTGTTTCAGTCTGTTTTGCGTTAA
The DNA here is from genome assembly GCA_026901105.3 of Galaxias olidus. Taxonomy (NCBI): domain Eukaryota; kingdom Metazoa; phylum Chordata; class Actinopteri; order Galaxiiformes; family Galaxiidae; genus Galaxias; species Galaxias olidus. The sequence continues at coordinate 46,213 of JAPMUY010007943.1, read as the reverse complement.
TGCTTGAAAAAAGGTAGGACACGCTACATTGTGTGAGACACTTAGTCATACTCATATACTCATAAGTAATGTCACATTTAGCAGGCTTGAGTTTAACAAATATGAGTATTTGTTATGCTAAATGCAATACTTTGAGGGTTTCTGGACAATATTTGTTTGGTGCAGTTAACTTATTTCCAATAATGAATATATTTGCATAAAGCAATCATATTTTGTCCTCTCCCAAGTTGAGAAGATTATCGAAAACATGAAAACTTTAATGAAAATTTTTTTTTTGAACAGATAAAAAAAAAAAAGTGCAATTAATTTGTGATTTACTATGGACACCTATGTGATTAATCACGATTACATTTTTAAATATCCTGACAGTCCTAGTTTTGGTTGAAAATCAACAACATATGAGTATCAGCCGACTGGATTGTTTGGCATGGGGAAACAGATCGCTGTTGTTGGACTGGAAACGTAATGTGTGTTTCATTGACCCCTTGAATTGCAAGATTTGAACAGATCAATTGCCGCAAGTGGTGGATATTACAACAAAATGCATAGAAACTGAATTGCTACAAAATTAGATGGGATCAGACTAGGGCTGTCAAGCGATTAAAAAATGTAATCGTGATTAATCGCGATTAATTGCAAAAAAAATATATTTTTGCTGATCCAAATTGACCATAAATGGAAAATGGAAAATGTTTTTGATGCTAACTTCTCCCGCATGTAGTTCGTAGATTGGAACTGTCACCTGACCATATCACCTCTATAACATTGGGTTTGATAATGGCGCACCCAATTGGATTCGTAATTATCTTCATCATAGATCACAGAGAGTGAAATCTGACTGCTTGACATAACGCCCTTCATTGTTGACAAAGGGTGTGTCTCAAGGGTCTATTTTATGTCCTGTTCTATTCTCCATTTATATAAATAATATAAAAGACAAGATTTAGTGAATTCTCAGGCTCATCTTTACGCTGAGGATCCTCCTTATCTTCTGTTTCACGCAATCAGCAATTGAGATCAAATTCAAAAGAAACTAACTGATTTTTTCGTCTCTTGCTTAATGAAGACAAAACTAAAATAATGACTTTTAAACATCGTAGTTTTGTTGGTACCAATCTTAACATTTCAACTTCAAACTGAACTTCATTAGAACATGTGTGCGACTACAAAAATCTCGGAATCTGGCTGGATAGCGCCTTAACATTTAATACACACATTTCAAAACTTCAGGCTGAAGTTCAATCCCAAATTGGCTTCGTTTATCATAATAAGTCCTGCTTTACTCGTTCAGTTAAGCACACTATGGTTCAGACTTTACTACTCCCTATCTTCGACTATGCTGACTATTTGCGCTTAGCAAATTGGACGCCTTGTATCACTCAGCTATTAGATTTGCCACAGACGCGTATTACAAAACTCATAATTGTCAGCTTTATACCTTAATAGGTGGCCAACCCTGCAAACTAGGCGTATGGCACATTGGTATACGTTCATATATAGTAGGGCTGAACGATTTGGGGAAAATATCTAATTGCGATTTGATTTGTGATATATATATATATATATATATATATATATATATATATATATACAACAATGAATAAGTATTTTTTTTTTTATATTGGCATAGAACGTAGAGCAATCAAACATAGAACAATTATCTCCAAAGCTGTCACTGTTCAGTTAAATAAAGTAGTTAAACAAATCTAGAAAATAGGACGTTTCTGTAAATTATCTCCTGCCTGAAACACTGGCTGCCTGCGCACGGTGTAAGAGGGAGCGAAGGAAAGAGAGCGGACCGCTCTAACCTGCGATTACTCTGAGCAGAATGCATGGGAATAAATTACAGTTTAATAGATTTCTCACGTTTTCCTTGATAGTCTAAATAGGTAGCTAGATTCGTTGCTATTTGTCTTTTAGAAACAAAGACAGTAGGAGGGTTTGAAAAATCACTAAATGTAGCGAACGACGCGCTCAATTGACAACACTTTTTCCTTGAGTTTCGTGTTGTTGGTGGGCGAATACGCAGTCGCATTAGGCCACTTCTGATTGAGGAGCGTGACTTGCGCATGACTTGTACATTATGAGCAGGGCACTTCTGATTGGTGAGCATGACTGTCACACGAGGATGGCATGCATTTCTATAAGCATTGACCGTTTAAACCATGATTAGACGAGCAAACTTAAATCGCAGCCTTTACGATTTGCTAATTGCGTTGTATCAAATCGCAATTTCGATTTGAAATTGATTATTCGTTCAGCCCTAATATATAGGACGTTAACATGGAAAACGCCACCTTACTTACGATGTATTTTATATAGAGTAGGCTCTTCTTATAATCTTAGATCAAATCACGTCATAAACCTGACTGTGAGTAAGGCGGCAGAACGCAAATCATTCCAGTACTCAGCACCTCTTGGCTGGAATGAGTTGCAGCAAAAACTGAAATTAACCAGCTTTGTCTCTCAAGGTGTCTTTAATGGTCTGATTGACTCATTTTTGGTACATTCCTGCAAATTTTTATTTCATTTTATTTGTTGTATTGTTTGTACATGTAATGTGCATGGACCAGGTCGTCACTGTAAAAGAGAATCCGTTATCAGCTGACTTACCTGGTTAAATAAAGCTATTATTATTATATGACAGGAATTAAAGATAACTAAACGCTGCCGTTTGGTTTTACTTTTAACCATGTCCGGCATTCACCAACATTGTGTTCCACATTATCCCTGCCATAGCTATGCTTTGAATTGTCTTTTTTTTTTATTATTTACATACAAATGTTGCAGTAGTAATAATTCCAAAGTGTAAGGGAAATCAAGAACAGTTCTCTATTGACATTTTCAAATAAATGTTTAAATTACAAAACATCACATTTTCAAATCTACATTTTACATTACAATCATCCCAAAAAAATGCAGAGAAACCTGAAGAAAATCATTTAATTGTAACACTTACAGAAAAACATAAAAGACAGTTTCACAAACAAATATTTTCTGATGTTTGGGGACATTTTTAGGTTGCAATTTTAAGTGAAGAAAAAATATGATTCAATAAAAGTGTTAAGATACAAATACAAAATGCTTGAGTTGTACATGGATTAAGGGTCAAACAGCTTAACCAAGTTAAGGATCTTAAAGTATAATAATAAAAAATTGAGTTATTGAAAAAAAGACAATGGTTTATTGTCTTTTAAAAATTTTTTATTTAATTGTTCACCTATGAAAAATATTTGAACAAAGAAAACATTGATATACACCAGCTAACTTTATTAACTTTATTTTCCCAGATCTCTTGGTGGGAAAATGTTTTTGTTAGCTCTTTCAGATGGTCAAGCCCAAATAAAAAACACAGAGAAGATTCAATTCCACGGATAATTTCCTTACTTCCTTCAATGATGACTTTGTGTTTGTGAAAGTGTGATGTACTCATACTTCAGTGGTGGTCCTTGATGCAGCTTTTGGAAAATCTTTGGTTTCATCATGGTGCCTGTGGTTTCTGGAAGATTGGAAGGCAAAATAAAGAGAAGTTTATTTCATTTGGGTGTTCAAGGTCTTAACTAATTCCTTCACTAAGCCCAGAATATTACAGCAATAAAATACATTTGCACTATATAGGTACAAGAGGGTAGTTATAGAAAGGTTTACTAACAATCGAAGCTTTACAAAAACTGACAATACAATTCACATATATTTAATATTGAAACACAAGACTCCTTACACAAAAGCATGACAATTAAATTAGAGCAAATGAGCGAGCTGTAATCTGTCTCACACTATCAAGCTTTTAGGTTAAATGCATTTGTTTTTGGCATTTTGAACAACCTAGAAGAGGTGGTCAAATAAACAAAAACCTTAATGGCTCACCTTTGTTTAAGTAGCAACAATGTATCCTGTAGCGATGGGAATTCCGGCTCTTTTTAGTAAGCCGGATCATTTGGCTCAGCTCAGCAATAAGAGCCGGCTCTTTCGGCTCCCAAATGGCTCTTCATTTAGTTCCACTTCATGGCTTTGGTAATTCAGCCACATTTAGCGATGTTTAGACCATTGATTGATATGTGTGACGTATATCACTTAAATTATTCAACGTAACTATACCAAACCTTATGATGTACAGCATACAATCATTTTACATTATTTTGTACTAAAACATTAAATAACATAAAACATCTCAACACTAGGCCTATTATATGTGTGTATTGATTGAACATTTTATTTCAATCACTATCCAAAACACAAATTATTCTAAACAAATATCACACTCAAATCAGAACACAGTGGGCCATATAACAAATAACAAATACATTTCAATGTGCAAAACAGCAGCATCCAACAGTAAGTGAAACATTGTCTTTAGGATAGATTGGTCTTCAGGAAAACTAAACTTAGAGGGGCTGATCCTGTTTCTTCTCTCTGTTATTATTATCTGCCCTGTTTTTGAGAAGATTCGTTCTGATGGGAGTGATGTTGCCACAATACACTGTCTTTCTGCCATCACCTTCACAAGTCGTAGGGGTGCACTAATTAAATAATTGCTGCATCAATTTAATAATTTTAATAGAATTCAAACATTTCATGAAATTGTCTTTCAAATGTGAGTTAAATAAGAAATCTTGCCTGAAAATGATTTATGTAATGCGTTCTACTGCTAGTTTCTGTTCGTCTTGAATGTATATACTGCATAAATACAGTACTGTGCATAAGTTTTAGGCAGGGGATGCTGTTCTGAAGGCGAAGGGTGGTCACACCAAATGTTGATTTTATACAGATTTGCTTTTCCCTCACTTTGTATTTTATGAATTGATAAAAAAATAAACAATAAAAATGTATTCTTGCATGTATTTTTTTTTTTCTAACTTTAAAGACATCTCACCTGCCTAAAACCTTTGCACAGTACTGTATATATATTAAAAAAAAGGCTCTCAGATGGGAGCCAGCTCCTATTGTTCACTAAAAAGAGCCGGGCTCATAGAGCCGACTCGTTCACTAACGACACATCACTAGCATCCTGCTTGAATTGTGATGTAAGAGTAGGATGGCTGTTTAGCTGTTGAAAAAAGTCAGAATCCCTGAAAATTTTATTTTTAACTACAACAATGTTTTACTTGCTATTTTGTGAGATTAGAGCTGATGTTCGCAATATAGCTGCTATCTATCTAAGTTACCACCTGTCAATGTCAACGTAAAAGTAAACTTTCATTATTTATAGATGGCATATTTATGATTGGCCAAGTCGCCAATACAACAATAACAATAAATAAAATAAACACATAAATATATAAATAACTTTTGATGAAGCTGGGTCGGGTTGGTGGGGCAGTGGGAGCATTTGGTGGGGCGTTGCCCCCCCCCCCCCCCCCCCCCCCCCCCCCTCATTGCACTCCAGGTTAAATACATCTAGCTCCCCTCAAAAAAAAAAAAAGTAGTTCGTTACTGAACGAGGGTTAAAAAACCAAGTCACTAAAATAATGCGATCTTCCCAACACTACTATATAGTATTATGAATGGATCGTTTTCACTCAGTCGATGTTTGTGACTTGTTTTGTTCGTGCTTGTTATGATTGATAGACTGACAAAAATTGCTAATTACACTGTTGTACTGATTGAGGGTGCATTGTCACTTTGGTGGATTGTTATTGCAAAGTATAGCGAAGGTTTGTCAGACGGGAAAGGCCGATGAAGATATGTTTTATAAATCGATTGGCTCTTACTGATCGAGGCAAGTTGCACATTGAATGAGCATAGAGCAACGTGGTGAAACGTTGCCTGAGCATAGAGCAACAATCGAAAAATATCTAGTTAATCATATAATTTGCTGAGCTACATGGTAATGTTTAAACAATGCTTTTGAATGACCATAAGAAGCAGGCTTATGAGTTGGACTGGTATCAGCCCAAAGCTGAACATTTCTATGTGTTTATTGCTATTACAGAAATTACAAAAAAAACATAACAAATATGGAGGTATTTGAAAGCACACCGATAGCATGACCAAACACCGTGTGTAAACTGTATTGTCGGTACATGGCCCAAGCCTATTTATCACTGCATTTATCTGTTTAACAAAGCGGAGTACAAAATCACTCCCGGGTTCCTGGTGTGGGGTTTTAGATAGACGGAAAGATTACCTAGTCATAGCAATTAAATTAATGGAATTAGGAGGGCCAAAAAGTTTGAACCTTTTGAGAATTCGTTTAACTTAAGGAAATTGTGAGTCAAACAGCATTTAATGTCCTCAAGGATTTCTGAGAGACAATTTCAATTGAACTGAAAGTTGAGTTTCAGAGGAAGGTTGAGTGTCATCAGTGTAAAATCAATAGGAGATGTTGTGTTTTTGGATTATCTTATATCTCACTTAGAGGCAACATGGATAAATGGATAAGAAGACAAGGGCCAGAATGGAACCTTGTGGAACCTAATTAAAATAGCACATTTTCCACAGTCAACAGTGAGGAGCAGGTCATTACAGACTTTCAGTAATGCTAACTCTATCTATGCTATATGTACATACAGTGCATCCTGAAAGTATTCATACCACTTCACTTTTTCCACATTTTATTATGTTACAGGCTAATTCCAAAATGGATTAAATAAAAAAAATGTTCTCAACATTCTACACACAATACCGCATAATGACAAAGTGGAAAAAGGTTTTTAGAAATTTTTGCAAATGTATTAATTATTTTTTTTTTAAATATCACATGTACATAAGTATTCACACCCTTTACTCAATACTTTGTTGAAGCACCTTTGGCGGCAATTACAGCCTCAAGTCTTCTTGAGTATGATGCTACAAGCTTGGCACACCTATTTTGGGGCAGTTTCTCCCATTCTTCTTTGCAGATCGTCTCAAGCTCCATCAGGTTGGATGGGGAGCGTCGGTGCACAGCCATTTTCAGATCTCTCCAAAGATGTTCAATCGGGTTCAAGTCTGGGCTCTGGCTGGGCCACTCAAGGACATTCACAGACTTGTCCCGAAGCCACTCTTTTGTTATCTGGGCTGTGTGCGTAGGGTCGTTGTCCTGTTGGAAGGTGGACCTTTGCCCCAGTCTGAGGTCCAGAACGCTCTGGAGCAGGTTTTCATCAAGGATCTCTCTGTACATTGCTGCATTCATCTTTCCCTTGATCCTGACTAGTCTCCCAGTTCCTGCCGCTGAAAAACACCCCCAGAGCATGATGCTGCCACCACCATGCTTCACTGTAGGGATGGTATTGGCCAGGTGATGAGCAGTGCCTGGTTTCCTCTAGACATGACGCTTGGCATTCAGGCCAAAGAGTTCAATCTTGATTTCATCAGACCAGAGAATTTTGTTTCTCATGGTCTGAGAGTCCTTTAGGTGCCTTTTGGCAAACTCCATGCGGGCTGTCACGTGCCTTTTACTGAGGAGTAGCTTCCGTCTGGCCACTCTACCATAAAGGCCTGATTGGTGGAGTGCTGCAGAGATGGTTGTCCTTCTGGAAGCTTCTCCCATCTCCACAGAGGAACACTGGAGCTCTGTCCGAGTGACCATCGGGTTCTTGGTCACTTCCTTGACCAAGGCCCTTCTTCCCCGGTTGCTCAGTTTGGCCGGGTGGCCAGCTCTAGGAAGAGTCCTGGTGGTTCCAAACTTCTTCCATTTGCTAATGATGGAGACCACTGTGCTCGTTGGGACCTTCAATGCTGCAGAAATTTTTTTGTACCCTTCCCCAGATCTGTGCCTCGATACAATCCTGTCTCGGAGGTCTACAGACAATTTCCTTGGACTTCATAACTTGGTTTGTGCTCTGACATGCACTGTCAACTGTGGGACCTTATATAAACAGGTGTGTGCCTTTCCAAATCATGTCCAATCAATTGAATTTACCACAGGTGGACTCCAATCAAGTTGTAGAAACATCTCAAGGATGATCAGTGGAAACGGGATGCAACTGAGCTCAATTTTGAGTGTCACAGCAAAGGGTGTGAATACTTATGTACATATGATATTTAATTTTTTTATTTTTAATACATTTGCCAAAAATTCAAAAAAACTTTTTTCACTTGCTCATTATGCGGTATTGTGTGTAGAATGTTGAGGATTCTTTTTTTATTTAATCCATTTTGGAATTAGGCTGTAACATAATACAATGTGGAAAAAGTGAAGGGGTATGAATACTTTCCGGATGCACTGACAGTAATACCTGACAGTAATTTATCTAGAATATTCAGTAGTTCAACATAAGGTAAAAACTGGGACAGAATTACCTTTTCTAGCACCTTGTATAACAAAGGCAGTTTCTGGGTGTGTAATTGCTAAGCACTGCGTTAATTAGATTTGTATTTTTTAGGGGCTGGACCACGGCTTGTTGGAAACAGGATGGAACAGAGCCGGAGGCTAGAAAGCTCTTTACAATGGTGAGAATGCTGGGACCAATTATGAGGAGAGTATGAGGAGAGTAGGAACAGATTCTAGGGGGCAAATGGTAGACTTCAAGCTGGTAACAGTCTTTTTTAAAACAGGTTAGGGATTTGTTTAAAACAGCTCAGTTGGGGAGACAGACTAGGGTAATATTTTGGTCAGAGTTGGGAGCTGAAGTGTTAAGAGTTTGTTTTTACTGATTAAAAAAAAAGTAGAACATGCTTCACATTTTAAGATGGACCCTTCTAGGCTCAGTCTTGGAGGAGATGCTAGTTAGTAAATAGTGGTGAAACTTGGGGCCTTGGACCCAACCTCCCTCAGCCCCCACTCCACACCCAACCCCAGACTCTTCCAGAATTCTTTGGTAAAAACCTTACCTTTTCCGTTCAGGGTGCATACAGTAGCAGGGGTTATAGGAATTTGTTGAGGAAACAAATGGCTTGGAGATTGAGTTCTAGGACGAGTCCCTATTCGAGCCCGTTCTTCTCCTGGTTCAAGGAGCATTTCAAAAGGCATCTTCAGCAAGGCTACCTCCAGGGGCCCTTGACTGTCAGACTCTTCCAGGATGTGAGGTACTTCACTAGAAAACACATCAGGTTCCACTTGGCTGATCATTGGACTTTTGGGCACCAATATTTTAATTCCAGACTTTGCCAGGTCGCCACTTGCAAAGGTTTTTGTAAACCCCATATTTGATGCTACACCAACAGCGGACTGGCCCACCCTTTCACTCCGGGTAAGGTTCTTAAAGTCTGTTTTAGTGTCACTGCCATCCCAGTAAAAAAACTGTGCCTGTTGATGTTTTGACAAACTTGTGTGTGGCAGTGTGGAAGATTGCACAGAAACATGCATTTTCTCATTCTTACTGTGGCAATTACCAATCGTTGTGGATGGAAAGCTGCGTGTGGAGCGAAGTAAAGTCTTAACTTTCTTTTTTTGACTGTTTTGACGATTAAAATTGTTGATGAACACCATGCAGCTAGAAAGGTGAGTTTCAGGCTCCCAAGTATCCCCTTCATTACCATAACCTCTCCATCGGACCAGGTACTCAATCTTTCCTTGTTTATTCTTCCGTTTATCCATTATTCTTTCAACCTGATTTGAGCAAATGAAAAAGACAGACATTAGATCAAGATTTAAGATTCCAATTGTTGAGATTAAAAGAATCCCACTCTAGAAATATTAATTAGATTGAAAGCAAACAGCTGGGAAGCAAAGAAGTGGGGTGCAATAATAAAAAAAATCATAACAAGCATGATGAAACAAATGTTATCTAAAATGATTATTCAACATTGCTATGGGGGCAAAGCTTCCATTCAGAATATATCAGTGTGTCCTAAATCTTTTCCTGTTGCATCAAATTTTAAATATCAAATTTATGTGACAAGAAAAATTAAAACCGCCAAAGTGAGATTTGCCGTAGATTTTAGTATACATCAATAATCAATACAACCCCACAATGCATTTATTTTTGCACTCTCTAAACCTTAAACTGTAGAAAGCCTTTAAAAATCCTTCAATTGTCCTGGAGCAGGAATGATTCTGGAAATGTTCGTGTCACTGCACTATGGGTTCCCTCGTCTCGAGGTCAATGTCTTGTTTTGCGTTAGAGCACAAAGTATGCTAACGTTGTGTTGGAAGTTGGTTTACAATCTTCACGCATACTCCAAGATGAGCACTTTAAAAGCCAATATTTTAGAATGGACTTGGGTTGAGAGCAGATATGTAATTGGGTTGAGGTCATAACTAATTGAAACAGAGAGCCTACACAAACTAATAATCTCCAAGCGCAGGGATGTGTCAGTGGGCTATAGCTGGCTATAGCTGGTGTGGCCGGAACAACTTTGAAGGCAACTGTGCGCGTACATTACCCCAGAGTAACTTTCGCTACTACCCTCAGGTTACGACAAGGGATGCAACGATTATAGACTTTGATGGAACAATTATAGTCTGAGGAAAAATCATGGTTTCACAATTATAATGCATTAATTTTAATCCATTCGTTGTTCATTCTGTGTAAGTAATTGGTGACCAATTTATGTAAAGCGCTTTGAGTCTTGAGAAAAGCACTAAAAACTAAATAAAATGAATTATGTGTAGTTATGAAGTTCACTTCCGTGTTTTGGTACGGTTAGCGTTCACACTTGACCGTACACTTGACCACCTTTTCAAGTGGACTCGGGTACGGTACGTTTATCTGTACCCAGACACGGTACAGGTCAAGTGTACTCGGATCCGCGCCCAAGTCCCTTGTGTGAAAGCCCCCTTAGCCCCAGGCCTCCGTTTTGCTTTTCGACTTGACCCTCAAAACAGTCACTAGGGGTAGGGATTGAAATCTGGCCCTACAAAACGGGACCACCCTTCATGACTGATACATCATCGGTAGTTGTGGAAGGCAGTGATTTTACATAAACAGACGTGACAAAAAAATTTAAAACAAACAGTTGTTGCCAGACATTTTGAGTCTCACAAAACCGTCTTCTTGCGTGAGTATCCTTTTTCAGTTGTCAGCAGGCAATCAAAAAATTAGACGGTTAGCTTAACGCCTGAGAATGCTGGTGAATCAGTTTGAGGTTTGTATGATGTAAACAAGTTGTGTTGTAGTTAGCTACGTATACATGCTAACTAGCTAGTATAGTGACTTGGTATCTGATAATAATGTTGGGTCAACCCATTTGTGATACACACTAAATGACAAATAAAAGACCGTTTACTCTGATTTGTGGGATGATCTGTATGCAAGTCTGACTGGATAGAACACCATACAATACGCATTGTGTGTGACTATTAACGTGGTTGTGCCATATGCATTTGGTTTCCTGCAGTTTTACCTCATAAAAGTCCTTCCAATTCTGATCAAATTACGTGAAATGATCTCTTTTTTTCTAGACTGGTCATCCTACATCATACCAGGAACAGGATCAAATCCCATCTACACGACCAAATAGACAATAGAAAAAAGACACATACGCATCATGAAGAACAGTAGTTCTTAAAAGGCAAGACAGGACCCTTCCACAGGTTGCATCCTTCTGGCTGATGGTAGCTTTCCCATGTTTGGACACACCAATCTGTCTAATCACACTTTACAAAGAGCCCATTAATGGACACATACAGGGCACTTCAATTATTATCCTTAACATAAGAATCAGTTATTTATGCTCACAAAGAATCAGACAGAAACAAAATATTGCACTTTATTAGTCCATTGGCATCAGTCATCTTAATTTTCACTGTTACACTATTGTCGCCTAACAACATTGTTATATTGATTCAGGTGTGAAGGTATTGTGCTTTTAATGTGAATGTACCAAAATGTCATGTATAAAAACATAGTATAAAAAAAATGTGTACTTCTGAGGTTACTGACATCTAAACAGTGCAATTACAATGTAAACAAATCAGCCAACACACAAACAGGAACTTGCGTGATGCAAGGGTAAAAAATTGCACATAACACAACCAAGCCATCGTGAAATTAAGCGTTAGGCTGGTTTGAGCAACAAATTGATAAAATGCCAAAGAATCACTCTGTTTACGCTTCACTCTCCTCAAGGTGCTTCTGCTCTTTAGCACTTTCCTGTGTTAGAAAATTCTCCATAGAATTTTTATTGCTCTTCTTCTTTGTCGTTGTAAGGGTTGGTGGGTTTGGGTAGAAACAGGAGAGGCTGCCATGAATAAGCTGTGCCTAAAGTGAAGGTGTTGGGCTCTGATGTCGGCACTCATTATGTGCTATACAATCTCCTGAGAGAAAACAAATGAGTTAATTATATGCCAGAACTGGATGATATGGCCACGTGTTACGTACAATATATCATACCATTGTTAACTTTATTTCCGCAAAAAAAGGAAGAACAAAAAGACACTGATTTGTCAAACACATCACATTGACTAACCATGTATCCATTACCATTATCATTTGATGTATCATCAAAAGATCAATAATCAATATAATGCCAGGCCTTTTGATTAGAGCCCGACCGATATATTGGTAGCCGATATTATCGGCCGATACGAGCCTACCGCCAATATATCGGTATCGGCATAGATGTCCACTGCTATGCACCGATCCCTATTCTGTACGGTTAATGCCTGGGCGCACCATTTTTCCAATGTTACCCGCCCATAGGGACGCTCAAGCACAACGTATGTACGTAATCTTGGCAAATGAAGGGGTAGTGATTAATGAGTACAGTGTTCAGAGTCTGGTAGCAAATTTTTTAAATAAGTTTCATGTGCCTGAAATCTTTTACTATGTACATTTAACAAGGATTATATCTTTGAGATTGCTCTTGCAAAGCACAATCCAAATAAATTGTATCATTAGTATTACATCGAAGAGCTTGCTGGGATATGTGCAAATGTATTACCTCAATGGACTATCAGGACAACAGTAATGGTGACTATTACTTTAAGTGGTCAAGAGTCAGGTGACGTTTTAGAGTCAAGCGGTTTCGTCATGGTGAGTTGCTAACTAATATATGAAATGCATACCGGAAAGAAAAACGATGACCCTACAATTTTCCCCTTTCAATAGAACTCATAAGATAAAGTTAACCATGTCCCTGAAAAGTGCCATGTCACATCTGTTTGCTATCTCCCACCGGGCCCGGTTTTAGATCGCTTTGATTGGGGGGCAGTAAGAGATGTTGGTTGGTCACAGACTTCTGTTGTTTTGAGTGCCCCAGAGACCAACCCGGATGTTAGCATCGCTGCGATTTGATCGGCAAAAGTCTAATGGGATTTTTTCATCTGATAAATTAGCCGTTGTCATTAACTGCGTTGAGTCCGTTCAGTGGTGCCAGCGTGTCACGAAATACAGTGCCTATAGAAAATCATCATACCCCTTTGAAATAGTTACTTTATTTGTCATACAGCCTGAAATCAAAACCCATTCAAAAAAAAAATTCCCAGTTTTATTTACAAATTTAACCGTACAACATCGAAATAATGACAAAAAAGACAACAGTTCTGAAAATTAATACAAATTTAAAAACTAGTATAACAGGGTTGGAAAAGTCATCAGCCCCCTGATTTAATACTTTGTAGAGCTTCCTTTTGCTTTAATTACAGCCATCAATCTATTTGGATATGTCTCTATTAGCTTTGCACACCTAGATTTGGGAATATTTGCCCATTCTTCCTTGCAGAATTGTTCAAGTTCAGTCAAATTCAGTGGGGAACGGCGATGGACTGCTCTCTTCAAGTCAATCCACAGATTTTCTATCAGATTTAAGTCAGGGCTCTGACTTGGCCACTCAAGGACATTCACCTTCCTATCCTTAAGCAACTGCTTTGTTCTTATGGCAGTATGTTTAGGATCATTGTCGTGTTGGAAGGTGAATGACCTGCCCATCTTCAGCTGTCTAGCAGAGGGACGCAGGTTTTCCTCAAGAATTTGGGTGTACTTGGCAGCATTCATTTTCCCTTCGATCCTGACCAATTGCCCAGTCCCCGCTGAAGAGAAACATCCCCACAACATAATGTTGCCCCCACCATGCTTCACAGTAGGTATGGTGTGTATTGGGTGGCGTGCTGTGTTTGGTTTTCGCCAAACATAGCGCTTGGAGTTCAGTCCAAAAAGTTCAATCTTCGTCTCATCTGACCATAAAACCTTTTTCCACATGGTAACAGAATATTCCAGATGTGTTTTTGCATAGCGCAGACGAGAATGAGTGTGGCACTTTTTCAGAAAAGGCTTCTTTCTTGCCACCCTGCCATACAGACCAGCTTTGTGTAAAGCTTGTGAGATTGTTGTCACATGCACAGACCGACCAGTCACAGCCATGAAGACTTGTCAGTCCTTCAAAGTTGCTTTTGGCCTCTTGGTAGCTTCTCTGATCAATGTCCTTCTGGCTCGGTCATCCAGTTTGGACGGACGGCCTGATCTAGGCAAGGTGTTGGTGGTGCCATATGCTTTCCACTTCTTAATGATGCTCTGAACGGTACTCAGAGGGATAGATAAAGCTTTCAAAATCTTTTTGTAGCCTTCACCTAACTTGTGCTTTTTTACAACTTTATCCCGGAGTTCTTTTGAAAGTACTTTTCCAACCATGTTGAATACTTTCACTACCATGCACTACGAGTAGTGGAATTTTCAAGAAAACAGCTGGTTTTATTCTAAAGTAATCAAAACCACTGCAATTAATATCAGGTGGGAGGCAATTAGCCTGGTGTTTGATCTGGAAGTTGATTGGTTACACCTGAGTAAGTTTATAATGGTATACTCTAGGGGGCTGATCACTTAACCAAATCAGGTATTTCATTAACTTATTTTTAATAGTTGTCCAGAATGTTTTAAAATGTTATTTTCACTTTGATGATGACAGTTATGTGTACATGAAGTTAAAAAAAGTTTGATTTAATTTATTATAATTTCCAGGGTGTAAGGTGACAAAAGGTAAAGATTTCACAGGGTATGATGATTTTCTATAGGCACTGTAGGGCTTTCAGGTGCTTTAACCCAGAATGTTTATAGCCACTAATGTTTTTATAGAATAAATATTTATTTAAAAACACTTTATGTGCGCGTGTGTGTGAGTCAAAGAGAGACAGAAGGAAGACATGCCTATTTGTTGTTAGCGCTGAGTCACACAGGTCTTCACCCCTAATAACTTCAGAAACTGTAGCCTACTTCTGTGCACGGACTTTCAAAAAATATATATGTACTGTATATGCCAGTAAGATTTATTTTAGACAATGGAAAACAACGTGATCTAAAAAGAAAAATCTAAAACGTGATCTTTAAAAAAAGAAGAAAAAAAAAGGCAAGAAAGGGTTCCGTAGCTCCTATAGACCTACCTCTCGTTTAATTTATATGTCTAGATTTTTTTTTTCTTTGAAATACATGAAATTGTAATCTTTTAAAAATATTAAAATGTGGTTTTGGACACTATGCCCATATTTCTTAAGCTTAAGTCTGTTTTAATGAGAATCCTTTTTCAGCAGGCACACTGGAAACCGGAATAAATAAAGACATCATCGCTACTGTAATTATTTTTTTTATTTTTCTCTCTGACAATATAGCCCATGTCCAGTGACTATTTTATTGATCGACTTTTGATGTTTTCTACCGGCCAAAAGCTGGCTATTGTCAGCAAACGGAATTTCCTCCCCTCTCCCTATATTATAGGATACCTATATTCTCATCGTGTTTATGTTGTATATTTTCAATTAGAAGAAGTAACAACCCGGGATACAAAATATTGGAAGTCGAAGGCCAAAGGTTCAGAAGAGTAGGTTTTGTTCAGCCTGAATAACATCGCATGCAACTACAAAAATCTACTCCTAAAATCTACTGGCTTGTACATTCACAAGTTTGTCTTTTTATAAATATTACATTCGAGTCAAGATGTCCCCAATATGCAAATTAGAACATGCCCATTTACAATCACCTCTGATACATTTGTTTCCTGGGGACCGCTTGTCCCATATGCCTTAAAGTTTACCCCTCTTTACAACTAGCCCCATCCTTACCTATCATAAACTAAGGAAGCAGAATCCATTAACCCCCCTTTCTTTCTCTTGGTTCATCTGATCACTCCTAGCGTCTGTTTACCTCGAACGCTCATCTTTTCTCAGGGTAATAAAAACAATGAAGTCTTGTAAGAGTCTGTTATAATCATTCTAGGTTTCCTATCATGTTTACTTTTACGACTCTCAGCTTCCTGCACTCCTCTCTGTTCTACCTCCATTTGGTGGCCTTAAGTATCCTGGTACCTGCATTTGCTCACCAATGCTTCACCCCATACTTTGTCTCCTCAAATTCTCTCTAATCCTCTAGTTAATTCAAACTAATACTGTGGTAAACTATGGTATGCTTACCTACTAACCTTTAATATTGATTACACATACTTGATTACAAAACAAGTATCTACTTTTTAACACTAAGTATACCATATTTAAAAATTTTTGGTTTTTCATGAGGTCAATATCAATAGATCTTGCATTAAAATCATTAATTTTGAGAATCAGTTTGTTAATAAATATTAAACAGAACCAAATCTAAACAATTTGTCACTGAAACAGATCTGACAGCTTTCAAAGGGGTTGAATATTTTTTGCAATATGATACAGATAGGCTATTAAAACTATTAAGTGGTCTTTTATTGATGCATATTTTTTCCCTTTCCAAGGCAATGTTCTTTCCCACAGGGTTATAACGTTTCTTCCCTTTGTGTCCAAATAAGTCGAGTTTCTTTATTTTCTATTGAAGTCACCAGACTTCCTTTCCCTCTATCATACTCTGTGATCCTTTTTGTTTTATCATAGCCACATCAACCTCCTATTCCTTGTAAAAGCCACACCACCCACATTCCTCCATATCTAGACAACTTTTCTCGCTGTGCTTGAGTGGACTTGTGCTTTCTGCACTGACACAAACGTTAGTTGAGGCACAGCCATGATACGGCGATGGTGTGTGCTAGCTAGCTGTTGCTAGTAGAGAGCAGGGACAGTGATCCACCATCCATTTTGACACACATAACCCGTTAAATGACTTGCACCTGCATTGAAAGCAGAGCGAGGTTTAGAGACTTTAAAATTAAACATTGTAAATTCGAATAGACCAAACTAGGCATGACGTCCAACTCTGCCAGTGCCCCTAAACACAGTTGGCTAGCTAAAATGAATAGTACAGTAATGCTGCTCGCCAGTGGTAACGAGTATGCAAAAGTGAGAAACGATCGCAAGTTCAACATGCATATTTGTATGGCCAGACCAACCAATCAGATATAAGTAAACTTCTATATGGCATGTTTATGATTGGCAAAATCGACAAAAAAAATTGTAAAAAAATACTTCAGTTTTGTTTTAATTTTGGGATGACGCTGGATCGGGGGTTAGTGGGGCAGTCAGAGCATTTGGTGGGACATTTGCTTATAGTTTTCTTATATTTTTCTTTTGGATTGTCGTTTTTCTTTTGGATTGTCTTTTTTTGCTTTTGGATTTTGGTTATCTTCTTTTTTGTTTGTGGATTTTGCTTTTACTTTTGTAGACTTTTGGCACAAATCTCATTCCATACACACTCTAGTGTTCTATCTCTGTGGTCAGTACGGCAACATAGCAGATTGAAATATTTAGAATGAAAGATGAGCATGGTGACAGACGACGGTGCAGTACTAGTTGATTGTTGAGTGTTGCTTTCACGCTACATTGTTACTTATTTGATGAGATGTAATGTTGGAAAGTAAATAAACAACGTCCTGATCTTTTACTCTGTGACAACAACCTTATCATTAGGGAGGACAAACGCGGTTTCAGTTTTTTTTTTAAATCAGTATCTAAACACTGAATGCTCCGAATTTGTGTTACTTACTAAACGTTTATTAATAAAAACAGAGTCATACATTTTAAGTTTTTCTAAAAGTGAGTTTGTCGAAAAAAGGTTTTTAATTTTACTGAGTTGCCAAGCGCTGTCTTCAAAAAGCTCAAACCTCCTGTGTCCAACTTTGACATTAGTTTACTTTTTATTGTGGGACAAATAATGGATATGTTGCTACAGATACTTTGAAAAACTTACTGCCTTCACAGTTATATGGTCGTTTACCTAAATTAAGGTTACAATATTAAAAACGTGTACTCTGAAAACCGCGAATGTGTCAAACGACATAGCTTTTTTAGGACGCGGTCCCAGGCTACAAAAATTCTACGGCTCCAAACGACAGAAAGCCTAGGTAGCCTACTGCTTGCAATTGCGTTTGTACACGCATTATCAGTGCCACATAATCACCGGGTCGAAAACACATTTCAAAAGATCTCATTAAAATGTAGGTCCCATTGCAAGATCATTGCTCAATATTAGGCTATTTGTACATATCTGCTTGTTTAGCCCTATAAAGAGGTAATAAACAGGTATATTCTCTCGTTGAAATACTAGGCTATCGTTTTCCCTGCCTCCCCCCACAGTTCTCGCTCAATCGATCTTGCGAAAGTCAAAGAAAGCTCTCTGCCCAACAAACTCCTATCTAATATTTAATTTGTAATGATGATGATCTGGAATTTTTAGCTGTGTAATTCCACGACTCATTTCTGCATTCTGCTCTGCAAACCTAAACAATAAACCATCTGACATCTTGTTTCCTTAACGCACTGATTTTTCATGCATGCTTAAGTGGCATCTGTGGTCACAAATTCTGGGCATGCCACTCAACGCAGTCTTTAAAGTAACCAAGGCTTCAGTAGACATAACAAACAAAAGATCAAAGCAAAGGACCAACTTTTCTGACGGCAATTGATAGGTTACCTCAAACTCTTATCATGCAGGTTCTTTATTAGCATAAGTATTTTAAATGAAACGTTTTTCAAATCCGCTAGGTACAAGCCTTAATAAATTAATTACCTTGATTCTTAGAATGACCCCGCAACAGTCAAGAACGTAACTAGCTTGGCACAGATAACGTTACCAATGCATCACTTAAATTCACAACCAATCGACAGCTAAATATTAAATTTAATGTGTTATAGGTCTATGTAATCGTAGCCAAACTGTCTAACATAACAATATGTCTAGCTTTATGGATTTCAATCAACGCGACTGAATTCTAAAACAAAACGAACAATCCTTGCAAGCTAGTGGAGAACAACGTCTGTTTTACCGCTGAAGAAGTGAACGCATGGAAAACTTTGAGGAAGCAGATCTTCCTCGGCCTTGGATCAATTATTTTTTTCTGAGAATCTTCCAAAGGCATTGGACTAGTCAGAGTTGAAAGGCCCCGAGCGACGGATTTAATTTAAGTTAGCAGCGACTCAAGTAAAGTATATAGCACGAAGGTCACGTCGGGACAGGGGTTTACTTCAAAATGAATCAAAGTTTTACTGTCAAAAACTATGGGAACAGGTAGGTAATTTAACTTGAAGACAAGGTGCGCCACAAAATCGGTGCCCGTTTTGTACCTCAATATAGCACTTCTAAAGAAGTCCCGCGGCAACCGCCACGCAAGTGTTTTGAAATGACAATATTAACAGTAGAAATATGGACAGATTGAATTGTCAGTGTTTTAAAAAAATATAAGCTTAAACCGGTTCGTCAATGGTTTGACATTAAATGAAACGTAAAATTTTTTATTGAACTGTTTAAAGTTAAGGATTATTTAATGTTAATGTTTATAGGGAAAAACCTATAAAAGAGGACGATACCCGGCCCGGAGGAAGCCCGGGGTCCCCTTCTGGAGCCAGGCCCAGGAGGAGGACCCGTCAGCGAGCGCCTGGTGGCCGGGCTTGCCACGGAGCCCGGCCGGGCATAGCCCGAAAAAGCAACGTGGACAACAACAACATCTCTTCTTCTCCGTCCCGTGGGCTCACCACCCGCGGGAAAAACCAAGGGGTCGGGTGCACTGCCAGAAAGGTGGCAGTGAAGGCAGAGGTTTTCGACGGATCGGACCCGGGTGGCAGAGGCTGGCTTTGGGGACGTGGAACGTCACCTCTCTGGGAGGGAAGGAGCCGGAGCTTGTGCGGGAGGTGGAGCGCTACCAGCTGGATCTGGTAGGGCTTACCTCTACGCACAGCCTCGGCTCTGGAACCTCACTTCTGGATAGGGGTTGGACTCTATTCTTCTCCGGAGCTCCCCAGGGTGAGAGGCGCAAGGCTGGTGTGGGGATACTCACGAGTCCCCGGCTAAGTGCCTCTATGTTGGAGTTTACCCCAGTGGACGAGAGGGTCGCCTCCCTACGCCTTCGGGTCATGGGGGGGAAAACGCTGACTGTTGTCTGTGCCTTATGCACCGAACAGCAGTTCGGAGTATTCGGCCTTTTTGGAGACCCTGGATGGAGCCTTGTATGGGGCTCCTGAGGGGGACTCTGTAGTCTTGCTGGGGGACTTCAACGCACATGTGGGCAATGATGGAGACACCTGGAGAGGCGTGATTGGGAGGAACGGCCTCCCCGATCTGAACCCGAGTGGTGGCTTGTTATTGGACTTCTGTGCTAGTCATGGAATGGCCATAACGAACACCATGTTCGAACATAAGGATGCTCATAAGTGTACCTGGTACCAGAGCACCCTAGGCAGAAGGTCGATGATCGATTTTGTTATCGTATCATCGGACCTGAGGCCATATGTTTTGGACACTCGGGTGAAGAGGGGGCAGAGCTGTCAACTGATCACCATCTGGTGGTGAGTTGGGTCAGGTGGCGGGGGAAGCCTCTGGACAGACCTGGTAAGCCCAAGCGTGTAGTGCGGGTGAACTGGGAACGTCTGGAGGAGTCCCCGGTCCGGGAGGCTTTCAACTCACACCTCCGGCGGGGCTTCTCTGGCATCCCTGTGGAGGCTGGGGGCATTGAACCGGAGTGGGCGATGTTCAAAGCCTCCATTGCTAAAGCTGCGTCTGAGAGTTGTGGTCTCAAAGTCTTAGGTGCCTCAAGGGGCGGTAACCCTCGAACATCCTGGTGGACACCGGTGGTCAGGGGAGCCGTCCGATTGAAGAAGGAGGCCTTCCGGGACATGCTGTCCCAGGCGACTCCGGAGGCAGTTGCAAGGTACCGACAGGCCCGAAGGACTGCAGCCTCGGCCGTGGCAGAAGCAAAGCAGCGGGTGTGGGAGGAGTTCGGAGAAACCATGGAGAAGGACTTTCGGCTGGCGCTAAAGCGGTTCTGGAAGACCATCCGACACCTCAGGAGGAGAAAGCAGGGAACCATTCAAGCTGTATACAGTAAGGATGGGACGTTGTTGACCTCAACTGACAAGGTGATTGGGAGGTGGAAGGAGCACTTTGAGGAACTCCTGAACCCGACAAACCCACCCTACATAGTAGAGACAGGGCTGGAGGATGATGGGGGATCAGCATCAATCTCCCTGGCGGAGGTCACTGAGGTAGTCAAACAACTCCACAGTGGCAAAGCCCCAGGGGTTGATGAGATCCGCCCAGAAATGCTGAAGGCTTTGGGTGTTGAGGGACTGTCATGGATGACACGTCTTATCAACATTGCGTGGAAGTCGGGGACAGTACCTAAGGAGTGGCAGACCGGGGTGGTGGTTCCCCTGTTCAAAAAGGGGGACCGGAGAGTGTGTGCCAACTACAGAGGCATCACATTACTCAGCCTCCCCGGGAAAGTATACTCCAGGGTCCTGGAAAGGAGGGTTCGACCGATAGTCGAACCTCGGATTGAGGAGGAACAATGCGGTTTCCGGCCTGGTCGTGGAACAACGGACCAGCTTTTTACCCTCGCTAGGATCTTTGAGGGGGCCTGGGAGTATGCCAATCCGGTCTACACGTGTTTTGTGGATTTGGAGAAGGCGTATGATCGGGTTCCCCGGGAGATACTGTGGGAGGTGCTGCGAGAGTATGGGGTGAGGGGGTCTCTACTCAGAGCCATCCAATCTCTGTACTCCCAAAGCGAGAGCTGTGTCCGGGTCTGCGGCAGTAAGTCGGACTCGTTTCCGGTGAGGGTTGGCCTCCTCCAAGGCTGCGCTTTGTCACCTATCCTGTTCGTGGTATTCATGGACAGGATCTCACGGCGTAGCCGCGGGGGAGGGGGGCTGCGGGTTGGTGGGCAGAGCATTGCATCACTGCTTTTTGCAGATGATGTGGTCCTGATGGCATCATCAGTCTGAGACCTGCAGCACTCATTGGATTGGTTCGCAGCCGAGTGTGAAGCGGCTGGGATGAGGATCAGCACCTCCAAATCTGAAGCCATGGTTCTCAGCAGGAAACCGATGGACTGTCTACTCCAGGTAGGGAATGAGTCTTTACCCCAAGTGAAGGAGTTCAAGTATCTTGGGGTCTTGTTCTCGAGTGAGGGTAAAATGGAACGAGAGATGGGCCGGAGAATTGGAGCAGCGGGTGCGGTGTTGCAGTCGCTCTATCGCACCGTTGTGACGAAGAGAGAGCTGAGCCAGAAGGCAAAGCTCTCAATCTACCGGTCTATCTTCGTTCCTACTCTCACCTATGGTCATGAAGGGTGGGTCATGACCAAAAGAACGAGATCGCGGATACAAGCGGCGGAATGAGTTTCCTCCGGAGGGTGGCTGGCATCTCCCTTAGGGATAGGGTGAGAAGTTCAGCCATTCGTGAGGGACTCGGCGTAGAGCCGCTGCTTCTTTGCGTAGAAAGGAGCCAGTTGAGGTGGTTCGGGCATCTAGTAAGGATGCCACCTGGCCACCTCCCTAGGGAGGTGTTCCAGGCACGTCCAGCTGGGCGGAGGCCGCGGGGCAGACCTAGGACCAGGTGGAGGGATTATATCTCCACACTGGCCTGGGAATGCCTTGGAATCCCCCAGTCAGAGCTGGTTAATGTGGCCCGGGAAAGGGAAGTTTGGGATGCCCTGCTTGAACTCTTACCTACGAGACCCGACCCCGGACAAAGCGGATGACGATGATGATGATGATGATGATGATGATGATGATGATGATGATGATTATTTAATGTAAGAACAAAACGTACGCTCTTTGGAAGCTAACTGTGAATTAGCAAGAGCTCTATAGATAAACACTTATGTTATGAAACTAAGTTTTACTTTAGAATGACTTAAGACTCAGACCAATAAAATCATTACATTTGGGTCGATTCAAACAGTTTCAAAACGCTATGCAGCGCAATTTTCTTCACCGCTGCGTGATTGTGCTACTGTTATGACTACACTGTAGCTGTTGGTTTGTCTTTCCTAATATCATACTCATTTAATTTTCTACATTAGCTAGCTAACCACGTAGCTACTTTCATGCTTGTCAGCTGAGTCGACATTTTATTACTTTTCCGAATAATAGGGATGTCTAGGTAAACCTAAAATGTATGTGATGTTATGTTTTCATTGTCCTGTACAAGGTCTGTGTAACATTAATTTTGGTTGTTGTGGCTGGTAATAAGGTCAATATGAAATACAATCTTATTATTTTCAAAACACTTCCATATGCTTTAGCTTATGCTCTTGGCCTCACTTATAATAATATAACAGCCATGCCTGCAGTAGTGCGAGAACTCCTGAGTTCACATGACATGGGGATGCTAAAACAAAAATCCTATAATAACTTTGATATTGTATAAGAGGGGATGGAGGCATGGTAAGTTATATTCAGGTAGTCAGAGAAAGTGTACCTGACACAAACGTGGGTAACAATTGAAATTACAATAACTTTTAAAATAAAAGTTTTAAAATAAATTGCAAAATGATGTGCATTTGACGATTACAGGAGGGTTAATAGGAGGTAAAATATCCTGCCTACATTACATATCTTTGTCACAAGTTTTACAAACCACATTTCAGTGAATATCGGCCCATACAGTTAGGCCCAAAAATATTTGGACAGTGACACAATCTTCATGATTTGGGCTCTGCATGCCACCACATTGGATTTGAAATGAAACAACTACAACGGAATTGAAGTGCAGACTTTAAGGTTTAATTCAAGGGGTTTAACAAAAATATATGATTAAACATGTAGGAATTGTAGCTATTTTTATATAAACGCTCCTCATTTCAGGGGCTCAAAAGTAATTGGACAAATAAACATAACCCCAAGTAAAATGTTACTTTTCAATATTTTGTTGAGAATCCTTTGCAGGCAATGACTGCCTGAAGTCTGGAATCCATGGACATCACCAAACGCTGGGTTTCCTCCTTTGTGATGCTTTGCCAGGCCTTTACTGCAGCGGTCTTCAGTTGTTGCTTGTTTGTGGGTCTTTCTGCCTTAAGTTTTGTCTTGAGCAAGTGAAATGCATGCTCGATTGGGTTGAGATCTGGTGATTGACTCGGCCATTGCAGAATATTCCACTTCTTTGCTTTAAAAAACTCCTGGTTTGCTTTTGCGGTATGTTTTGGGTCATTGTCCATCTGTACTGTGAAGCGCCGTCCAATCAACTTTGCTGCATTTGGCTGAATCTGAGCAGAAAGAATATCCCTATACACTTCAGAATTCATCCGGCTGCTTCTGTCTTTTGTCACATCATCAATTAACACAAGTGACCCAGTGCCATTGGAAGCCATGCATGCCCATGCCATCACACTGCCTCCACCATGTTTTACAGAAGATGTGGTGTGCTTTGGATCATGAGCTGTTCCAATTCTCCTCCAAACTTTCTTCTTCCCATCATTCTGGTACAGGTTGATCTTAGTCTCATCTGTCCAAAGAATGCTGTTCCAGAACTGGGTTGGCTTCTTCAGGTGTTTTTTGGCAAAGTCAATTCTGGCCTTTCTATTTTTGAGGCTGATTAATGGTTTACACCTTGTGGTGAATCCTTTGTATTTACTCTCATGAAGTCTTCTCTTTATGGTAGACTTAGATACTGATACACCTACTTCCTGGAGAGTGTTCTTCACTTGAGTGGATGTTGTGAAGGGGTTTTTCTTCACCATGGAAAGGATTCTGCGATCATCCACCACTGTTGTCTTCCGTGGACGTCCAGGCCTTTTTGAGTTCCCAAGCTCACCAGTGCACTCTTTTTTTCTCAGAATGTACCAAACTGTTTTGTTGATTTGGCCACTCCTAACATTTCTGCTATCTCTCTGATGGATTTCTTCCTTTTTTTTCAGCCTCAGGATGGTCTGTTTCACCTCCATTGAGAGCTCCTTTGACCGCATGTTGTGTGTTCACAGCAACAGCTTCCAAATGCAAACGCCACACCTGGAATCAACTCCAGACTTTTTAACTGCTTAATTGATGACAGGTTAATGAGGGAAGAGCCCATGCAGCGTTGTTATTTTTTTTTGCAGCCTTCTGAGTCAATTGTCCAATTACTTTTGGTCCCTTGAAAAAGAGGCGGCTACGTATTAAAGAGCTGTAATTCCTAAACCCTTGCTCCAATTTGGATGTGAATACTCTCAAATTACAGCTGAGAGTCTGCACTTTAAGCCCATATTGATTATATAATTGTATCCTGAATATGTTTTCGTAAACAGCTAAAATAACAAAACTTGTGTCACTGTCCAAATATTTTTGGCCCTAACTGTATATCAATAGAAATTTTTTTTATCCCCAAAATCGGTATCGGCCCCAGAATTCCACTATCGGTTGGGCTCTACTTTTGATCAGATTTGAAAGAAACCAATGTAATCGCTTGCGATTACTATAAACTATAAGGGTGACAAGCTCAGATTATCAAAATAACACTATGTTACATTGAGGACAGGTGAATCATACAGAAGCCAGTGTTTGGGTGGTGTTTTTCTAGCTTTACCTCCCTACCATGGCATTAATAATGGTATAATCACAATGACATTTATCTGATGGATATAGAAAAACATGATCACTCACGATTCGTTCACAACTTATATTTCACACTATTAATCGATCAAACAAGTCATCAAATAAACAATACTGCTTCATAACTAGGTTACTTCATGACACAAAAACAGTGCTCTGTACTGTAGGCTAGCAACCCGTCCTACTACCCTGTCAGTCTGCACTGACGTCGGAGGTGAAGTAACAAGTGTAGCAACTTTGCTGCTGGACTAGAGTTAATTTGGGGCGTTTTATCAATGTGCCATCATAGTGGGGAAATACAACATGGAAATATGCACACAAATCACTAAAGTAACAATGTTGAAACGTTAGACTAGCTGGAAACATTAGCCAACTAGCTATCTTTTTATTATGCTTGTTATAAAGAAAAGCTGCCGCTTTGTATACCTACAGTTAGGGCCAAAAATATTTGGACAGTGACACAAGTTTTGTCATTTTAGCTGTTTACGAAAACATATTCAGGATACAATTATATAATCAATATGGGCTTAAAGTGCAGACTCTCAGCTGTAATTTGAGAGTATTCACATCCAAATTGGAGCAAGGGTTTAGGAATTACAGCTCTTTAATACGTAGCCGCCTCTTTTTCAAGGGACCAAAAGTAATTGGACAATTGACTCAGAAGGCTGCAAAAAAAAAACAACAACGCTGCATGGGCTCTTCCCTCATTAGCCTGTCATCAATTAAGCAGTTAAAAGGTCTGGAGTTGATTCCAGGTGTGGCGTTTGCATTTGGAAGCTGTTGCTGTGAACACACAACATGCGGTCAAAGGAGCTCTCAATGGAGGTGAAACAGACCATCCTGAGGCTGAAAAAAAAGAAGAAATCCATCAGAGAGATAGCAGAAATGTTAGGAGTGGCCAAATCAACAGTTTGGTACATTCTGAGAAAAAGAGTGCACTGGTGAGCTTGGGAACTCAAAAAGGCCTGGACGTCCACGGAAGACAACAGTGGTGGATGATCGCAGAATCCTTTCCATGGTGAAGAAAAACCCCTTCACAACATCCACTCAAGTGAAGAACACTCTCCAGGAAGTAGGTGTATCAGTATCTAAGTCTACCATAAAGAGAAGACTTCATGAGAGTAAATACAAAGGATTCACCACAAGGTGCAAACCATTAATCAGCCTCAAAAATAGAAAGGCCAGAATTGACTTTGCCAAAAAACACCTGAAGAAGCCAACCCAGTTCTGGAACAGCATTCTTTGGACAGATGAGACTAAGATCAACCTGTACCAGAATGATGGGAAGAAGAAAGTTTGGAGGAGAATTGGAACAGCTCATGATCCAAAGCACACCACATCTTCTGTAAAACATGGTGGAGGCAGTGTGATGGCATGGGCATGCATAGCTTCCAATGGCACTGGGTCACTTGTGTTTATTGATGATGTGACAAAAGACAGAAGCAGCCGGATGAATTCTGAAGTGTATAGGGATATACTTTCTGCTCAGATTCAGCCAAATGCAGCAAAGTTGATTGGACGGCGCTTCACAGTACAGATGGACAATGACCCAAAACATACTGCAAAAGCAACCCAGGAGTTTTTTAAAGCAAAGAAGTGGAATATTCTGCAATGGCCGAGTCAATCACCAGATCTCAACCCAATCGAGCATGCATTTCACTTGCTCAAGACAAAACTTAAGGCAGAAAGACCCACAAACAAGCAACAACTGAAGACCGCTGCAGTAAAGGCCTGGCAAAGCATCACAAAGGAGGAAACCCAGCGTTTGGTGATGTCCATGGGTTCCAGACTTCAGGCAGTCATTGCCTGCAAAGGATTCTCAACAAAATATTGAAAAGTAACATTTTACTTGGGGTTATGTTTATTTGTCCAATTACTTTTGAGCCCCTGAAATGAGGAGCGTTTATATAAAAATAGCTACAATTCCTACATGTTTAATCATATATTTTTGTTCAACCCCTTGAATTAAACCTTAAAGTCTGCACTTCAATTCCGTTGTAGTTGTTTCATTTCAAATCCAATGTGGTGGCATGCAGAGCCCAAATCAAGAAGATTGTGTCACTGTCCAAATATTTTTGGGCCTAACTGTATATGCAGGAAAAACCCTGACTGCATTTAGTTTTCCATGAAAATCCAGTTTCTTCTTTGTCTTTGACTTAATTGCGACCCACACGAGGCAAATCAACGTATTTTCGAAATTGATTCGAATCGACTCGTTGACGAGTTGCCCCAGCACTACTTGAAGTATACTGGAGCCTTTAGTCTACCATTCCTCTTCTTACTAGAAGTCACTTTTGGACAGTAGTGAAAGTCACTTATTGTCAACACTTAACTCTCAGACTGGAACTATCCATCCATCCATCCATTTTCCGCCGCTTATCCGGGGCCGGGTCGCGGTGGCAGCAGGCTAAGAAGGGTAGTCCAGACGTCCCTATACCCGGCAACGCTTTCCAGCTCCTCCTGGAGGATCCCGAGGCGTTCCCAGGCCAGACGAGATATATATTCTCGCCAACGTGTTCTGGGTCTACCCCAGGGTCTCCTACCAGTAGGGCGTGCCCAGAAAACCTCCTACGGGAGGCGCCCTGGAGGCATCCTAATCAGATGCCCGAACCACCTCATCTGGCTCCTTTCGATGCGAAGGAGCAGCGACTATACTCCGAGCTCCCTCCGGATGACCGAGCTCTTTACCCTATCCCTAAGGCTGAGCCCAGCCACCCTACGGAGGAAACACATTTTAGCCCCTTATACTCGCGACCTTATTCTTTCGGTCACGTCCCAAAGCTCATGACCATAGGTGAGGGTTGGAACGTAGACCGACTGGTAAATCACAAGCTTCGCCTTTCGGCTCAGCTCCTCCTTCACCACGACGGTCCAGTACAACGCCTGCATTACTGCTGATGCTGCACCAATCCTCCTGTTAATCTTACGCTCCATTTTTCCCTCACTCATGAACAAGATCCCGAGATACTTGAACTCCCTCGCTTGGGGCAGCAACTCACTCCCTACCAGGAGAGAGCACTCCACCGTTTTCCGGCAGAGAACCATGGCCTCAGACTTGGAGGTGCTGACTCTCATCCCGACCGCTTCGCACTCAGCTCCAAACCGCTCCAGTGCATGCTGAAGGTCACAGTCTGAAGAAGCCAACAGAACCACATCATCTGCAAAGAGCAGAGATGCAATTCTGAGGTCCCCAAACTGGACACACTCCTCCCCCCAGCTACGCCTTGAGATTCTATCCATGAAAATAACAAACAGAACCGGTGACAAGGGGCAGCCCTGGCGGAGTCCAACACCCACTGAAAACGTATTTGACTTTGTGCCGAGTATACGGACACAACTCTCACTCAGGTTATATACGGACCGAATGGCTCGAAGCAACGGCCCCGGTACCCCATACTCCTGCAGTACCCTCCACAGGACTCCCCGGGGGACACGGTTGTAGGCCTTCTCCAAGTCCACAAAACACATGTAGACCGGATGGGCAAATTCCCGTGCCACCCCCAACAGCCCTGCAAGTGTAAAGAGTTGGTCCACTGTTCCACGACCAGGACGGAATCCGCATTGCTCCTCCTGGATCCGATGTTCGACAATCGGTCGGAGTCTTCTTTCCAACACCCTGGCATAAGCTTTCCCAGGTAGGCTGAGAAGTATGATACCCCGATAACTGGAGCACACCCTCCAGTCCCCCTTTATAAAAATGGGAACCACCACCCCGGTTTGCCATTCCAATGGTACTGTCCTCGACCTCTACGCGACACCGAAGAGGCGTGTCAACCAAGACAGCCCAACAATGTTCAGAGCCTTTAGCATCTCGGGGCAAATCTCATCCACACCCGGCGCCTTGCCGCTGAGGAGCTTCCCAACTACCTCAGTGACTTCTGCCAGGGATATGGCAGAGACTTCCCCCGAGTCTTCGAACTCTGCCTTCTCCACAGACGACGTGTTGGCGGGGTTTGGCGGGGTTAATATGTTCCTCAAAAAGTGTTCCTTCCACCGTCCGACGATATCCCCAGTCCGGGTCAGCAGTTCTCCTCCCCTACTCAACAGAGCCTGGGCCAATCCCTGCTTTCCCTTCCTGAGCCGTCTAACGGTTTGCCAGAACTTCCTTGAGGCCAACCGAAAGTCCTTCTCCATAGCCTCCCCAAACTCCTCCCACACCCGGGTTTTTGCTTCCTTGACTACTGAAGCTGCAGCCCTTCGGGCCGCCCGGTACCCGTCCGCTGCTTAAGGAGACCCCTGGGCCAACCAAGCCCGAAAGGCCTCCTTCTTCAGTCTGATGGCTTCCTTCACCGCTGGTGTCCACCACTAGCCTCCGCTTTGTAACAATGTTAGCATGGTAGAGTACTTTCGCTATGTTGTCGGGTCAGACTCGATGAAAGCTCGCTTAACTGTTTATCTGCCAGTTGCCTTGAGGAGAGGCAAACTTTCAGTCACTGCAAGGAAATTAGCAAAACCTGCTATGGATAATTAGAGAGTTGGCTATTCTAACGCAATGAAAGTGGAGTGGATTCAGATGATTTGTTTTTGGCATAAGTTTATTTGATAAATAACTGAATCTAACAAAAACCAATACAGAGGCTTGATAAACCTTATATTGAAGGCGTCAATAAAAGTTGGTCGCCAATTAATACCACAGAACGAACAACGAATGGACCGACAACTATCAAACACAACACTCAGTCTGAGTGATACCTCTTCATCTTCATCTTCATCTTCATCCGCTTTGTCCGGGGTCGGGTCGCGGAGGTAGCAGTTCCAGCAGGGCATCCCAAACTTCCCTTTCCCGGGCCACATTAACCAGCTCTGACTGGGGGATTCCAAGGCGTTCCCAGGCCAGTGTGGAGATATAATCCCTCCACCTGGTCCTAGGTCTGCCCCGCGGCCTCCGCCCAGCTGGACGTGCCTGGAACACCTCCCTAGGGAGGCGGCCAGGTGGCATCCTTACTAGATGCCCGAACCACCTCAATTGGCTCCTTTCTACGCAAAGAAGCAGCGGCTCTACTCCGAGTCTCTCACGAATGGCTGAACTTCTCACCCTATCCCTAAGGGAGATGCCAGCCACCCTCCGGAGGAAACTAATTTCCGCCGCTTGTATCCGCGATCTCGTTCTTTCGGGAGGATTATTAAGAATGATAAACTATTCAAAATTATTAAAAAAAAAAGAAGAAAATTATAAATTGACAAAATATTACATTTAATACTTGAACATAGAATGTACACAATACACTGATGGTTGTTATATGTTGGAGTTTTGAATGCAATGTATTATTAGTTCTGGTTTTGTGTTTTGGTTTTATGTTTCATTTGAATGCTTATCCCTGACAACAGGGACAGGACTGAGAAAACGATGGGTTACAAACCCACAAAAGACTGTTACAAAGGAACATGGGATCGAGAGACTTTCAGAAAAGTCATTGAATTTTCAGCAAAATGTTCATTTGCGGAGTACACGCCAAATCTTGTTTTCTTTACAAATTAATCCGATTATTGCATAGCTGTTTGAAGATTAACTGTCATAAAGGGGACTCGCATCGAAGAAGGAACATAACAGTCAAACAGCGAGCTCTTCTTTTTAGTGAGAGGGTCCTGTGTTTGTGTTGCTTGTGGGGGTTTTATGGTACTGTATGTTGGTTATTTTTAAGTGGAGTCCGGCAGGACCTAGGGGTCGCTTCACTGACGACACATGAGAATCCTGACTGTGAGGTGGTTCTGGCTCCAACCAAAAGGAGTTAAGCACCACGGGAAGATCCCTCATCCAAGGGGGGTTAAGGCTGGAAAGTACAAGGACATGAAGATTGGTAAAATCAAGGAATTTATCTGCTCCACTACACCTAGACTGAGGCTCAAAGAATCTATGGGCTTAAGCACACATCCTATGCAGAACAGAATTAGGAAAAGCAAACTTCTCTACACCATTAAATAGATGCTAATGGAGGAGGTGTTTTACCTATGATGGTTATGCAAAATAGAATGGTGCTGGAAGTTGTCTGTTCTTGTGTGAGTGCCTGTGAAACATCTGACCTGATATTTACCTCACATTGACCACTTTGAAGTAGTGGTTGATGAGGAATCAATCTTACCGAGTTTACGCATTTACAATTTTGTACCCCATATTAGTTTATGGCAGGAGGGATGTGTCATCTTGAGAGCATGGGGCGTTGCACCTAAATCCTGCATGGGTGTGAAACTCTAAACAGAGCTGTGATGCACAGCAATGACCATTTTTAATCACAAGACATGTTTCATGGAGTGAATTGGGACTCTAACGCTGAAATACTATATAACCCCAATGTGGATTTTGTGGACACTTTTGCGTTATCTGATATTGTAGATGTATGTGAAAAGTAATATGTCATGAAGAATGCATTGACATTGAGGCATGCGCAATGAGTTGTTTTGCAAGGCTGAAGCCTGGGTTCCACATCCAGAGGTCAGGTGAGTGTTCCTTCTCCCATCATTGAACTCTGCCTGATTGAGCAGACTACATTACATGTCTGAATATAAGAGAATATATGATTTGTTCTCTGTATGAAACGGATATTATTATATTAGGGATAACGTAACAAGCCTTGATGTTCTGAAACGCAGGGCTGTACGCTTACTTTTTTAGGTGGTAGCACCAGTGCTTGCAAGCTAAAGATTTCAGTAGCACAGATAAATATTTAGTAGCACACACAGGTGGGCAGTTAAACACGTTTTATCAGTAAAAAAAATACCTAATTTACTTTTTTTGCGTGCCTTCAGCTCTTTGTCTCTCTATTGCCTTTTTTTGTAGGCATTTTAATATAGGCTACTGTAAACATGTGCAGAGCCAATATGAAAAATAAAAAATCCCAATATTCTTTTTTGGGAG
This sequence comes from Galaxias olidus, assembly GCA_026901105.3. Classification (NCBI taxonomy): domain Eukaryota; kingdom Metazoa; phylum Chordata; class Actinopteri; order Galaxiiformes; family Galaxiidae; genus Galaxias; species Galaxias olidus. The sequence continues at coordinate 13,850 of JAPMUY010007943.1, read as the reverse complement.
GGGGGTTATAGGCTATTACATGTCAACCTAAAACCATAAGAACTATGAAAGAAATAAGAAACTACGAGCTAGGCAACTGCAGGAACATTTCAACATAAAAAGATAGCTACATGATTATCATCCTATTCATTCAAGTATTTATTTATGTCAACAATGTCGTGGAACGTTTCTGTGAAAGCGACGCTGCTGCTAACGTTTACGATGCACAGTTACTCCTCTCTCTGCTGTGTTGTAGGCAAATATTAACTATAAGTTACATAACGTAGGCCTAAACAATTTCAACAATGTTTATCTCAAATATATTCTTATCTTACAGCTTGTAGTCATGGCAAACGTTAGTTGACTAACTTATGCATTTACTAACGAGTCGGACTGTACAGCCCTGAAAAGGTTGCCTGACTTGGAAATTAAATATAACCAGTTAATAGTTTAAAAATAATAAAGGTTGCAAGGTTGCTATAGAACGTCTGATTACATTATGCTTATATAGTATTTTTAAGGTTTGAACTCAATTGTATTACCATACTGATTCAGTAGAACTCTTGAATTGTAATGCACTATTACAGTAGGATACGGTGGTGTTTTTTACTCTTACTGTGGAGTTCACTGTATTCACATTGATACTGTATGTTTGAATGCTAATTACTTGATTTCATGGAGCTTAACAGCTCCAGAGGGGGCTATGTGGTATAGTGTTAAAAGTAGATACCTTTTTTGTGGTCAAGTATTTGTAATCAATATTAAAGGTTAGTAGGTAAGCATACCATAGTTTAATAGTTAGGTTAAGTAACAAGAAGAGTAGAGATAACTGGAGGAGACAGACAGAGCAAGGGGGTGAAGCATTGGTGAGCAGATGCATGCCCCCAGGATACTTACGGTCACCAAATGGAGGCAGAACAGAAAAGGAGTGCAGGAAGTTGAGAGCAGTAAAAGCAAGCATGGTAGATAATCCTTAATGATTATAACAGACTCTTATAAGACTCACTCGGTGGTATTCATGTTGAATAAAACCTACTCTTCTGACTCTTTGGCTTTCGACTTCCAGTATTTTGTATCTAGAGTTGTAATCTCTTCTAATTGAAAAGACACAACATAAATTCGAATAGACCAAACGAGGCATGACGTCCAACTCTGCCAGTGCCCATATACAAACACAGTAGGCTAGCTAAAATGAATAGTACAGTAATGCTGCTTGCATGTGGTAGCAACAGTGAACGCCTGAACGGAGTAGTGTAGTGACGAGGTGAAATGACAGCAAGCTCAACATGCGTTTTTATATGGCCAGACCAACCAATCAGATATAAGTAAACAAACTGTCCTTTGATAACTCAATCTGTGCTTGATAATATGAGTTTGGCGTCAACAACCAACCATCACTCAAGCACCAACGCAGCGCCAATCTTGAAACATGCGTCTGAGCTCGCTCTCTCTCGCGTACACATATACACACACTGCACTGTGCGCGTCATTAGAGCATTGGTGAAAAAGAAAATATGCTATAGATTACATACTCCAACTCCAAATAAAATTCAGACATACCCCAAAATCATTCAATATTTTGCATAATAATCAAGAACGCCAGGGCATCAAAGTAAATTAATAACATGGCTTACCTTTAAAAGAGTTGCAGACGGCTAGGTCTGTTAATGAACCTCTTAAGAAAGTGTCCTTACACTCAGTTGTAAATTTTCACGTTAAAGTCCTGCTCAAACGCTAGCTGAACCAACTGGGCCTTTCTTTTTCTCATATCCATTTTTCACTTTAAATAAGTGCAGTCTGAAAATCGCTTGTTCTCAAGTAACACAATCCAACCTCTGTACACGTGCTTATGTTGAGGTCATAGGTCAAGCATCAAACCAATGAACACTCTTCCCCAAATGTGTGCTCACGTAAATATTACCGGCAGGGTGTTTATATTAATTTGTTTTTACCAGATTTTTGTTGTTATTTAATTTTACAAAAACATTTTGCTGAAAAGTTTTCACTTTCAATACAATAAATATAAATTAGTGAATACATAGAATAGAGCTTGGCCTGGAGGGCCAGTAACTCATCTGGGGGGGCATGGCCCGGGAATGCCCCCCCTCCATAGCGCCGACCCTGCCCAGAGCCATATAGAGAGACATATATATGGCTCTGAACCTGCCTAGATGCCCCGCCTAGAAAGCACATACTCGTAGTTACAACAGAGAGCATTTTGCAGCCGGTCAAACTTCGGTCGGCACGGAGAAATTCTGTTCTGGTGGACACTTTCGGGCGCTTCGCTGCCATTCGTGGCGCTCTCGGCGCTTCGCAGCCAGTGGACACCAGGACAATGACCAGCACATGCCACGGAATGGCCGGGAGACCTCTTAACGCTTATTACCGAATAATTTATTGGACAATCCACATGTCCTCGTGGGAGACTTGTGCTTGACCTTTGCTTATTTTTAAGGACTTTCTGAAATCTAAAATAACGTTTGCAATTCCACACTTCACCATAGTTCTGTTCTATTTGCTAGCCTTAAGGCTACCTAACAAACCCATTGGGGGGGGGGGGCAACTTAAAATCTTGAACTAGCACTATTGGTTTTCCCAAGTAAATTACACGTTAACTATGTGTTCACTTATCTAATGTTAACCAATGACCTTAGTTAGGCGTAGAATGCGCCGAGCAGGGTAAACTGACGTTAACGTTACATTACCTCATAGAGCTCTGCCGTTGCCATCACATAAACTTTTCCACTTGGACATATGCTGGGACTCTTCAATATTAGAAAACTTATTTCAATGGTATTAACGTTCGTTAACTTAAAAAGTTTACAGAAACAGGTCTACTTCTTCAGTGGTTTCCTTGTAGCGCGCAACAACCTTCTTTATTGTAAATTCTGCCACCCACTGTACTGGAGTAATTCTTTCGCTTAAATTATGGGTCTCGTTCCCTCTTAAAGTGATCCCCCGTCTCTGACCATTTGTATGCCTTATTATATTTATGTTGGCATCAGCTGAATGAAAGTGATATAAAATGCACTAAACAAAATAAAAATCTTTTCAATCGTAGGGCCGCCATTGTTGTTTACGTTGCAACGCAGTTTGGGAGTGACGTCAAATGGTTGCATCCTATACATCGTTACGAACTAAATATTTGAAATTCCCTATAACTCCCAAGGCACAATAAATCCGTTTTAAAGTTCTAAATGGAGTATATCCTTCCAGTGAAATGTCATGACAACGTATCCAATAGATGTGTATTTTGTAATGATATTGAAACTAATGATCATTTATTTTTCCATCGTATGTATTCTGAAGCGTTATGGCTATAGGAGAGGCTGCAGACCTTGAGCCCAGACAGCCACAGTCCTCAGGCACCATGCCGTTTAGGACACTGACAGATAACCATATGCGGTCCTAACGTAAACGTTTACATTAATAAGCGTCTGTACAATCAGACGAATTGATTTTACACTTAAAAAAAAGAAAAAAGTTAAAAAGTTATTTAGCTTTACTTTGAGATTGTTTAGTGAATTAAAATATAAACATATTAAGATATCAGATTAAGTATGCTGCAGCGGTCGATACGTATACATTAATAACCCTCTGTAGACTGTGACGAATTGATCTTACATTAACAACAGTCTATAGACGTTGACCATTTTTTTTAACGATATTTAGCTTCACATTGAAATGGTTTTTGGAATTTATATAGAAACGTTCAATTCAAATGTGAGATATGAAGTATGTTTATTAAGATATGAGATATGCTGCACTGATTGTACAACGTAATGAAAAGCACAATGCTATTGATTAAAAAGGCTGCCTTAGTGTTTTAGCATATAGTTACATCCACTTAGAGGAGCCAAGTGCAATTCAGTGATCCATGTAGATTCAGTTGTTCAGAATTTATATATAAACGTTCAATTCAAATATATAACCCCTCAAGACATACAGTGTAATGATATGCACCATTGATTAAATATCTGCTGTACTACTCACTATTGTTTGTCATACATCTACAAAGACAAACAATTCAATATTTCTGACATAAACAGGAAAAAAGAAAGAAAGACAACTTTTTCATGACCCATGAAGTATTTATTAAAACTTTAACCAATGGGAATTGACTCCTGGCCCTCGCCTCTCTTCTTCAAGAGATGTTGCTTTTTTTTTTAATTAAATTCCTCTTGTTCACTAAAGAAAAAAATTAAGTTAGAAAGAAAATGGTTATTTGTAAATAATGGCAGGTTTTCAATGTCTTCTGGTTTGTTGTTTTATTTATTTTTGGGATTTTTGTATGCACCTGATCCTTTTGGTCGAATGCAGTGATCCTAAAGCCATGTTTGTATGTGAGTAATTGTGCAATAATAATCATTTTTTAAATATCGATGCTGGATCCAAATTGTCCAATAAAGGACGTCCTTTTGACTTTCACTATGTACTTTTCCTTAACCCCGAGAGAAAACGTCATGAGGTTAAGGAAAGATATGAATTTTCCTTCATAAGGACTAGGACTTAGGTTACGTTCGAATTCTTTTTCTTTGCTTAGGAAGGTTCCTAACTGAGTGAAATGACCCGGAAGTACGTAAGTGGCAGCCATGATAAGTGCTGTTCGAATTATCTTGCTACGTTTCAATAGCCGTTCAACATGTCCTCGGCACTTGCCCTCGCGGGAATCCCCACCGCCATCTTAAGTGTCGTTCCATTAGTCTGAAAGTCTGAAGTGAACTTGGTGAGATCGACCCTCTGAGGGCTGAGGGAGCGAGGGAACAACAATGGTCACTCCAGAGGTGTATATCACCCACAATGCATTGCGGTTATGCATTTGATGCAAGAGAACACATCAATGGTTAGGTGGCAGTAATGCACGTAAAACTCCAGTTGCTCACCACCGAAGGAAAATTTTAATAAACAGAGGAAGGTATCATAAACCTCTAGCAATAATAGTTAGGATAATCATGATGCATATCACAAACAGAAACATTTATCAATTTTAATTTATAAGAAACTGACACAGCTGATTGCACAAGCCTCATTTAAACGAGTAAGCAGGTATTTCGGATGATTTTTAAAGAGCAGTATAGCACCAAGCCTACAACTGGCGGTCGATCAATGAAAGTTTGGGCTGAAAGTGTACAGGGGCAGGTTTGTTCCCTTTAAATCACCCGACCACTTTCCCTCTGTTCTCCAAGTGGCTCCAAGCGACGTATGCTGTTACGTCATACCAAGGCTGAGGGTAAGTGAATGAGGGAAAGTGGAACTAGAATTGAACCGCAGCTTCTAAGTGCTAAGGAAAGGCGCGTCAATGCTTCCTAACTTGTGTACTTTAGCATAGGATACACTGTGCCACCCTTTACGAAAGGAAAGAAGAAAATGCTGCCCCACAATTCCTTGTGGAAGCAATATTTAAAGCGATACACCATTTAGCCGTTCACAAAACGATGGCCATGTCCAACAAGGGATGCAGATCATGTAGTTTATTAAGATTTTTCCATCTTATGCCCTAACCAGCTATTATGCTTAAATGTTTTAAACTGTCAACATGTTTGAAACTTGATAAGTATCATAGTATATTTGTATGCCTAACATGTTATGCCTATTTTGCATACATTAACAATTATTTCATACAATCATATTAATTGGGATTCATGGTGACGAATGAGTTATATATTTATATATTTTATTTTATTTTATTTTTACAGGGTTAACAGATTGAGACCAGTTCTCTTTTCCAGCAGTGCCCTATATAAAGGCAGAATATATAAATTACACCAAAAAATAAATTAAAAACAAGCACACAAAAAATACAATATTTACAATACAGTCCAATATTTAAGTTTCAACCAAAACAACACTCTTCAACTCCCAAATCCTCCAGTAAAAATGTAAATTGTTCAACAGAAACAAGCTGCTCTAATTTCAATTCCTGTTGAATCTTGTTCCATTTATCCAAGGCAAACAAACGGAAAGCTGATTTACCAAGTTCTGGGGCCTATACTACGAATGGAGGTTAAACTACTCCGATCTAACTCAGGGTTAACAAGGGAAGTCGAAGTTGACAAACTCTGATTATCCAAATGGGTGTTAAACGGTACTACAACGGTGATTAAGATGTATGTTAGTTAAGTCTGTGTCAACTCCATGGAGTTTGTGAGCGTTCGCATAAAAGGGGCGTGGTTGGCAACGTAGGCAGATATTTCGGCCAATGGCTCATGCGCCGTATTTTTGATCCCGGAAGACAACGCATTGATAATGTCAGGATATGACTAGTTTAAATAAATGTTAACAGCTAAATCTTGGCAGTGCATTGCTGAGAGTATAGTCATAACAGTATTATTGTCGTATGCGCATGTTTCTGCAACTACAGTCAATTTTACTCTCCCAAATTTAAATTATATAACCGTTATGATTTAGAATGTTAACAAATGTGTCCGATTTTGCATTACGGACACTTGTTTCATTTGTAATATAAGTGAGATGAAAGGATACATGAAATAATATATCTCAGATGTAAAAACAATTAGTATTAGGCTATTAAATGATAGCCTACACATGAAGCACATAGGCTGTATGAATGCAACATTCTAACAATCATAACAGCTGCAACCACAGCAGAAAGCGCACTTGAGGCCTGTAGGCTGTTCGATTTTTTTTTATTAACTGTTAAAGTATTTTTTTCAATATACACAGGACAGGGTGTTATAATATCAATTATGCCATACTCCAAGATGAGCACTTCAAAAGACAATATTTTAGAATGGACTTGGGTTGAGCGCAGATATGTGTTTAGGGTTTTCAAGTGGGCACCATCCATCCCGGATGTTTAGTTAATTTGAGCCCACGACATCTCCAGAAGGCTTAACGGTGAGCAATGACGTCTTAGAGCCACCCCCCTCTATATCCGCTCTCGGCACGGCCAGATATTAAAAAAAGTTGTTTATTGTTTATGCTTTATGTAAAGGATTTTGGAAGCTAACTTTGAATTGGCAAGAGCTATATATTAACACATAGGCTATATGTTGCAAAACCAAGTGTTAATTTTCAATGATCTAAATGACTGCCGACAACAAAACTATAGTTGTGTCCACTCCACCAGTTTTACAACGCTGTACTACTATAAAGAGCTTAACATCGAGTTAACCATGAACATAAACTGCTCGGAGCAGTTTAGAGATGCAGCGTAAATTGCTATGACAACATACCTTGGGTAAACCTACCCACCTTTTATAGCATGGGTTAATCGGGAAGTTAGCCCCGACGTCACAAAGTTACTCCCAAACTTACCGGGGTAAGCCAGTTACCTCGCTTCGTAGTATAGGCCTCAGTTTTCACTTTGGGGCTTTCAAAGGTGATATAGTCTTGTGAGCGTGTCCTATGACTACTGGATTTGTGTTTAATAATGAAGTAAGGTAAAAAGGTAACTTGCCCAGCAATGCCTGGTGAACAAGAAAGAGACAATGTTCTTCTTTTCTATCACTAAGAGAAGGCCATCTTACTTTTGTTTACAATGTACAATGATGAGTTCTAAAACTATCCCCAGTTACAAAACGCAAAGCACTGTGGTAAACTGCATCAAGGGACTTTAAAATAGTTGGGGCTGTATGCATATACACAATTTCACCATAATCCATGACTGACAAGAGAGCAGATTTTACAATTGTCTTTCTGCTTTCAAGTGAAAAGCATGACCTTATTCTATATAGAGCTCAAAGTCTGATCCTCACCTTCTTTGTGAGTTCAAGCACATACGTCTTAAATGATAACTTTTCGTCTAGTGAAATTCCCAAGTATTTGTAAACTGCAACACGCTCAATTTGGGCCCCATTAAGTGAGCAAATGTCATATGCCTTATAATGTAACGTTTTGGCCCTTAAGAAAAGCATATATTTAGTTTTTGACTCATTTAAGGACTAATCTTAGATTTATAAGGGATTTCTGTACACAATTAAATGCCCTTGTCAGGTTTGACATTGCCTGTTCCATGGATGGAGCACAGGAATAAAGAATGGTATCATCTGCATAGAAATGTACTTTACAGTCTTTTACAGAGGCACATATATCATTATTATAAAGTGTAAATAATGTAGGACCTAATACCGAACCTTGTTGCACACCATTTCCTATGGCTACAACCTTTGATTTCAAACCTTTAGTATCTATGCACTGTGTTCTATCAGAAAGGTAGTGCTGAAACCATGTAAAGGCTGCATCATCAAATCCCAGCAAGGCTAATCTATCCAGAAGTAATCTGTGATTAACTGTATCAAAAGCCTTTGACAAATCAATAAACAAAGCAGCACAATGTTTCTTATCATCAAGAGTAGTAACTATATCATTTACTACACGAGTAGTACCATTTTCCCGAATTTGCTGAACTGTTTCCACATTCAGATAAATTGTTCAAATAATATGTAGATTTAGCACTTTTCACCATATACGTACATGTATTTCTAAGATGTCCACATCAGAAACAGTAGATCTAGCCAAAGCCCAAGCTTTGTTTCTCTGTAATATTTTCTCTTGTATTTCATAAGTATACCAAGGATTGCTTCTATTTTTTGTTCAAAACAAAACATGTTTGTTTGCTATCGAATTAAAAATTGTTAGATTCCTAATATATACTAAGTTTGTTAAATATTCCAGGGCTAATTCAGCATCTGGAAATAGAGCTATAGATGACGGATCACTGTCATACAAGTCACGTAAAAATGCCTGCTTAACGAATTTCTTAAAAGACCTATAGACACACTGAGATCCAGATCTCTTCGTTTTAGTGACACTAATACAGCCAACTGGACAGTGATCACTAAAATCTATTGGGAACACACAGGAATGTGTATATTTATGTGGCGTATTTGTCAGGATCAGATCCAACAGGGAAGACTTATTAAGATTCCTCATATTTGGCCGTGTGGGTTTTGTGATTAATTGCATAAGATTGAACTCATTACACAAATGTTTTAAATCATCAGCGGCTTTGGACATCCAGTCCCAGTTAACCATGGAATTATTTTTGATAGGGGGATGAGGATGTGAGCAGCCATTCTCAATTTGAAATCCATTTTCTTTTGTGACTGCATGGTAGCCTATACCTATATTTGTATTTATTTATTTAAAATCCGACCTTGGTAATGAAGTAATAATTTTCACTACCTGGTGCCCGTTTATAAAGCCTATAAACAACACGATAAGAACGCTTGAGGCGAAGTATCTAAGATGCCCTTTGAGTAGTCCACAGTCTGGACATTCAGTCGCATGATTACGTATAGCATAGGTGCAGTCAAATTCCCTTGGCACCACGATTGTCTTTTCCTAATATCTTCCATATCTTTCTTTAACCTCATAATTTTTTACCCAGGACTGCGACGATTCAATCAAATTTGAAGCTAAAATGCCACCTCCTTTGGTAAGAAAGGGGTGCACAAGAGAGAGCGGGTTCCGGATATAATTTTTCCAGGTTCCACATAAGGCTGATCGAGATAACAATAGGGCAGCTGGGTAAATGAGTTTGTGATTGTATTGTTTATTTTAAGCCTTGATAGCTTCTGATTGTTTCACGCACTGGTTTCTGCATTATCAGTGTAGGTAGTCCAAATCAAGGTGTAATTACTAGGCTATTGAAAATAAATGGCCAACGGTTTATGTTTTTTAATTAACCGCCTGATTGAATTGGGCTACGTTGTAATCACACATGATCTTGGTCATGACATTACGAGACTGCATTTAGGCTAAATGTATTTGAAGATATTAAAGCTACATTGTCGCATGTATTTACAGACTTAAATAGAATAGAAGTATAGAAATAAAGCTCCCCCACACAAAGAAAAATGTGTCATTGCTTAATTACTGCAACCATATTACTACAGCATATTGATTTTTTTAAATAAATTCAATGCCATAGACGCATAGCTAATTTAACAGTACTCCTTTATATAACCTGTATAAACAGCTATAGCTAGTTGTCATCACGTTGTTTTCTTTTTCCTATGTGCGCCAAATCTGAGATGACAAGCTAGTGTCAAGTTCAGTTGTTAGATCGGTCAGGGGTGGAGGTTTGGTTTAGATATCGGTGGGGACATAGTTCTGTAACCACTGTTGAGTGGCGACAGGGGGACTAAAAGGAACCTAGTTTAAGATTGTCTTATAAGCACAGAAGTATGCAAACTAACAAACTTAAGGGCTGGGTAAATTGGCTGGCTGTTTTCTGAAAGGCTGCCTGCAGATGCAGTGGCACTAGCAATTAAAGATGTGGGTCAATTGCATTAAAAAATCTAGGGGTTATGTATCTAACCCAGGAGTGAGACTCCTCTCTATGGGAAACGCTCTTAGAGCGTCCATCATTCACTGAACACTTAAACCACAGCGCCTTGTAATTAATAAGGCTCGTGAGACTTTAAAGGGTCACGCGCACCCGTGTCAGCTACTCTATAAATACAGTAGCAGACCCATCTCACTCCAGATTTCAAGCCAGTCATCATTCAGCCATGGGGAAGACTTTGGAGAGGAATGTCACTCCTCTCCTTCTTACAACCTGGGTTATATACATAACCCCTAGTTCTATTACAGTCGATAAGTTCAACTCCTCTCTATGGGAGACATTGTACCACAACGCCCCATAGGTCGTGAACATCGAACAACCCTGATGACCGGAGGTCCATCCTTCACTCCTGACCGCCCACACTGAGCACCGCCTGCGCCAGAGAGGGCGCCATCACACCCAATCTTTACCAAGATACAAAGGTGTGATGCGTAGCCCAGCCCAGACCCGGAGACAGCCCATCCAGAACCAAATATGAGCTCCGAGGAGGGAGTGAGTGGTTTGGACACCAGGCGCAGCCTGCGTACACCTCTCATGAAGCGAGACACGAGCGGGTGAGCACCAACAGTCTTTCCATTAAAGCCGACATGGCAAGCCGACAAGGCTGCCAGGTAAACTTTGACTGTGGAAAAGGCTCTGCCATTGTCCAGTAGCCCCTGGAGGAATAATAGGATATCCCCAGGTCGCATTAGAACAACACCAAATTCCGCTCCTCGCACCAGAACTCGAACACGCGTCATCTCAGGTCATACAAAGACCTAGTGGACACTGCTCTGGCTCTCTGAATAGTGGCGACCACCCTGGGGTGTAACCCGTCAGTGGTCAACCTTAGACTTTCAGGGGTTCTCGTCGTTTGACTGGGACAGTAAGTCCGGGCGCAACGGGAGCAACCAAGGCTCCCCCACCACCTAGCTGTATATATCCGCCGCCCATGGTTTGGTCAACCATAGAGGGGCTACTAATATCAGCTACAGACTCTGTGACCTCAGACGGGCCAGCACAGCTGGGATCAGAGCAGTAGGGGGAAACGCGTAAAGCAGCCTGTCTGCAGGCCACGCGAACGTCAGAGCATCTAAGCCCAAAGGAGCGCCTGCTTCTCACAGAGAGAAGTAAAGGCGACACTGGGAACTGGCCGCCGAGATGAAGAGATCGACAGACGCTTCTCCAAAGTGACACCAAATCTTCAGTACCACCTACGGATGCAGACGCCACTCTCCAGGCGGGATTTCTCCCCGGGAGAGAAGGTCTGCGCCAGTATTCAGGTGACCGGGGACATGAGTCGCCCTGAGCAACCTCAGGTTCATTGCACACCACAGCAATAGCAGCCTGGCTAACTTATATAGTGTCCAGGAGCGGGTTCCGCCCTGTCGATTGACAAAATCCACCAAGGTCATGTTGTCCGTAACACATCCTGGTTGCCCAGCAATGGGAGAAACTGTTTCAGCACCAGGAAGACCGTGAGCAGTTCCAGGTGATTGATGTGGAGACAGCCTTGAGACGCATCCCCCACCCGCTCACCGGATGTCCCTTGCAGACGCCCCCCCATCATGTGTGGGAGGCATCTGTCGTCACGACGCGCCTGCGTACTACAGGGCCCAATAGGGTGCCCGTCAGCAGCAGCGCTTTGTCCCGCCACGCCACCAGCGCCAAAACGTAGCGGTTGATGACCCTCGGGTATAAATCCAGTCTCCTCGCGGGGTGTAACACTCTGGCTGCCAGCCAGTTTTGGAAAGCCTGCATGCGGAGGAAAACCGGCCAGACTCTTGTAAAAGGTCTGGGCGCGGTCCCGGGAGAGAAATGCATGGTTCAGAACCGAGCGGATGGCTATTCCCAAGAACGTTACGCACTGGGAGGGAACCAGACCGCTCTTTTCGGGGTTCACCACGAAACTGAGGGAGGCTAGATGGGACAAGAGAACACTCGTGTGCTCCATCGCCTCCTCTCTCGTGTATGCGCACAATAACCAACTGTCCAGGTAATTGTGTATGTTCGGGGTGCAAGTGAGAGTCCGAAGGGGAGAACCTGTAACTCGAACACCTGACGTTTGAACACAAACATGAGGAACTTTCTGTGTGCGGGGAGGACCGAAATGTGAAAATAAGCATCCTTTGGGTCTATGGTTGTAAACCAATCGCCCTGACGGATATTGCATTAGAGGCCTCTGTCAGCATTTTGAACTGGAATACAGTCAAGTGGCTGTTTAATTGCCTCAGATCCAGGATGGGGCGCGAGTAGAACCCGCTGTGTGCCTCCTTCGGTGCCACGTATCTCACAGCCCCTTTTTCTGTAGGACAGAGCATATCTCATTCCCCAGGAATAGGGGCGAGCTTGTCTGACACAGAGGTCTCTATGATCCCTACAAACCGAGGCGGGCTGCTCCGAAACTGGAGTCTGTACCCGCAAGCTACGTACGGTCTGTAACACCCATGCGATCGTGGTGCATGCACACCACTGACATCTGAGATGTCTATACTCTTGATTGATTAAAAAATATTTGCCTTGAGGTCTGTGAACATGTATCTACAAATTAATATTTAAAATATTGTGTGGTTTTCTCATATATTTTGATTATGGCCAACATTAACTTTCTGTAGACCAAGACCTATAAACCGTTTAAACCATCTAAGAGGCCTTGCTCACCAAATTCTCTTTTTAGGCGAAACGTGGTGCCCAAACATGATCAGCGGTAAAACTGCTCCGCGATGGCCAGCGCTGCTTTAACAGTGCACAATTGTGCCCATGCGCGTAGCTTGTTTCGCGCCTTGGAAAACGTAGCTTGGCTCGCTCTGATTAATACAGAAAGGAGAGAAGGCACGAAGAACTGACGGGACTGACAGTATAGATTTTAAACACATGATATAAACAAAACAAAAAAAAAACGCTTGGTGACTGCATTTGTAGTATCACTTTTACTCGAAAACTGGAAGCAAACGATGTGAAACGATTTCAATGTGGCAGAGCGACACTCCAAAACGTCACCTGCAGCAACAACATAGCTGCGGATAGTTCCGCTGAGTATAGAGTTGGCGCTTGTATAGAACAAGAGGCATGACATGTCCATTAAACTAAGTGAAATTGGCAAATTAATTAACAGACAAGAGGTATCTTTTGCGATACAATAATGGTAGCACCTGGCCATTTTCAGCTAGATGTTCCAAGCACTCACCGAAACTACAAACTGATCATAACTAGCTACTTTATGGCGTGAAAATATTGACGTGACAGGTTCTAGCCAGCATATTATTTGCAACAAAAAAGACCTACGTTAGCATGCTACAGATACCGATAGCATGCTAACGCTGCCTCCTGTGTAAGTTCATTTTACCAGAAAGGGCAAAAATCACGTAACTTTGGCTCATTATTAGACAGGACAAACCTGTTTTCAGTTTTTATTTAAATCAAGTGATTAAACAGTGAATGCTCCAAATTTGTGTTACTTACTAAACGTTTATTAATGAAAACAAATACATACATTTCCAGTTGATCTAAAAGTGACAGTTTTAGTGTCGAAAAAAGGTTTTCCATTTTACCGAGTTGATACTTCGGTGTCGCCAAGCGG